>VYZM01020703.1:25895-58891 GCA_013398915.1 Dromas ardeola | reverse complement strand
TGAGTGCGCTTGTCGCCCCGGGCCGACGGCTGGCTGTGTTGCAGGGAGGTTGCCCGGTGGACAAGACGCACAGGAACCAGTGCCGGGCCTGCCGGCTGAAGAAGTGCTTGGAGGTCAACATGAACAAAGACGGTACCTGCTCCCCCTCTCTCCCCGGGCCGGGGCGGCAGGGTGGCGGGAGGGAGCTGGGCCTTGCTCTGAACCAGGGAGCAGTGTGTCACTGCGGAGTCTCCCCTCCCAGGGCCCTAATGACCCCCCCATCCCATAGCAGCCTCACCCATTGCTCCTCAGACACCCCTTGTGCATGGCGCTGGCCCCCAGAAATTGTGGGGAGGAAGGGAAGCCTATCCAAGCACCGCGGGGTACCCAGTGCGGGACCCCGCAGTGACGCCCTCACCTCTTCTTGGTGCCCCACAGCGGTGCAGCACGAGCGGGGCCCCCGGACATCGACGATACGGAAGCAGGTGGCCCTCTACTTCCGCGGGCACAAGGAAGAAAGTGGCGGCGCCCCGCACTTCCCTGCTGCCGCCTTGCCAGCGCCTGCCTTCTTCACTGCCGTCTCCCAGCTGGAGCCCCATGGCCTGGAGCTGGCAGCTGTCGCCGGCACCCCCGAGAGGCAGGCTCTGGTGGGCCTGGCGCAGCCCACCCCAAAGGTCAGCCACTGCCCCAGCCCCCGGTGGGCCCGCAGACCACAGGGTTGGGGTGTCTGCAACCCACCAGGTCCTTCCACCCTCCGGGGTAGACATGGCAAAGAGCAAGGCTTGAGGCCTTGCAGGTTGTGGTGGGAACTCTCTTGTTATATCCCTAAAATCTCTGAAGATATGAGGTGCAAGGGGTAAGAGGCCCTCTGCAGAAGGGGTGTGCAGAAGGATCGACTGATAACCTACTCTGTACAAACCCTGTCTCTCTGTTTCTCCTACATCCTCACACCCTCATGGTTGCAGAAGTGCTCCTCCTGCCTGGAGTCCATCCACAAGTCAACTTTCGACCTTCTTTCATGAGGATGAGCTGCAATCACTGAGTTTTCTTCAGCAAAATGCCCATTTCCATAGTGGTGTAGTTCAGAAAGTACTATCTGTACTGACCAAAGCCTGCAGCTTGTCCACAAAGACACAAACATTTCTAAGCTGGCTCTGAGCTTCTTGGCTGTGACATTTCCTAAGCAGCTCAGTGGAAGCACTGCTGTGGCCTCAACTGCATAGGAATTAGCCATAAGGTGATGTTTTTCATTAACCCATTTGCAACAGCATTTTGCATATTTACAGAAGCTAGAAAATCAAAGAAGAGACAACTTAAATAGTTCTGCATTTCCAGAGCTGGTATCTTGTGAGAATCCACCATGAACACGATCACAACATACAGTTTTATATTATAATTTTGGAAAATACTGAATCAGAAATTATTTAGCAAGAAAACATAGCACATGCTTGAAAATGTAACTCCATTCCAACACTACACATCCTTTAGGTAGTTATGCTTAGCTCTACGCATCTGCTTACAGCCTGTCAAGGAGCCAGATGAAAGTTAAGGCTAAACGAGTACTTACTGCTTTGCTGAGCAAGGCTGGAGTGCTAAATCAGCTTCTGAAGCACAGGTTACAAATCACCAAATTCTTAATCAAATTTGTATTCCTTTAGCTCTGCTACCAGAGGTGTGCTATTGTGTAACAGGGTAAAGGATGACACTGCAGTTTGATAATTTTTTTCCGCTGATGTAATAATGTCATTCTCCCTTCAACCTCCTCTGGAGTACCGTTTCTGTAGTACAGTTCATCCACAGGGATGAGCAGCAGAGAGCGGGCTGGAGGGGGCCCACTGAAAGCAATGCCCTCTGCTTGTGGAATAAGAGAGTGCACGCTCTGTATTGGGCATGAGCACGATGCACTGAATGGCAGCTGTAGGGGAGATGAAGACCAGGCTGCTTGGTGACATTGTATGAAGTTGCTTTATTTTCTTTTTGACATTAGTACCCACATGAAGTCAACGGTACCCCTATGTATCTCTACGAAGTGGCCACCGAATCCGTCTGCGAGTCAGCAGCCAGACTTCTGTTCATGAGCATCAAGTGGGCCAAGAGTGTCCCAGCCTTCTCCACCTTGTCCTTACAAGACCAGGTAAGGCACCTGCGGTGGGAGTGGCATTGGCCCGGACTGCCTGTTAAAGAATGCTCAGAGCTCAGATTGGGTCCTGAACCTTCAGCCCTAGACCTTTAAATCTGTAATGGACTGTTCTGAAGTTCAGGGCAGAATTTTGGTCTGTTCTTAAAAAAACATATTTAGAAACTGCTTTCCTCCAACTGTTATTTCATGAAGCAAAGGAAAATCAAGCCAGAAAAAAAATCTAATATAAAGCAAATGTTATGGGAGGACAAGTTCTAGAGGAAAAACCACCAGGCTGCAGACCAAGCTCAGGGTGTCAAAACTGCTTCTCTACTTGTGGGACAACTTTCCCCTCCATAAAATGGGGAACTGCATCTTACTTTGCTATTTTGGGATGAGAAGTCCTTAGTTAAGCAGATGGTGTCAGGATATGACTAAGGTGATTTCTGAAAACCATCTCTCCTCTCCTCTCCTCTCCTCTCCTCTCGTTTACACAGCCAACATTTTTTCTTATTCATGTTGGCTTCAGTGAACTTACAATTACACCAATACGGTGGAAGCAGAATTTGGCCAGCCCCCAATATTTTTCACCATTAATGAAAATCTTCCTTAATTTGTCTTGTTTTCCTCTATGACAATTTGCCTTTGCCTCAGGTAAATCATATCTGAACCATATGAGCTGAAGCAATTTCTTAATGACTTGATTCTTGATGAGGACTCAGTGTGCTTTGTATAATGCACTAATTTAAAAAAAAAAAAGTAATCAGATAATTATAAAATGGAAGGGGAGAAATCTATGCAAAGCTCCAATCATAAAAGACGTCTAATGCTTTGATATGATTGAGCTAATTTCCCAAAATGGTAACTAGAAACGTTGTGCCTTAGATGTTACATAGCAGTCAGCAGGGGAACTAGTTCCCTTCCACTGATGCACTTTGCAAGTGTTGCAGTTGATATGCAAATACATATCTTGAACTCAAACAGAAGAGCTTATTAGGAAACCAATAGTGTATTCTACCAAAAGGTAAATCATGACTGTCACAATGTGATATAAAGCTAAGGCACCTTGAAATTTTCCTGTTCTAGCACCAGACCCATGTTTTGAAATCCCTGTCGTGAAATTAGACAAAGGGGGATGATGCTCAGCTCTGGCTGCAGCACTGCTACGGAGAGCGCGTGAGGGGAGCAAGGAGATGGGGCCTGGGAAGTTACACACACTGTTGGGAAGACAGTGGTGCCAGTGCAGCATGATGTTCTCCCGTGTTGTCTTCTGCTGACGCTACTCCCGCAGAGCACCGGCTCTGTCCCACTAAGCAACTGAAGAAACAGGCCGAAATATCAGGGGCTCAGCTTCTCTAGACCAGTGAGGTCCACAGGAGGGTCCTTCTAAATGAAGCAGAGGCTTTATTTGACATAAAATGGATGCATTTCCCACAAGGTCATCTCTGTTAGTGTGCAGAGGAAGGGGCAGCAGGATCTGGGAGCAAGGGAAGTCTCCATTGCACATGATCAAGCATGCCTGAGACAGCGTAGGTACCCGAGTGTTCCCTTTATCTTTAAATAACCCATTGCCTCTTTGACTTTCACATCAGGGGCTACTGTTAGTGAATTACATATTAAAATCCCAGCTTTTCCTTAACATCACCTTGACTTGCTGTACATCAATGCAAGCCAGCTTCCTCAAAACTCAGAGCTGTTCAGCTCTAAAGCTTTGACCTGGGCCTCTTTCTGCATGATTCCCCTGTCATATTCAGGAGAGCCGGAGAAGAAATAACTCTGATTTTAATCACCTTATTTCATGAATAATCAGACAGTTGATTTTTATAATAATGCCATTGCATTATTTAATTTGACAATGGCCCAGCTGTAAATGTCTGCATTTCTCTTTTTGTGTCCCTGACATCTGCCTGAGGAGAGTCTAAAACCTTTTCCTGGATTTTGCTTTTGTTTGTGCTGTTCCGAAAAGGCAAGCTCATTGTGATTCCAGGATTCTGTGGCAGTTTGATCTTGAAGGCAAGGAAATAAGTAGAAACCGACTTGCTGACAAAACACAAGTCCAAGGATTGCTGTGTTACTACCCTCAGTAAAACCGAGGCTGTATCCCTTCCCCAGCTCCACAGAGCTAATCCCATCATGGATTAGAAGCCACACAACAAAAATGCCATGCTTCAAGTTCTGCTGGCCTGCACACCTGCCCACCTTGTCCGTAAGACAGGTTGGCCCAGTGCAGGTCACCAACAAAAGGTTGTACTTACAGGATGGGGTCCATTAACAAGCAAAAACCAGCCCTTCATAAATCCTGGTATTTCTTGTTTCTTTGAAGAAGGAGGGCTGAGTATGACTTCAGCATGAATTATTTTAATTGGTGGTTTTACAGACTTATGCATAGGCATGAAGAAAGCTTCAGCTATTGGAATAGTCTCTTGTTTCTAAAGTCTTCTGACTTTAAAGACTTAGTAGGAAAGGACATATGAAATTGATATCTTCCAGGAACCACCATTCATTACCATTGTATCTGCATGAATGAATGACAAAAAAAGTTTTACAAAAGCGATTAAAAGGCTGGCGAATCATTTCCTGTGTCATATAGAATCCTGCACATCCATCAGGCAGGATTATCCGGAGGCAGGGCTGGGTTCGCAGGCTGCAGCAGTTAGGAGCCTTGCAAGCAGTTTCAGCTGCTCTCAGAACAGGTCTGAGATGGGCGCTGCGCCCTGGACCCCCTTCCCCTCTGTATTACATATAATAATCTGGGCAGCTTCCAGTTCGGTAAAATCCAATGTAGTTATTTCAAACAGTAACTATATGCAAACAGAGACAGAAATACTTTCCCATCACGATTTCCTTAGTCAAGTTATATGGAAGTTCTGCAAAGCACACAGCACAAAAAGGCACAAAATGGGCATAAGCCTGCAGTGATAAATTGAGAGCAGAGACTCTGAGAGCTCTTCCTCCCATTCCAATTGGAACAGGGTGGTTTAAAACTCATAACGCTGTTAAGAGTTAGTACATAGATAAAGGATTCACTCTTCTTGCATGCTTTCAGTGTCATCTATTACTTTCACATCTCTGATTCCAAGGAAATCATAATTTATTTGGTAAGGCGTATTTTCTTACTTTGTTCCTCCTTTTACAGAATCTTTATAGACTTAAAATACCTTCCTTCCTATTTTCCTAAGAAGCTAAGCTGCCGATACTTTCAGGGACCACAGCAACATTAATACTCGTGGTTTGCTTTTTTTCTGCATGAGTTTTAGGCAATCTGTTTTCACTGCATGGAGCCGCCACGTGATCCCTCCCGAGTCCACTACAGTTCTTGCCCTTCCAAACCTCTCCCACCCTATTGAGAGACATGAGGTCCCAGCCATGTCCTTTAGGCTGTGAACTTCATCTGAACTGGGGGCCCTCCAAACCCCTCTTCAGAGTTGGTCTGGGCCAACAATACATAAATGCCCTCAAGACTAAACATGTGTGTTCTGGCTTTGCCAGTCTGCATTACCAGGAGCCACGTCTCTGCTTCAGATGCACCACTGCCTCTCCACGGAAAACAAAGGCATTGCCTCCAGAGAAAAACACATCCTTCGCAAAACCGGCCAATGCACAAAAATTGCAGAGAACTAGCAATGCTGTCAATGCTTGGATACTCAGTTCTCTGAAAGCGAATAGCTCTTAGTACCTGTAATTTCTGAGTGATTTCAAGCAAAAAGCAAGAAAACAGGTGACACTGAAAAACCGTACCTGTGTCCAGACGCTATGCTTGAAAGAGCTAAAGACTTGCTTAGTAAGGAAGGGGTTAAAGATAAATATGTGCTCCTAAAGCAGTGCTCCGAGTGATGTAATTTCAGGACATGTTCCAGGCTTTTCTTCACAAATCCTGCCTTCCCAAGGGAAAGGAGGGTAATCCCTAGAGAGCAATAGGAGAGCGCTCTTCCAACTTGTCCAAGGACAGCTCTATGTGGCCAGGGAGAGGAGGAGGGAGCCCATGCTGTGCTGAGAAACACAGGCGAGTGTTCATGGTGTGTGCAAGCTTCCTGGGGTGGGAATTCTCACTCTCCTCTCTTTTTTTCTCATCCCTTTTGGTCCACAACATGGTGCACAGTGAGCCAACCCTCCGTGTTTTTCTACAATGCATAGACTTATTTCTAGACACCTTCTCGAAAAGCTAAGAGCAGAGCTAACGAATGCTGTGGGGAAAATACCATGACAGGCATTTAAAGTGATTTTTAAAATAACAGAAATTTACATATTTAAATTGTTTATAAATCTATAAATTATACACTATGTTATATTGTACATCTATTGTATGACAGCTGATGCTTTTGGAAGATGCTTGGAGAGAACTGTTTGTTCTAGGAATAGCACAATGGGCCATTCCAGTTGATGCTAACACTCTACTGGCTGTATCTGGTAAGAATTGCACAATTTAATGACTTTGTTACAAAAATTACCATAAAAATACATTACTGAAAAAAGAACAACATGTAAAGAATAACAAATTCCTACTGAACAATAGAGCATACCTGTCATTTATAAATCTATATTTAAATGCAAATAATGTTGTTTTGTTGTATTCATGACTGCTTGCATTGTCATTTAAATGCAAATTACTGTGTTTGTTATCATCCAAGAGAAGATTTTATATTAACTTTCATACAATATAGTCAGTTTACATGGAACCAGATAGACAAGTGTGACAATAGAGTGGATATTGATACAGAGGATTTTGTCAGAAATCAATATAAAATAAAGCAAATGCCTTTAATATTATTTATTTCATCTGTTTCTGTTCTAGGCATGAATGGTGACAATACAGATTCTCAGAAGCTGAATAAAATTATTTCAGAAATACAGGCTTTACAGGAGGTTGTGGCTAGATTTAGACAACTTCGGCTAGATGCTACCGAATTTGCCTGTCTCAAATGCATTGTCACTTTTAAAGCTGGTAAGCAGAAAGAATCTCTTGCCTGTCTGGTCTGATAACTGAGGTTGCTACTTTAAAGCAAAAATGACGTTTTAAATCAGACGGAGCTTTATATCATCCAACAGGTTTCCTGGTATTGAATTCCAATAGCCAGTGTCGCATTTTGAAAGGCTGACAGTGCAGTGCTGGGGAGCTAATGGGAACATTTAATTTCCACTGATAGCACTAGCTGAACTGTTCTGACCCACCCAAGAGTCAAGCTGAACTAGTAACTAGTAACTGCTCTGCTTTCCAGTGCCTACACACAGTGGTTCCGAACTGAGGAGTTTCCGAAATGCTGCCGCCATAGCAGCCCTTCAAGATGAAGCCCAGCTCACTCTGAACAGCTACATTCATACCAGGTGAGCAATGTCTTCTCTCAATAATTCTTGCAGGTGTAGGGGTAAAATCCTGCTCCCGCTGTAGCGAAGGTGACATTTTCACTGACTGAATGGGGACCAGGCTGTTACAGCAAGTGTACAGTGGCTGTCAGCCTGCTGGGATTTGGCATTTCCTGATGAAAGGGAATCACAGAAAAGGTTGGAAAAGATTCTTAAGATCATCTCCAACTGTTAACCTAACGCTACCAAGTCCATCGCTAAACCATGTCGCTACACATCTTTTAAATACCTCCAGGGATGGTGAGTCAACCATTTCCCTGGGCAGCCTGTCCCAATGCTTGACAACCCTTTTGGTGAAGAAATTTTTCCTAATATCCAGTCTAAACCCCTCCTGGCTCAACTTGAGGCCATTTCGTCTTATCCTACTGCCTGTTACCTGGGAAAAGAGGCTGAGTCCCACCTGGCTACAACCTCTTTTCAGGTAGTTGTAGAGAGATATAAGGTCTCCCCTCAGCCTCCTTTCCTCCAGGCTGAACAACCCCAATTCCCTCAGACGCTCCTCATAAGACTTGTACTCTAGACCCTTCCCCCAGATGCGACCCTTCTCTGGACACGCTCCAGCACCTCAGTTTATTCAGACAAATGGAAAAGCGCTAGAAGGACAGATCTTCTCCTGGGAAGTGATACCTGCTGTGGAATGCTTTGCATTTCAGAAGGCTACATTTTTCTCTACATTTTATTTAATTAAATACTGCTAATAGAGATGCTCAAAACATCACATCTCAGCAGTATGAGCACTTTTCACCCAAGATCTCCAATCCCTATGGCATTTCCCCCATTTTGCAGACACAGAAATCGGGACACAAGGAAGTTAAATGGCTCTTCAAAGATTCTACCTTGAATCTGTTCTCAGGTTGAAATGAAAAGCTCAGAACTTGTGAATCCCATTTTGGTGCTGCAGCAGAGTGATAAGAATCATTGTTTGGGATGAAAATATTCCCCCATCTCATCAGGATAAGTCCCATGGGATACAGAAATCTTAAAATCTGCTGTAAAAGCTGTAGCTGTCATCCCACAAAGTGTACAGGGGTGAGCCCAGGAATGCACAAAATTTACTAAGCAAAGTACAACCCCACACTCTAGAATAGCTGTCTGTGATCGGATCAGTAGCCTCCTCCTACGGACCGCTTCAGAGTGGTGGGACAGGGGAGAAGCCTGAAGACTGCACCTAACATCTTCTGCAACAGCTGCTCTGGTTGGTTCAGGACTTCTGTGGAGAGCTGCGACAAGTCTGGTCAAGTCCAGGTCTAAGTCCTTTAGCCGCAGTGGAGGTCCAGGAGACTAGGACAGTGGGAGATGGAGCAGTGGAAGAGAAACTTTTACACCATTTTTTCCTTCTGAAACTTTGATCTGCTCTCATAATAGCTCTGTCTAGCAGAAGTCCACTCTGTATCAGGGATTAGATGGCAACAGTCTCTGAAGCACTTCTATTTAGTCTAAAGGGAACAGCCTGCCCTGGGGGTGGGAGCAAAAATGCAAATACCATCCAGTAATGGCTAGTTCAGAGCAAAAAGAATAACCTCTGCATAGCAACCTTTTGCTATTCTTACGGAAGGCGTTTCCCATGAAGATTGCTCCCTGGAGACTCTGCGTGAGCCGGGGCCTGTTGGAGAAAGAAGCCAGGGAGCAACGGTTTTACATGGCCATGGTTTCCAGGCATGGCAACTTTTCCATCGCACTTCTGCATTGCTAGAAATATCTAGCTACTGGGCTAAATGGCATCTGTTGCAAAAGATACACGTTGACAAGGAAAAAAGTGCAGTCCACTGACAGACTGTCACATTGACTCCAATAGGACAGGGCTTTCAGCTTGTGTTTCATCCTCAGGCTTGAATTTACCTTCCTGCCAGTGTTACAGCAGTGGAGTCGCTCTCAACAGGACGCAAGGGAGAGCAGGCTGGAGAAGCAAACGATCTCCAAATGATCTGCTCCTTCTTTTAGGGACACCACTGTAAGCAGAGGTTTGAGACTCACACTGGTATAAAGTCAGTGTAAGCACAGCTAGAATACACATCCTATGTTGTGTTGGCTTCGAAACCTGGGAGAAAGGATGGAAAATATCCTATTACACAAATATATTACCTGGGGATAAAACACAGCTTCTTTAATAACAAAAAGTCTTTCCAAACGTGAATTGGTATTCTATGTACAAGGCAACCAAAAGGGGGCAAAATGATTACCATGACAATCCAGCTAGGTTTAAATTGCACTTTAAATGGCAGAGTATTTATTGTAGCTCAAGCTCTTCCCTGAACTGCATCAAGAACATAGTTTTTGTCTGAGGGACAAGTCAGAGCAGATCCTGTCTCTGTATTACTACAGTTCTGAGGCAATAAACAAAGGAGCTAATCAAAACTCAGAGACTTTGGTCGATGTTCTGCTACCCTCCATTAAGAGAGTTTTCCTTGAGGTCAACCTTCTTGCTCACGTGAGTACAAAACACAGGGGTTTAGCACAGGTAGCGACCATCTGAAAAATTTGCTCAATATTGGTATTTTCTGTAAAATAAAAGATTTTCTTTGGAAAAATATCTAAAAAATTCAACATGTTTTTCTCTCTGTTTCCCCACACAGGTACCCCACACAACCCTGTCGTTTTGGAAAACTTTTATTGCTTTTACCAGCTTTACGTTCGATTAGTCCATCTACGATAGAAGAAGTGTTTTTCAAAAAGACCATTGGGAATGTACCAATTACAAGACTGCTTTCAGATATGTACAAATCCAGTGACATATAAATTACCTTAAAATAAACAATCAATCAGGATGGACAGTTTGAGAAGAACTTTTATCTATGGAGAATAAGCCTCAACTAACAAAATCTACAGGAAGCATAAGCCTGGGAATGTTTAGCCTTTAAACCCATTGACAAAAAATACCCCAGTAGATATGATTCTGCTGCTCTGAACAGAGTGATTTAGATCATGGAGAGAATGCTTTGTTCTACAGAAAAAGTGAAAGTGGTTGGAATTTGGCTGCTATTCCTGTTACTACAGGATGGAGGCAATTCAGATGCCAGTCATAGTTAACAAAGACTCCGCGATTCTCTCATTTAACTGGCACAGCTGAGACAAAATGTGAAAGAAGGTACTTTAGTTCGTTCAGTATTTGGAACCGGGTGACCAAACTTGGCTTCTGTTGTAATATGAGATGTGGTGGCCTTCAGGGCTGTTTTAAAAGTAGCCTATGTTGGGAAAATGTTTGTTATATGATAGGCAACATTTAAGACCAGGTTACCAAAACATTGCTTCTGCTATAATACATCATGAAGTGCCCTTCAGAACTGATTAAAAAGTAGCTTATGACGGCAGCTCCATTCTTCCTGCAAAACGAACTGGTGATCTTTGAAGCGGATGTCACCACAATTCGCTCGGTTAACATCTCAAAGACAGAAGAGCTTTACACACTTCCTCCCCGACCTTCCCTCCTCCTTCTTCCACACACATAGACACACACATTCACACACCTGAAAAGATACAAGTCAAGAAAGGAAGACTAAAACAGCAAAACCAAATACAATGGAGATGACGGCGTCAGTGACCTGCTGGGTGTCCCGTTGGCACAGTGCTGAAACCAAAGGCAACGGTGGCCAAACCCTTTGTCAATGAGATGTGCAGAGAAGTGAAAGGACTATAAAAAACATAATAAAAAAATCAATGGAAGGAATTTTATTTCAAAGAAATAAGGGTTGTTGACTGATAAAATGCTAACAATTTCCAAAAGTCTCCAATGCCTTTTTAGAAAACTCCAAGTTCTAATTTTGAAGCCTTGTTCGCCTACACCCTCTCACACACAAAAACGTTATAAGCTGCTTATTTGATGTATGAAAAATGTAGAAAAAAAACATTTAAAGATAGCTGCTGTACTTTTCAAAATTTGATTTGTTATTAGGAACTAGCACTGAGAAAAATCAGCACTTGGACTATCATAGAATGAGTAAAACTTTTCCTGTACAAAGTGGATTAACTGATTTGTGAAGTTAAAAAGTTGTACTCATTGTATTTACAAAGAATAAAAATATATTGAATTTAAATTACTTTCCACTGTTCTTTTAATGCTTGTCCTTCTATATCTGGATTAGTTTCTTCTGTTGTACCATGTTTACCAGGGAACAGAAATATTCTCTACTAAAATGGGTTGCCTTGGATGCTGTGGAGTCTCCATCACAAAGAGGTTTTAAAAAACAGGTTAGAAAAACATTCAAGAAATAGCTTTGGTGATCCTGCCTTGGGGCAAAGGGACTTTGAGGTCCTGCATAGAGCTGTTTTCTACAATTAAAATACACACCTGCTGCAAGGTTTCCTTCTCAAGGAGCTAACACAGAGCTTTTTCTAGGAGACGATACTAAACAGATCAGAGGACTAACCTAGTACAAGTCTTCCATTTCATGTTATTACAATTTTTAATATTGGTGAATTGTGCAGCGAACAAAGGTTGATGAGTACAAAAACACTGCTCCAATTAAAAACATTCTGAGGTTTTATTAAGGTGTCCAATTGTGTAATCACACCAAAGAAAGAGGTAAGCAACTCCCAATGCACAGGAACAAGTTGGCAATAGGAGAAAGGAAATATAACACATTATTCATGTGGCAATGAGTGACCAAAGAGCCACGCAGGCTAAAATGACAGGCTAAAATATAGTGTATATCAATGGCTCCTTGGTTTTCAGCGTCAAGGAATACAGATCCCAAGTGAAACCCTAGCTCTTTTGACTCCAAGCACAAAAATCTCACGTGTTTCAGAGGTCAGAGTTTTCACCCCATCTCTCTTCCTTTGGTACAGTTTGCTAGGTCTCACATTCTGCCCTTTCCAAGACAGCCAGGCCTATAAAGTATCTGAGACCAGTCTTTTAATGAGTCAGGTGAGACAAAGTATGGACTACAGAACTTTGAAGCATCTTCTATACAAACTAGCATGGAGCACTTGAGAATGCATTTACCACAAGGCCTAGCACATTCTTAGAAAGAAAACAACAAACACTTTATGAAGTTTTCTTACTGTACCTGGAATAACCTTCAACCATTTTCTGTTCGCTACACTAAAATGAACTGGACAGGGCAGAAAATCAATTCTGGCTCTCCACTCTGCGACAATTCAGTTTATGAGCTAAAACAGTTGAACCCAGTGCTGTGCAGAACCCACGACAGAACACTAATTTCAGTAAGATTCATGCTGCTGTCCCAGAGCAGCAATAAACATGAACTGCACCCACGCTGCAAGGCAACTGTATTCTGCAGTGCACTGCAGTCCCACTCCCTACATCACCCAAGCTAGAGGATGCAACGGAGCATACTGGCTTTCTCCCAGTTGCAAAGCAGGCAGAGCAATGAGTGCACATCCGTATCTCATCCTCTTACCTGCAGGAACCTAGCCCAGCTGCTGAGCAGACTCACCAGCTGGGAACAATGCCCAGATCCCCGTGGTTTAGGCACAGCTGATCTCAAGCCATGTCTTCCCCCCAGTACTGCACAGACGCAGAACCAGTTACACTACACTACAATTAGGGTCTCTAGTTAGCCTTGAAGGACTGAAGCACAGGTGAAATCCCAGAGTCCAGTGCAGATGCCCTGTCAATCTTAGAGGTTAACGCTCCAAAGTCCTCACTTTGGAACTAGGAATACTCTGACATCAAGCACACGGCTTTTCCCTCTTCAGCTTAATTCTTTTATTTCCACAGCTGATGATACAGATTGTGCCATCATCTCCTAAGGATAAGATGGGGCATTTACTTTGATTTCTGAAAGAAGCTTCTCTCAGAAAAGAACATTTGAGAAAAGAAAAAGAACACCTTACTATGTATCTAAACCTAAATAACAAAACTTTGTATACGTTTAGCCCTTCTTCCCCCATTTCCCCCCCATTAAGTTTGATTCAGCCAGCACAGGGAATTTTAGAATTGATTTTATATCACCAAAAACTTCTTGAAAAGCAAGACAGCTCTAGGCTGCAAGTGGACTGTGTCAGTTTTGGTCCCTGGTTTCATTATTAGGACTGTTGGAGAGATTCAACACAGTTTTTGTTAAGTATGAGGGGGAAAGAGTGATTATTTGAGCACCTAACTAATCAGTGTAGCTAGTCACTAGTACTACATATAATCCAGTCAGCCACCACTGTTTTGTCAGCTCGCTCTTTTACATCCAGATTTCAATGACTGAAGTTAATAGTCTTATTTAAAGGAAACTAATAACTTTGCCAGTAAATTTGTAGGATGCTCTCAGCAGTGATAAGTAGTATTATAACAAGGAAAAAGCAGCAAAGCCAAGCCTAAGCTTGATGCCAAATAGCACAAAACACTGTATCAGATTGCTACTAGAGTGTTCTTGAATCTGTTTTCAAGAGCATCTGGATAGGAAACTCCAATGTCATGTCTGGAAGCACTATGGAAGCTCCTCCAGCCATAGAGGCATCTAGTGAGAAAGATGACTTCAGCAGTGTTGCTTGTGAACTGCAGTTCAGGCATCGACGACCTACATTTCACCAGTGGTCATACAAGCACAATGCTACAGCTTCCCCTTCCTTTAGGGTCTACAATCACATCTCATAGCTGGCTTGTACGACTTCGTGTCCATAATTGTATATGTAGAGCAGAACTACTTTAATCTAGGACTGAAATGATCATGGTTATGTCAGCATTCCTTTCTCTGTAGGATGGTATAATTTTCACTTGCTAGTTGAAGCTAGATTGAGGCTTCTCACGACAAGTAGCAAGGTACTCTTTTCCCAAACCACTTGATCAGTGAGTGACAGCATCTAAGGGTATTTAGTGGTGGCTGTTAGTAACACAAGATGACATTGCAGAAGAGCATCACAGCAAGGCTGAAACACCGGTTCACCTAGTATCGTCAAGTCCCTGCTTCTCAGAAAGCATGAGATAACCCACACTCAAGGTCAAGAGTGACAAAACATTTGAAGTGCGTTTTCACTTTTATTTCAAAACTTTAGACAAGTTACTTTAGTATATAAATTTGAATTTTTCCTCTTACAGAATATAAAGATAATTCCCTCATTACTTCAGTATAAAGTGTTTTACAAGCTTGAAGACAATTGCATAAGTGTTTCTCACACAGGGTATCAGAAATAAAGCAGTCTTTCTACAGAAGTTCAGACAGATTACTACCTCAGAAACAGCATAGCAGTTTAGTCAAATACAAGTGAACACGTGACACTACAACTGTGCAAGTTCAAGTAAGGCCAAGTCAGTAAACATTGTTAAGTCATTGCAAATAAGAGTGGAAAGGTTTGTGAGACATTGCAAGGGGTGGATGGTCTCATAGTATAATACTCTTAAATCAAGGAGTCAGAGGGATTTAGCTAGAAGACAAGTGAGTTCTTTAATGCTATAAAGCATATGCAAAGACCAAGCAGTGTACTGATGTTAGTGGAGACTTCGTGCCTGTTTATCCTCAGCATGCTAAGACAAACTACAACCTCTTAAAACCAAGCATAAGAACCACTAATGTTTGAGAAAACTGTTTCAGAACTCAAGTATGTCTTATTTTGGATGGTGTGTAGTTTTTGTCTATTACTTCATCTTGTAAAAACATGTGGAGACAGCGCTCGTTCTGTGCCAGTGGGTGGCCTGCAACCCTGGAGAGGAAAAAAAAAAAACCACAACATTAGTGCTAACAAATCAAGTCTACTTGCAGCCAGCCAGCAGAGCAAGGTTTTATACCAATAACCTATGGTTCTGCACTTAGGCATAGATCCCTCTTCCAGTTCACTGTTGGTGACCAGAATGATGTCTGGCAGCAAGATTTGTCATTCTCCCCCAGATGAAGTTAGTCCATAGGAACCCTGAGCTACCTCTGATCATTTGGAAGCATGTTACGTCATCATCTGTCACCTACAATTGAGAGGAATATCAAAGTGCTCATCCTAGCATTAGGAAATGTAGAGTTAAGCAAGCCAAGTGGATTTTTACAGGTCTTGATACCTTTGACACAGGACACCTTTCTAATGGCAGCTTAACACCTCAGTTCTCAGTCTAATTCAGTAGCAGTTAGCCCAGGCAGAGTTAAGGACTTACTCCACCAGAGGGTGTGAAGGTCTTCTGAAGGCTCTGACACTGTGACTTACCATGGTCACTATTCCTAGCATGCACAAGCAGCACTGATGCACTGCCAGAGGGTACTGGCCATTCTGTTAATTGCTGATGTCTTTAGATATGAAACATGGAAGACAGAGCTTGTCTGGCTCTAGAAGACACCAGCACCTCTACTGCAGATTTAAGTTTTGTTCCACATATAGACTGAGACACCACCCTTTTAACAGTAAAGAAGCTGACATTGAATTAGAAAACACTCCCAGACTTGGAAGAAAACCACAAGTTATTGCATTTAAGCCCTTAAAATACCATGCAGTCTTCTGTGTAGCTAAAAATCCAAGAGAATCAAAATCCATGGAAGTTGATCACTTATGGATACAAAAACCTAAAGCAGTTTGGTTTGAAAAAGAGTTACATCCAGTTTGGTCAATCAAGACAGGCTTCTCCCTTCAAGAGAGAAAGCCTCCCATCCTCCCAAGGACAGCTTGTGTCAGCCGTATGGCCTCCATATCTGCCAGAACATTTCTACTCTAAATGGAAGTTATGTAGTTGAACACGTATAATACAGTCAAATCCAGTGGCTCAGCATCAGTACTTCCAAGCACTTTTGTGCATCTTCCCCAAATGTACCTATTAGTGCTTATTTCACCACAGGACAGATTCACCTGTCACTACACACTTGTCATTGAGGGTGTCCTTTAACGAGGAAGCTGAGCTCTCCTATTCAGGATTGATAGATTATTTCAAGTACAGTCATTAAGCCTATTAATTTTGCCACATTCTGGTAAGTCGGCAGCAGTCTCCAGCACTAGTTCATAAGGAAGACAGTCTGGAATAACTAGTTTGCGTTTCTCACTCCCATCAGACTGAAGTTGCTGGCCTTGAACTTCAAGACAAAGATATACAGGAGATGAGGCAGCAGCATCTTCCTCCTCCCTTTCAGGAAGGCTTGCAAATTGGTGGCTGAATTGCAAGATTAGATCTGATGTCTCAGATTCAGCTCTTGGTTTCACATGAATACCTCACTCTCCATTGCCTTTTCCTCAGAATTCTTCTCTAAGGTGACTCTTACACATAGCAGCTGCTACTTCAAAAGTGTTCATGTATCCCAAAGTCACATTCAGGCAGACAAATGTGTTGCAATGTAGCTACTCCTGTGAATGTCACTGTAGGTAGTATTGTCATTGTAGGTAGCGGCACCAGCAAGCTGGCCCAAGAGAGCTGACTCAAGCAACCTGCACTGCTGTGATTTAGTCCCCCTAGATTTTACATCTAGAAGGACAAAGCTTCTCAACAACATCCTAGATATCAAGAACTGGCATTGGTGCATCAAGATCTTTTTTTAGATACAGTGATATCAGTTATCTGAGGGACTCTTCTCTAGTTCTAGCAGCGAAGACCAGCTTCGAGAATGCAGTAGTGTGAACGTATTATGCAAACTAACTCCAGGACTAACTTCACTAGTACCTAGAGTACTCAGTATAAGTCTTAAAGCTTGGTTCGAAACTTTAACTAGTAATATTTGCTTGATGAGTTGGTCATGCCATTAGAATAAATTGATGCAGCTGAATAGCTAGGAGTTCCACCTGAAGAATCTTGTTCCAGCTGTACTCAAGCCTGCCACTACATGAGTATCTACATTAACAGCCTGCTTTTATGTCTCAAAGGAGGAAAAATTGACCAAAAAGTTTTACACTTCTACAAGATCAATGTATTACTTGCTGTAGGACTGAACAAATGATACCAGTAAACTGGCCACTCCACTTCTGTCAGCTATATTGAGTTTTTCAGAGATTCCAGTTAAGCTGTTTCACTATCAGCTGCTTCAGAACATAAACAGCCTTCTTCCCCCACATATTGCTAAACTCAGCATACAAAACCTTCAGTAAGTGCACTTCTTCCACATTTAATGTAGAGTCTCAAGCCTGCACGGATAGAAGTTGTACTTCGCATTCATGACTGCCTTGATTGTACAGGCTTAAAACCCCACATTCCATCTTACTATAAGCACATCTGCCTTCACGTAGTGTAAATGCAAAGCTAGATGCCTTGGAAATTCATTCCGCTTGTCTTTGAACAGAGGAAAGAGCATTCTGAAGTTTTTTTTACCTGCTCAGAACCATAAGTAATACCTCTAAATTGAGCTAACAAGCAACTGTGTGAAGAAAAATTTAAGAGACTTCATACAGTCACGCTTATCTTACTTGCACAAGACAGATGTGAATTAGTCACTTGCAACTCCAAGCCACACGCCTGAACTAACAATAACTGACAAGCAGATGAAGTTCTGGCTTAACTCACAGACATCCTCTGTCCCTGTTAAACAGCATTACTACTGAACAAGATTAAAACGCTAGTGGAACCAACAAGCTTGAAGGTTTAAAGACAGCAGTCTCAAATCCAGTTGGGTCTGAACAATGTTGGCTCCAGAGACCAGAAGAGCTGGTTAACCGACAGTATCCCTTCCTACCCACTGTTTAGATCCACATTGTTAAAGAGATTAAAGTAGCTCTACAGGTCACTACACGGAGAGCGGTTAGTAGTGTCAGATGGTAGAAAAAGAATCATAAGACTCTGTTACTATAATTTCTGCTCACCCTTTGAAAGGCAGTGACAAAACCCTAAGTGTCTATTTCAAACTATATATGTGCATACCTCAGGTAGTGTTTTTCCATTTCAGAAAGATTCTCATGATGATTAGAGAAAATATGCATCATTACACAAGCTGATAATACCTCACATCTGCAATCAAAGTAAACTGCTGTAAGCCCATTGTAAGCTCCATTGTTCACCCAATGGAGGATACCTTTTCAGAAATGAAAAAGTAGAACTATTTTGAATGCTATAATTTTAGTAGTAATTTGCATAAATTAACAACAACACTAACATTCATTTCAGCTGTTCAGGTAAGCATTAAGATATCCAAACTAAACTCTGGATGAGCCATGTTAGTATGCTCTACTGCAGGATTATGTGAAAGTTATTATTCTGGACCTAGTGCAGCTACCATAGTTAGAAGATTAACAGCTTTAATTCAGTTTTCCAGAGCTGAGTTCTGAGTATGTCTCCAGATAACTAGACCCAACACTTACTTGTTTATGAATTGTTCAAGAGCCTGCTTCCTTTCCTCTATAAAGGAATCATCAAATATGCCATCGTCTCCTCGGAAGGGGAGCTGACGCAGAAGAGCTTTTCCTGGTAGAGGTGGTACCACAACCTGAAAGATTTAGAAAAGTATCCTTAAGTGCAATCTGGAAATAAGTTTACACACCTCCTGTGCCACCTCTTCCCCTTAGAGGGCCCAACTCATCAATCACATCCCTAGTGAAGTAATAAAATGCAACCAGAGAAGAACAGTAGCTGCCACAGAGGTAAAATGATTTCAAGTAGTTTAAATCTGAATTAACTCAAAACCATTAAATAGTCTCTAGCATTGTACAACAGAGGTTTGCTGAATCACAGTGTTTTAGTTCTGGACATTTTCAACCACAATAACTGCTCTATATAACATATATGCTTCAAGTCTATGAAAACTTGTATTTACCTTTCATTTTACCCACCTTGCTTTCTCTTTCTAGTTCATTCCTTAGCCATTCAAAGTCACTGTACCTTCTTCTGACTGTAGATTCTTTCAATTTGAAGATAGGTAGATTTGTCTGAAAACAAGAATGTAAGGTATTGATTAGACAAATCAGAAGTTCTGATAAGCAGAAGCAGAAACAAGCTGTTAAATTACAAATTAGTTCTACTTCAGCAACAGTATTGAGAACCACTTGAGATACTGAAATACAGATAAAGCTCTGTAAGCTACATGAGTAAGCTGTGCCTCAAACTGCTTAACTGTGTGCCTCATTTATATGGCATCCTAATCACTGGTATTTTGACACCATACCACCTAGTGGAATAACAGATTTACTGGTCACATGAGATGTTCCTAAGGTTGCACAAGCATCTGCTATTCTTACTTTCCAAGGAGCTGGATTCCCAATGCCAATATATGCACAAACTTAGGGGGGGAAGAAAAAAACAGTCGTCTTAATCCACAGAGGTTCCTCTTATTGCATTCAAGGGAATGTTTCAGGTACCAGCGTAGGACATTAACCAAGATTCCTGTACTTCTTTGCCACGTGATACAACATGGCCTCCAACATCTTTAAAAGCAAAACCATTAAGTCCTACGGTGAATCCATTCAGGCCAGACAAAGTTGAAGATTTGCTGGTACAAGCTGCCAGGTTTGGGTAGCCCCAAAGAAGCCAACAAGGCCAAGATGGAACACATTCAGTGCTGATGAGAGCAGACTATTTTGCTACAAAGTTAAAGCAAGCAGAGCTTGATGAGACAGAACTTTCCTCAAAAAGGCTAGGAGTCAGCACCCAACTCTAACACTCCTGAAAGGGACGTCAAATGGGAGCCAAGCTATAATACTGCAAAAGACCATGTTAAATACATGAGCATTTTGATAGGTGTCCTTACACTAACTTGTGTAAAAGCCTATACTACTGCTATTCATTCTTTGGGAGCAGGGTGATCCCATTGCTGTAATCCAGGTTGCACATCATTTTAAGATCAGACATCAAGAAAGCACTCTCCTAATGACATCCCCCGAATGGAAAGCACCAAGATCACAATCTGAAGCTTAAGTGTTGTTGAGATGGCAAACTGGCTAGAGTGTTAAAAAAATGTTTGTAGGAGTTATGACCTACTAACAGCAAGACCAAGAGTTTGTACTTACCATACATAACCAGCATTAACAGAATAAAGCTTACCATTGTCAGACCGCATATTCCCTGTCTTATAAACCTTAAAAGAAGACTCGAGGAGTACCCTAGGAATCTGATGTTCACATGGGACTACAGTTACCCCCAGTTTTCCTGCTGGCAGAAGCACAGCAGTCACTCTCAGCTACTGCCTTCTGGTTTTTGTTGTTTTATTTTTAAGTTGTAAGCCACCTCACTCATCTTCTGGTCCCAGTTTGAGTGGATATCCCTGTACGAAGCCGTTTGTAGGCTGTGATGTTTAAGCTGTCATTGAGTTATGCTTTTGGCTGCTCAAAACAGGCTTAATTGCAGAGATACTTTCCTGCACCAGGCAGCCCTATGACTACAGGCCGTTGTATTACTGCCAGCCAATGATTTTTTGGCTGTCACAGTTCAAAAGTACTTGAGAATTTAGTTGTTTACTTTCACATTATGCTATTTAGTCCATAATTTACAGCTGATAAAGTACAGAACAGTATTTTGTTATTAAATCTCTTATTGCTCAATGTTTAGAAGTATTCATGCTCTCCTTCCCAGGTAAAACATTGTTGATTGTACTAGTGACTAATAATAAAATTGCACTTAAGACTTATGTCAGAAGTCAGGCTTTGTTTATAAACACTCTCATCTTGAGGATAAGAATACTCTACTCAAGAGTGAATAAAGCTAGGTCCCCCACAGTGCATGAAGGAGATTCACAGAAGTGAAGTACTGGATTATTTTTCTCTGATTTCAGCTATTAGCTTTTTAACCAAGTTCAGCCTTCCACATTACAACATCAACTCTTTGTCAGTGTCTCAGATAGAAAGTCCTTTACAATATTTAACATATAGGCTCTCACCTGCAGAAAATATTCCATTCTCCTCTCAAGTTACTTACAAGAGGGATTAGAACCGAATAAAAGCAGCTAAATCCCAATGAGTTCCCAGGTCTTCAGGAACTCTTTTAATGCTTCTGGGAATGAAGTCTGTAAAGTTAATCTCTAAACAACATATCAGGCTTACAGGTACAATGCGGGGGTAGAAGTGCCAATTGAGCTCATTTTACCTTCTACATTCCCTTTTGAACTTTTGACATGCTAACTCAGCTAGCAAGTTGGGGAAAAGAACAGTGAGAGTACTTGTTTTCCCTTTGAGTTGAAAAATCTTCTCCAATTTTGATCATGAGCACTGGAAATGTTCAAACGGAAGTGTATGCTAGAAGGCTCCCATTAAATTAAGTCACGACTTGACAACTACACGCTAAAGGAAAAGTGTGCATCCTTTGGTCTGGACACGAATTAGAGCTATCTGTTGAGATCTACTTCTAAACTTCATGTTCCTTAAAACCCAGAAACCACAGCAATTTCCCTTCCTCCAGAAATTAGTACTGATAGAGCACTATTCAGATATGAAGCTGATAGAAACGATCCATTTAAAACCAGCAATTTGAGAATCCTGTTTTATACTGCTTAACCCATTTACATCTATTTTTAACTCGGGATACATTCACAACTGAAGTTCTTCCCATTAAGGATTATTACCCTCTTTGAACAGACCACTTTTTCCTTCAGCAGGAAGGGGGTCTGCATGTCTTACTGCCTCCATCTACCACAGATAAATGGTTTTCATTAAGCAAGCCAGACAGTTGCTGAAGCACAGGCTATCTTTGGGCAAGAATTTGGTAGAAGGAACAATAGAAACTTTCAATTTCTATTGAAGTGTCATTTGAAGACCATACAGCATATATAATACAAAGTTATTCTCAGATTCACAGTTTACGTTGAGGGTTATCCTTGTTTAGTCAGAGGTGCCAGTAGCTATTCTGAATGCTGTTAGTGTCTTGTTTGCCTGCTAGAACAGAGATGAGGTTAAGGCACAAAACTTGAAGTCAGGCTAGTTTCATTTTTCACAAACATTTCTCCCCACGCTCATTCAGCATTATAGTGTCAGTTTTCTGGCCTGCTGATCTGCTAAGTCTACTGTCATGAAACTCATAACCCAGTTTGGCACAGCCCCTGGAGCACAGCTCATTCCTTTGATAAATTCAACATAATTACTGCAGCAATTGTTTCTTCTACGCTGTAATAATTAGTCTCATTTTTATCAAAAGCATTTTCAACAACTTCCTAGTCTGAAATCACGCCTCCTAGCAGTTTGAATGCAAGTCTTCAACCTGAAAGAATTATGCATTACCTAAGACATTAGACAATCAAAAGTCACTAGCCAGAACTGCAGATAAAGCAATTCTAGAAGGACCAGTAAAACAGCTCTGTAGAGGTCCCACATAACACAAAATTAAGCACAGAAAAGTGCCAAGACAGATTCTGTCTAGATACTGTTTCTGTATCGGACTATATGTATACAACCATTAGGCTTTCTCTGACTACTGTCAAAACTTATATTCTGTATTCTGCTGGGTGAGTTAATGGCCAAGCCAGTACACTGGAATAAACATTGTCAGAACTGGTGCCAACTTAAATTACATAGTTAAACAGCAGATGACAAACTCAGACCCTCAAGTCACTCCTGCATTCCTCCACTCAGATGCCAAACAAGTTTCTACAGTCATTTGGCTAGTGTTCAACAAACTGGTAATGGAAAGCAGTGGTTGCCTGCTAATAGATTTCCAGGCAGGCCCCTCCCCACCGCCCAAAAAAAGCATGTTTCTTCAGCTACATTTATGTTACTATAACACATTCAAACTACAAGCTCAAGTCCAAGCTTAGGAAGTTCCCAATTCACCTCAGAAGCAAATGACAGTGCTAAGACAGTAGTTTGGATAACCAGATAAGTCTTCCAGCTGTTACTATGGTAAATCCCTGAGCTATGCCCACTTAGAAGTCCAAAAATCATTTATGTATACAAGTGAGGAGACTTTCACAGGCAGAATGCAATTAGTTTGAGTACTAGTCAATACTGTTCTTTCAGCTTCAGATATACGGCTCTCCAATACAGCCATACTGGTATGCAAGTTACCTTAAATGCAGGAGGAACACCAGAATACTTTATTTAAAATGCATTAGTTTAGAATTCTAATTAATTTTAAGTGTTCTGTTATCTAGACTAGATTAATTTACCCAGTGAGTGGAAAAAGCCTTGCAAGTAGACAGACTTGCTCCTACAAATTTGTTTCCAGACATAAATTGAATGCAAATAGCATTTGGGTTCCTTCAAAGATCATGCTGACACTCCACAAGATTGACTCTGAATGTCACTGCAGCCTAGTCCACCCCCACAACTGCAGAAACTCCACAGCTGTAGCTGCCTAGGATAGTTTGAGGTAAATTTGATTCATTTCCTCATCTGACAGTGTAACACTCATCAGCGGCACTGCATTGCCCATGTCTCCCACTCCTTAACAGACTGAGAATAAAGCTGCACTGTTGCCATAGCACCTACTTTGATGTTGTCTTTTCAAGTAGGTTATGGTAGCCTTGATACAACTCTATTTCCATTAAAATAGAGTGAAAGAAAGCACTCAGCTCACTTTTGATAGAAGTTTGCGGCCTTGACTCTCAGAAGCTAAATTCAAGCTTCTTACTATCTCTTCATATAAACTGTAATCTTTGTCAAGAGACTACACCCTTTGGCTACATTTACAGTTAGCCAATGGGAATTCTGGGGTATTCCAGTAAGTAGCATTCAGGGTGGATAAAAAAGTATTATGGTTTTCTTAACGCAAGAGCCTGCTGTCCTGTAGTACAAGAAACTGGCTCCAGCAGTCCACTGTTATTGCAGAATCCTTGCCAGTGGTTTGTTTCCTTCCCGACTTGACATAAGCAGCTACCTCCCCATTTCCTACAATTATAAAAAGCAAGAAAGAAGGCAAACATGCTCTAAACTTCAGCTGCTGGAAGTTTAGATTTTTGCTGTGTACTTTACTGAAGGAAAAACCTCTTTCCCCACCACAAAAGTTCAAATGAGAGGTTGATATTTTTCTAAGCTCCAGTCCTTTTGATCAAAGCAAAGTCCTACCTCCCCTTTTATCCACTTGGTGTCCAGCTCTACTGAAAGTACATTACGTGCAAGAAGTCTAAAGTTAATAGAACACTGAAAAATGTGACCATATGTATACACACAAATTTTAAACAAGGATGACTTAAGATAAACCAAGAACTATAGAACTTCCCACTCTACAGTACTAAGACATGGAGCTAGGATGTTTTCCATCTTAAAGACTAAGGCAGTAAAATCCTGACAGCAACACAACAACAAGGACTACCAGTCTTTAGACAAGAGTTAACATGTGTCAAGTCCAATGCCTTGAGCCTAGAGCTGCTCTACCAAAATTAGCGTACGGTTGGCTGGGTTTTTGCCAAGCAGCATCTATCATTGCCTGATCAAGTTCACCAACATCACAAACAGCTGAATTATGGTGTGCCATGGTCAAAAGGCTCAAAGCAGAGTAAGTCTAGAAAACCAGGTTGTTCAGTGATTCTTTATTCTTCAGGTTGCATCCTCAGAAGCCAAAGGTAAAAACAGGAGCCCACTTTAAGAAGGACACATTCAGGCAAAGGCTTTTACAATACCCAGACAGAATTAGTAACTCTAGAAAATTATTTCAGTTTTAGCGAGCCAAAGCCTCCTTTGAAATACCAAATACTCCTTTTAAAGAGACGGGTTTGCTACTTCTACACAATTGCAAGGTATGACTGCCATATGCTCTGGTTTGGCCTACTCTAAGGTTACCATTTGTTTCTCATTGAGAATGACTGAAGATGGATCACATTAAGTTGATGCTTTAGCATCCTTAGCTGACATCTACCAGCTACAGTCAAATGGGGCTGACAAAATTGCAATGAATTGCTGCAATTGATATTTTTATCAGGAATAAAAGTTTTAATGTGCTTTGCGAGCTAGAGACAGTCCAGTATCCCTACACTTCACAAACTTCTAAGAAACAAGAGTCAAATAACTAGTACAGAAGTAAGTATACTAAGTAGCAAAAAATCTCTTCATAGTTCCAGTTTTATTGGATCAGCAAATTCACTTTCTTAAGTAGCCACCTCAGAGCTACAGAAAGGCCAATAGCTCCTGTTAATTAATTTGTAGCACATCTTAACACTTAGGGGGTGCTGCAGCTTAGGCCCATAGAAATAGTCTCTGAAGCTTTCTTTCCAGATATAGACGTGGCTTTAAACCACTTAAGATATAGCTTCATTTTCTTCTGGATTTTACACTAGCTTGTAGTTATACTTTCAAAATTGGCTTCATGGCCAACATGAACTATACTGTCATGTGCCCCAGAAGATCCTCCCGCAACAGAATTTTTGAGCTGGATTCTCAAGAAATAACCACAGAAGGAATATGTTCATGGACCTGTCTTCAGTTTATAAAATATTTGGTTTTATACCTTGACCAGAAAGTTAGGGTTTCTCCATCCTTCTCACATCAAGAAAGTTACCCTTCACTCAGTGCTCCATAGGGCATTTGGATTATGTACTTGCTAAAATAGCCTCCAGTAGTACAATTGACATTGCGTTACCAAGTGAAAACAATTTAAAGAAAATACTCACCCTAGAGTTAGAAGCTCATAGGTTTACACTGCATTATTTATTTCCCCAGATGAAAAATGGTAGAGACCTGCCTGCTCTAGAGTCCAAGCCGACACTTTTTTAGCAAGCCATCTAAAAAATAAAGATGTATGAAAATACTCTGGCATCACATGCCTACCTGGATCATAGCCATCTGTCCTACAAAGATTAGTCATTATTCCATTTGATGTGGTCTGTTCAGCACTGTGCTAGAGTGCCCTCTTAATACATGACAGTCAAGGCCTACATTGTACGTGCAGAAGTAAAGAGAGTCCAAGTCACCAGTTAAACTAATATACTAATAAGAAGCACTACTCAGAGACTTAGTTATTTTATTTACACAGTAACAGATGTCAACACCAAACTAGTTCAGTACCTTTGGACAAGGCTCCTGAACCTAGTTTAATCAAAAACCTCCACAGAAAAGTCAGCTATTCAGAGCAAATGCATGCAATAGACATGGAAACCCACTCTCCCTGCTTCAGAAGTTTCTTTCTTCCAAGCCACTTCTATGTCTCCCTAGTCAGCGTCTTGGGAAGATCTTAGCCTTCCAGCTATCCTGCTCTGAATTACTGCTCAAAGGAACAGTTAACTTTTGTAAAGGTGCAGTACCTGGGCTGTAGAACAGAAAAACCAAGTCACCTGAATCACTGCATTTTTATTCTTTGAAGAGGAGTCTAAAAATATCTAACTGGCAGCAGCATCTAGAGTGGGGTATTAAAAGAGTCATTAACTACACTTAGAGCAGACTTGCAGTGCGATGCAGGATTTGCAGTAGTAGAGAAAGAGAGAATTAGTGCTGATTATGCATTCCTAAACACATCCACACTGAGTCAGTGTTTAGTCATTACTCCACCACAGGCTTCACTAACTATGAAACCGAACAATGCTGAAGTCAACTACACATACAAGCAGATTTGATTCTTCCCATAGCAGGAGAAGAGTCTGTAACTTCAAACCCTGCTGAACACATGAAGGATGGGAAATTTTGTACTGTTCAAGGACAGAACATTTCAAAGACACATTCACCAGATAAAACGTAACACTTTGCAAAACCATGGCGTAAGACAAACGCTTTCTGAGCAAGTTATATTTTCAGTTCATTTACCATCTTACTCTGACTTGATTTGATCACACAAGTCAGAGTCAAATCAGTCAGTCACTCAAATCAGACTACTATAAATATGCTGAAATGCAAATATCGCATCAAAGTTAGGTCTTGAAAAAATGCGTTAAGATGAGGAGAGACTTTCAAAAGCAGCTCAAGTTTAGCAGTACTTTGATATACTTCCCCAATCCTTTGGGACCAATACTATTCTTAACACTGCAGGCACTTGACAGCCTGCATATTCACTTCCTTCCCCACGCTGGGCCTACGTAGCCAAGTACCTCCGCAGGTCTACAGAAGTCTTTCTGCAGAAGACAAAGGAAAGGCAACTGCTGCCTTAAAGAGCATTGGCACCACCCAAGTGATACACTTCACAACATCTGGACGCACAGCAGCAAGGCATTACTTTTCTACACCTCAAGACAAGCCACTGAGCTGTGGAACTTCAAGAAGCTAAGGCGTGCCTTAGTACCGAGTTTAATTAGTATGATTAGACACAACAGGCCATTCAACATTAAAAAACAGAATTGAGAAGACAAAGGCTTTTTGTTTAACTTCGGTTTGACTAAAAAGAATTAACTACTTCGACTAATACCTCCTGTAAAAGGTTGGTTTTTTAGTTCTAACTGTCAGTTCAAATATTAATGACTCCTCTGCAAGTTTTCACTAACCATAAACAGATAATTTAAGCTTTTAGTCTAGATGATAAGCCCAATTAAAATAGGTAGCACAGAAGTCACTTTTACTTCTACAGTAACAGATGAAATAGTGTTAACAAAGGGATATTTTCCCAAATGCAGCAAGTTCCTGGATACCCATAAGATTTGTTTACAGCATTCTAACCAATGTGCTTAACTCCTATGGCACTGCTTTTACAGTGGATGCATGGCTCTGAAGTGTGTCACCAGTTGCTGGGATTGGAGTTAGCATGTAAATCTTGCGTGTTGTCTCCGTAAAGGATTTAGCAACTGAAGCTGTTGCACAGAATCTGTTTGAGCAAAGATGTTCCTATTGACTCACTTCCCAGGAAAACTACCTGTCTCAACCACAGCAGAAGTTAAATGATACCTGGAACTGGATTGAGGACTGCAGACATGCTGTAGGATGATTATATGACAACTGTAATTCGTTCTACATATGCTTCCTGGAATTAAGAGAGAGGACTGGCTTACAGCCTATAAATAGTAACCGGTATCCACGTGCCCTTTAAGAGTGTTGACATGCACAAGCCCACCCTGAAAAGGTGTAACAAGTAGAGGGAACTACCGTCCCTCTCATGGTGGTTCCTGAGTGAACTCCTGAGTAAAGACTCCTGCGAAACAGCATATGGCATGCAAGGGTATTTACACTGAGAACTTAACTGTTGGTTCACACTTTTCCTCAAGAGGTAAGGGCAGTGAAGTAGATTGTTGTATTGCTTTTGCAGGCAGCCTAGTTGATTGTGTTAGTTTTAACCACTGCACAGTCACCATGCTGTGATCTTCTGGATACTTTTAGATTAGATGACTACTTTACCAAGTTTCACTTCACCAGAAAGAGCACTTGGAGCTTTATACCCTAATGCATTGTTCTCCTTTTTAGCTCACCCTAAGCCTTCACACAAAGGATACCTTAGAATGGTACAAACTCACTGCCTAATGCTGCTGATGGAAAGCAAATTCTCAAGTACGCTGTAAAGAACATGACCCACTCAAATCTGCTATTTTAGCACTGCAGGACAGCATTTTCTATCATTTACCATTACTGAACAAGACATTTGACTTTCATTGCCAAGCTGCACTGTAGTGGCATACTGCCACATTGTGTGCCTTATACTGGTTGCTACAGTGGGAAGCTTTCTCTCATCACCTTGTCCAATTTGCTGAGAACAGGATGTTATTTAATGCAAGTTCAGGCTCAGAAATCAGTACTATGGCCAACTGACCATCTGTGAAGTAAGCTGCCCACTAGAACTACCGTATATTTCTACCTGCAGCACTCAGAGACCTTGACTTCTTGTGAAAGCACCATGCATTTCATAGAATCATAGAATAGTTCGGGTTGGAAGGGACCTTAAAGATCATGTAGTTCCAAGCCCCCTGCCATGGGCAGGGAGACCTCCCACTAGACCAGGTTGCTCAAGGCCTCATCCAGCCTGGCCTTAAAAACTTCCAGGGATGGGGCATCCACAGCTTCTCTGGGCAACATGTTCCAGTGTCTCACCACCCTCACAGTAAAGAATTCCTTCCTGATATTCAATCTAAATCTACCCTCTTTCAGTTTGAAACTGTTACCCCTTGTCCTATGGCTACACTCCCTGATAAAGAGTCCCTCCCCATCCTTCCTGTAGGTCCCCTACCTATCCCTTTACCACAATGCACAGCCATCCTACTAGCCCACACAAAGACACAAACTATGAAAAACTTTCCTAAGTACTGAAATACAATTGACTTGCTTATCCAATAGTATACTGCTGAGTAGTCTACCCAAAACTTTTAAGTTCCCCATTAGGCTTTCTAACTTCCACCAGAAGTTGATGAGTACAGGGATACAAGAACTAAAGCATTAAGTTGTTCCCCTTGTTGCTCTCCAAGCAACAGGTATGCTTCATCTGCAATACTAGTAGAAAGCTTGCCAATAAAAAACTTTGCGGGAAACTCTGCAGTATTTCAACACAAGTACTTCTTGCAAGATATTAGTTATCAGGCGTCAGTTCAAGAGTCTGCTAGCAAGCTCAGTCTTCCCAGAAAAAGTTAAGCTTTGAGATTCAGACAAAGCAATAAAGAAAAAATTACCCTTGGACCAAGTTTGTAAACACCATAACAATGGTACAAGTCTAATTGCTTCAACACAAGCTTGAATCTTAGTGTCCTCTCTGACAATGTTTCTGACTTAGCACGACCTCCAACCATAACATGAGGCTGTCCAATAACTTTTATCAGAACTTGGCAGCAGTTAAGCCATCCATTTCTGCACTACCTAACATTTTGACATTGGTGTTAGTTGAAGACATAGCTTTCCAGATATGACACAGGTAACTCACTCCATCTTCTCAGGTTTGTTCTGCTGACACTTCTAGAACTGCTGGGGGAAGCTGCCAATGTCAGCTGCTACTTTCTGTGACCACAAGCAATTGTCAAACCACAGAGGCTAGCTGATGGCTATTGTCTACCACGCTCCAACAAGCGGCTAACAGTACAAGGCCTACCTTTTAGAAATACAATACTACAGCAATTCAAGTTCAAACTCTTCTCCCATGCTGAAACTTGCATATTAGCAACATGGCCTGTGTTGCGCTGAGAAGCAGTTAATTGATACAAGTTTAGACAGTGAACACAATTCTACATGACCTGTATTACCTGCTCAGTAGCCTTCCAGCATACAGACATAAAACTCAATTTTATAGTTCATGATAGCTATGAACGTATACAGCATGGATACAGTATGTGTACAGAAGTGCATAACTGGAAAAGGAATGATCACATATTATAAGAGATAGTCCCGTATACAGGCATGCACAGATGCAAGTAAGGAGGGCAGAGGAAGCAATGTTAATATAGTAGTTGGACAGGGAGGAAGAACCGAGGAGCGTCACAGTACTATCACAGGGTATGTTTGTTCAAGTCACTTCTAGGTCCTCGTTACAACAGGAATCCAGAATTTTCTACCCCAAACAGCACATGGGCTAAGAGTAACCTGTCTCAAAACCTGTTTTTCTGCTTTCCTTTCTGCTGACGAACTTCAGTTGGGCATTTAAAAAAAATTATTATTTTTTTAATCCCAGCAAAGTTGGTCTCATTCCCAAGGACATACGATGGCTCAGTCCCTTTTGTACCATCTTCCCTGGATCCAGCAATTCCAAATGCTCAGTCTCATGGAAAGAAGAGTCATCAAGATCTTAAGGCACAAAGACTTCCCAGCAAGGTAGAGTTACATCTTTCTGCTAAGTGGACAACTAGGATCCTGATAAGGGCAGTGTAACGCAACACAAGTTGGCAAGTTCTAGTTTGTCCTCACACAGAGGCCAAACACAGGCTACAATTATTTTAGTTTATTCTTCCTGCCCTATGAACACATCCTGAAACATGAGAATAGCTACTGGACATGACAATTTAGGAGCATCAGAATTAAAAAAGTATCCTCCCTAGCAGCTTTAGATCTCAGTTGATTTTTCTCTTTTACATAAAATTACACTAAGCTGAGAATTTAGACTTTTAACACCAAAAAATCCACACAAGGTTTTAGTCTTGCCTGAAGAATTACAGTGACCAAGGCAGCAGTCGTTATCTGAAGCCTTCCTGCCATGAAGGCATGTGCACTCCATGGTGTTCAGTGAAAGCTGAACTCATATTGCAGAAAACTTGTGCAGGGGGTCAATGAGGCTTCTGCCCCCTCTTATTACAGCCTGTAATAACTGACTAGGTTCAATCAGCTGTGACAGAGTAAAGCTATGCAAGGCAGCAGACTCAACAAAAAGCTACAAAGAAAAGATAAAATTGTACAAGGTCATCTTTCTCAATCCAACTTATCCCTGGCAGCATAAACTAAAAAGGTGCCCTGCCTCAAGTCCCTACCAGCCACAGGCGAGGACCATGCCATAGATAATGCATTTTTCTGTCCACTCCTCCAGGCCTTGTTTATGAAACTACAAAGTCCAGGGAACACGGTAATGACTTCACATAGCTTTCCTCAAGCTCAAGACTACTAGCCTTTGGGGCAAGTCAGTGAACACAGCCCTTTCAGCTAGGAAGGAGTCTAATGCTACTAAGAAAAAGTATGTGATAGCCCATGGTGAGAAACAGCGCTGTTCATTAGGCACTCAATTTATATTTCAGGGGCAAAAGAAAGCAGGAATGCTTCTCCCATATACACTCACCTTATCACTTCAGCTAACTTTGATCTAGCACATGTGCCCACTAGACTTATTTACACATTCTCTATGGACTTTTGAGGCTGCTGGAATCCTGAACTTGACCTCCTTCTCCAGGCAGATCCACCCATATTACTACATCGCAGACTGCTGAGAGTTTGCGCTCTTTTATTTACTTAGAGACAGCCGAGCTGTTGTGGCTTAGTGTGGCCTACTCGTTGGTGGGGTGGTGTGAGAAACAGAAAAGGCCTTGACTCTGTGTAAGCACTGCTCAGCAATAATGAAAACATCTCTGTATTATCAACACTGTCTTCAGCACAAACCCAAAACATGTCCCCATGCCAGCTACAAGGAAGAAAATTAACTCTATTCCAGCCAAAACCAGCACAATTGCTCGCAGCACAGCGATATTTCAGTCTAATGGCAGTTGCACCCAGCAGTGACAAAAGAACATTGCCCTTTGGTTATCTCTTGACCAAGACATGTCGTCTTAGCTACCACACCAGTTATCAGCTCTAGTCGCTCGCAGAAGCCGGGGCCTGCTCTCACGCCGAGGATGAAGTCCACCGCTGCTCGGCCATCACCGCCCCAGCACCGCTCACCGCACTACCTGCGAAACGGGCCCTGAAGGACACGGCAGCGGCCTGCCACCGCCACCCCCGGGGACACCCCTCCCGCTTACAGAGGAGCCGGCCGGAGCCCGACACCGACACACATTCCCCTTCTCCAGCCCCGTATTTGCTCCCGAGGCGCCGGGCCCCGCCGCGGAGACGCACCCGGTGGAGCTCCCCCGGCCACACGCCTGGGCCGGGGCGGCGGGGCCGACCCCTCGGTGAGGGGGAGCGGGGCCGGCCCCAGCGCTCCCCGCCGAGCCGGGCCGGGCCCTCACCTTGACGCGGATCTCGTAGGTGGTGAAGCGGCCGCGGCCCACCCCCACCGTCTGCGGGTTACCAACGTCGATTTCCAAGAAGTTGCTGGGCGGCCCGTAGGCGTCGTTCAGGTTCTGCGGCTTGCTGATCAGCCGCCGGGTGTCGGCGATCGTCTCGGCCATGGCGGAGCGGGCGCCTCTTCTCCTTTTCCCCCGCCCTTTCCCTGTCTGCCCCCGGAGCGCGGCAGGACACGAGCGAGCACCGAGCTCCGCCGCCCCGCGCCGCCCGCCCTCTTATCGCCCCGCGGCCAGCTGACTGCCCGGCAACGCGCACCCACGCCGCCGCCGCCGCCAGCGGACGCGCCCACAGCCCGCGCGCAAGGCAGGCTGGGTAT
>VYZM01020703.1:4850-18462 GCA_013398915.1 Dromas ardeola | reverse complement strand
TGGCCCCGCCGCGGCGGCGAGCCCTGTCCGTATCCTCACATTGCCCCGCTGGGGCAGGCCGGGGCGGCCTCTCCGCCGAGCCGGACCCCGAGGGGCACCGCGGCCCCCGGGGGCTGGCGCCGGGAGTCGNCCGCGGCTTCCCGAGTTAACGGTGCCGCTTTCACTGTGTAAATAGGGGCTTCAGATGGCTGTGGCGAGTGGGCTAGTGGCTGCCAAGGCGTTCGCTGTGCTTTAGGCTGTCTCGGGGGCTTTTTTTACTCTGAAAGGTTTCTCCGATGTATAGAGCTGAGCTCTGTCTGGCATAAAAAGTCAGTGTAATACGCAAACTTATGGGGAACTAGGCGTTGTTAACTGGAGGCTTAGGAGGTTTTGTTTCTTTAGTGAGAGATACTCGTCCTCTGCTGGTCCGACAAAAGTGTGGGGGTTCACTTGGGTTCAAGTGGGTCCCAGAGGCCCGAAAGTCAGTCAGCAGATCCAGGAGGACTAATAAACGTTCACTTACACGTGTTATATTGCGATAGTATAATATTTGTACATCCTAAGGAAAATAGACAAGCACTGCAATCAGTAGTATAGTTGTGCATGTTTTATTTGGTATGGGTCTAACACTTTATGTAGATTGTTTTTTATAACCAACATATTACCATTTAAAAACAGTTATCAGAGCAAATCCAGTGGCTTTAAGCATAGTTCTTCAACTTCCATGTTAAAGGAACTTAGGCATAGATCCTCAGCTTCCATGTTAAAGGGAAGGTAGCCCTTACATGTGTAAGGACATCTGCAGGGATGGGCAGCAACCACTGAATTGGTTTATAATCTTGTTTTTATGATCACTAGTTCATAGTCTTTTATTTGTTTTTGTGATTTGCTTTCCACACTTCTGTACCTTTTCCTTAATTAATTAATTAAGACTTCACAAGTAGTATTTGTGTAGAGTTGCAGTTTCACTGATAAACTTTTCTGTCTTTTTCTACTTTCACCAGTAGGTCTGATTGTTAAATGGGATGTGCCCGGAAATAGTACAAGTAATCTTTTTACAGAATAATGTCACAGGCATGTATGCAAAAAAGCAGAATTCTAGTTCCAACTCATATGATTCTCTAAAAGCTTACATACTGCTTCATATACTGCCCAAATGAATGGATTACAAGAAGGCTAAATAGGGGTTCAGTGATTCGCCCAAGGTCATATAATAAGACAAAGATGGGAGGACAGTCCGTGTCCTCGTTCTTGTATCTTAGCTGTAACCTGTCTCTTCTGATTTGAACTGCTCATTTCAGCAGGCATATTTTTTTTTTTCATTTGTTTTGTATGATGTTGGCCTAACATTTTCAGTTTGTGCAGATAACTTTGCCTCTTCCCCCCCCAGTATGGTTGGTTGGACTTTGCTTTTCTAAGCATTCTATGAAGCATTGGAGAGTAAATATTTTTTCAGATAGTCTCCTTTTCCATTCTTCTCATTAAGCATTGTAAAATATTTTGAAAGGAGCAATTGTTTGGTGTTATTGTAGGACTATAAGTGTATTTTCTATTTTATAACCAGCCCATGATCTCTTTCCCGAGAAGCTTACATGCCAAGTCTTTGTTCTTCTGTAGGTTTAACATACCCATTTAACTTCAATGCATGTGCTTAACTCATTCAAATCCTCGTATGCCATGGAGCAGTTTACCTGGTTGAGACTGATTCTGCAAAACTTAACACGTATATTTAATAACAGGTGAGACAAGAGAACGTTATTATCTACAGGTACTAGGCTGCAAAAAACCCTGTCTTTTCTGATCTTTTCCTGCCTTCATTCCCATTCTTCTGCAGGAAAATAACCTTTGGAGCTACAAGACTGTACCGCTGCCCTTCCCCATCATTGTGGTATCATCTAAGGAGGAAAGATTTTGCAGCAGTTCTGTTATCAGCTTAATTATGAGTTTAGCGAGGTCTCTGATACCACCATCTGTCTGTTGATAAAAGTGCCCTCTAACTTCAAAGTCCTCTTCTTCTGTCGTGGCAGCTGTGTTTCATAGGCAGTTTTAGCAGCTTTACATTAGGGGTTTGGGGGTTTGAAGCAATTTGGTTTCATTGTGACCCAAATCAATATTACGAATTTCAGCTTGGCTTATTGAAATGGGACAGTTTTTAAAAGCTGCTTTATATTACCTTTCCTCCCCTTCTCTGCCCCCAATTCCAGTGTTTGTGAAAAGCTCTTAAGGCAGAATTCTGTCGGCAGAGCAGTAATGAAAGAAATGTTATTCCTGTATATTACCTTAACACTGTTTTAGCAGAAGCTGATCCAGCTTCTTGATTGTGACTGTCGGCAAAGACAGCAGCTGGGTGATTTTGGGGTCATTAACTTTGATGCAGTTATAACCTCCATGAGTTTGGTTTAGATGCGGTTCTCGAATAACTATTAGTTGGAAATATGTTTTATTGTTAAGACAAATAGTTATTAACTATTACAGCAAAGTGGCACAGAAAATGGCTAATTCTCCATCTCTTATGTCTTCAGAATATATTTTCTTCAAAATATGCTGTAATCAAACACAATTCTTGAGCGTAGTTCAGGGGTAATTAGATAAATTTAGCTTCCCTTATACTTAAAGGTGAATGTTGTCTTCAGCCTTAATCTCCATGAATGAAAACTATGTCTAATCATACTCACGAGGGAATGGTTTGAAGCATACATACAGCACAAGGGTTAAAGCTGATTTTTTTCTTTTTCCTTCTCAGTCCCCTGAAGTGCTTGTTTCAACTTTGTTTCTAGAATTAATAATAGATGTTTTTATGTGTACTGTATGTGAGTATCTAGAGAGGTGAATATTGTAATCTGAAGCGTGACTTACCTTTTGCAATAGGAGTTCAGTTCCATTTGTTTGATCTTTGCTTCTTTAGCTGGATATGAGCTGTCTGTCTTGGGTTTTCTTTTTCATCCCACTGAAGGTCTACAATTCTAATCATGTGGTTAAAGGATGTTTAGTTTGAGGGCAGTAAGAGCTCTTGCAGACCAAATCTGAATTCTTCTGTGGAGGTACAATACTTTTTCTCTCTCAGAAGTGAATAATCATCTAAAATTCACATGAAATCTTTTTGTGTTAGTTGAAAACTCACAGATTAATAAATTCAAAGATGTCAGTTTCTGCAGTCATGGAAAGATAGCAAAGATAAAATTCATGTCAGGGAAGCCCATGTTCTTTTCCTAGGCCCTGAAATACGGAGGAACAAGGACCTGCTAGGATTTTTGTCATTGTAATCTGACAGATTTTAGACATCGCAGTTCAAAACCTTACATAATGAAAAGCAACTACTACGAAAAAAAAAAAAGGATTACCAGGGTGAGTGGTGTTTACCTCAGTTACCCTTCTGTGCTCTCAACCTCCTGGCTACTGTCAAGATCAGTTTTTGATATGCCACAACCTAGCTTCCATTTCAGATTGTCTTCTTACATAAATAACTGTAGTGCCTGCCTCAGCTGTGACTGTCGCTTTCATAAGCGGTGTCATTGAAACTCGCATGTTTTTTTCCTGTGTCATCTCAGACATCAGTTCTAAGTGGCAGTAGGAAAACTCGACAACATACTGATTAGTTTTTTCAATTTGCTGCTCTTTTCCAGAGCAGAAGGTCCCTGGAGTTAAGAACACTTTTTCTTTTTATGTTTTTGTGTAGCACTTATCTTTGCAGTGGTAAATTAATGCCAGTTTACTGATGGTGTTTTAAGTTCCTCACTTTAAAGGAAATTTTTATAATTTCAAATTGGCATTTTCATTAGGCGTTTTCATTATACATTAGTAAGTTTTTACGGCTTTAGTGAGTTTTTCCTCTCTGATTTCTCCAAGGCAGGACTTTCTGTGTATCACAGTAGGTCTTCGCTGCAGCTTGGTCTGTGATCCTTGGATAGGCAAGCAGAAAGGCAAATGCAAGCAGTTAATTTTATGGTTTGAACTAAAGTGAGATTACACTTAAATATATATGTTTTAGGAACAGGAATTTAATAAAAACTTGCAACCTGGTGGCAACTCTTAAAGAAGCAGTTAATGTCAGGCTAAATGTGGTGACATCCAACACTGTCGTGCATCCTGGAAGTGGGAAAGATAGGTTATGGATAAGCGCACTGTTTTATGTAAAACTAGGTGAATAACGAATTGACACTGCAATTTTCAATAGTTGTATCTAGAACACTGCATAGAGATAGAAGATGCTTTTACTCTGTGTGACACTTAAAGATTTCAGAGGGGAGCTAATAAAAATCAAGTAACAGTTTATGTAATACAAAGATTAGGTAATGAAACAGGAAGAGATAAACGAAAACCCATCTTTTGCAATATAGAGGAGAAGGCTGTAGGACTAAGATTAATGTGCTGAATTGCAAGTGATTCCTATTCTAACAGTAGTTTCCTTGATGTAAAATTATGGAAGGTAATTGCCTGGTATTCCTGTGCTATGTATTAAAATTTCTGAAGTTTCCTTTTCTGTATCAGTTTGGAAATAGATTACTGTAGAAACACAGTTGTGTGAATGATTTTTGCAATCTGTCCCACAAAATGCAGATTAGAATGGAAGACCCTCATTTTTTTCTGTCTCTTAGGATAGTTATCACTTGAATAGCAGTCTTTGTTGATTTACCTCTAAAACCTCTACACGCTTTTTAAGAGCATATGCCTTTAGTTTGCAGCTACAAGTTTGAGTTTATCACTTACCAGTTACTGGGTGTCTCCAGGTAGTGTATTATAGTGTATCCTCATCATATTTAAATGCCAGTGTTTAATATTATTTTAAGAGAACAGTGAGTAATTTGTCCCATGACACCCTCTGTCATCACTTGTGCATACTCTCCATCTCTGTCATCTGTTAATGACGAAGTATTTTCTTCCACTCCCGGGATGGTTAGCTGTAAGTACATGTAATCTGAGACAAAAAGCACACTTCTGAGTGGTCCCACTGGTGTGCTTTGTCTGTGGCCAGGAAGGTCATGAGCCACAAACCCTTTCTTATCGCTAATTCAGCTTTTATTTTTTTTTTCTCCAATCTTGTGGTAAGCAGTAGGAACTGGTGGCTTTATAGGTATAATGGGGCACTGGCTACCCCTCAGATTGGAGCTCTTGGGGCCATGAAGCCCTATGCATTGGGAAGGCACGAACAATTTAGAGGTACAGACCACAGGACTGAGGTTGATTTATGTTGGAGTGGAATGGTTGAAAACAAGATTAAAAAACTTTGAGAGATCATCTGTTCCTTTTCCCCTTCTCTTTGGAGGTGGGTCAGGTATTGCTGACCTGTTTCTGACAGATTTTACCAGATTTATTTTTAAAATTCACTCTCCATCAATGAAAGTTTTACGACTTCTAGGCTATTAATTGATTTCGCTGCCTTAATTACAGTTATTAAAGTAACTGTATAAATACAGCTTATTTCCTTTTCTCAGTACTGTGTGTGTATCTGGAAATAGCTATGGGCTTTTCTTTAGTCACGTCTAAAGGTTTTACTAAAATTTTTGCAATAACAGACTTTGAGCTCACCTTTCTTTATGTGATCTCTTTAGCTAGGGATGAGCTAATTACTTTTAGTTCATAGCAGTAACTCTGTTCCTTCAGGGCAGGAGAATTTGGTGTAGTTATTGGTTGGAGATGTAACAGTGACTGTCTTGCTTTGGAGAAACTAAGGTGTTACTTGCAATAAATAAACATAATTTGATCTAATTGTTCAGTTTTATCCTTCTTTTTTATAGCTATATTCATTTTATGTTTCTTATAACAATTTAAAACTCTTCTTGCGCCTCTTAAAACTTCTCTATGGGTTGTGACCCATGGTTTAACAAATAGTCCTTTAAATCATCTTCTACTCTCCCATTTAGTTCGTACCTCTCACGAAATATGATGTGAAAATTGAAAAGTGTGTTCCAGGGCAGACTCTACCAGTATTGAATAGAACAGGTTTTTTTCATGTGTGCATATATTGCCCCTCATATATATACGTCAGAGTACTTGCGTCTATTTTCGTTTCTTTTATTTTTTTCCTCTAATAGTGTTATCATTGTCAGTTTGTGATTTGGCGTAGCCCTTGGATCCTTTTCTGCAGAGCTGCTCTTTAGCTGGTCATTCCCCATCTCTTCTGTTATTTATTCCCCCTAAGCACTGTACTTTGTTCCTGTTGAATTGCATCCTGTTCATATTAGATTCTTTGTCAGTTTGTCAGCCTTGCCTTGCCTTCCAGGGTGTTTGCAGTCCCTTCCTGACTTGCCGTTATTTGTGTTCCAGTCCATGTAGTTTTATTTTGCTATATACAGGTCATGAATGGAAATTCTGGATTGCACCAAGTTGAGATTCTGAGCCCTCTCTGAAACTCTACTGCAAATATGCATCTGGTTTAACTGTGGTAATTCTTCATTACATGTGAATGTAATGTTTTTCTTGCTGTTTTTATACCTGCTTGAGTAACTTCATTTGCAACTTATTTTCCTACTTTATGTATGAGAATGCTATGTGACCCAATGACAAAAATGTTACTGCAATTAAGATGTTATTACACTACCCACTAAGCATGTTATCTGATCAGAGAGGAAAACATGGTGATTTAGGGCTGCTCCTGAGGAGCTGGTGTTGCCTTTTATTTGTTACGGAGTTATCTTGTTAAGTGCTTTATTATTTTTTTTTAAATCTGCTTGTACTTGTTTCAGTATTTCTGAGTGTTTTGAAGTTGATTTGACTGATGAATGAATTTATGGATTTGCCTTAATCTCCTTTTTAAAGACAAAAATTGTTTCATTTTCCTATTATTTTGGAACCTCGCCTGCTTTCAGCGAGGCCTGAGAGAAAGCTGTTAGAGGCCATTGTGTTGCTTAGGTAATTTACCTAAAGCATTTAGAGATTAATTTCCTTAGATCTCACAATGTTCAAAATATCTATGTAGTCTATGAGGTACGTTTTTCCTACTCAAATCTATTTTTATTTTTGTTACAAATTGTGTTACTCATGATTATGCTTAACCTTTTAAATGACAGTGGAAGCAAAGAAGATATTAAACATCTTTCCATTGTATTCATTGTCAAGTTTCTGATCTTACTGATTTAACAAGCCCCCTTTATAATCCTATATGTTTTTTCCTTTCCTAGTTATATCTCATTTTATGTCTAGCAATTCTGACTTTTTTTTTTCTTTTAATAAACAGAAATTATACTTGGGCACGGCCCTGTCTCTTCTAGGAAGATGATAATGCCAGCAGAGCAGGCTGTGGCATTGCAGGGCTTCACAGCTATTACCTTGCTTAGTGTGGTCTTTAATTCTTTCAACTTGCTTACACAACTTCTGTTTTGGTCTCCTGTTTGCTGGCTTTAAAATTCTTTCTGACTAGTTTAACCCACCGCTCTCTAAAGGATTAATCTATTCAGAGAAATGCACTTTGGTATTTTTAAATTATTTTGCCCCAATTTGCCAAAAAAAAAAAAGAGTCAAAACTTCCCTTGCAACAGCTCATCCAAATCTTGCCGACTCTCCAGCTCAGCTCTTGGTGTGTGTGCTTGTTAATAATAAAAACAAATGCTAAAACATACCACTAGAGGTGTTTACTATTGAAGTTCGAAGTTGATTTAATGAAAAATGAAGGGGTAACATACTCTAGTGGCTGTATAGGTAAGTAATGTATATTCATCTTTGTGTATACTGTGAAGAATGTGTGTTATGAATATAAGAGAATGCTTTTCAGAACTTCTGTATTAATAATCTAGTTTTTATTTTACAGCATACACAGCTCAGGGAGATGAGAAGACAGTCCCTGGTACTCCTACAGATGCTAATGCCAGAGCCTTATTGGTTTGCAGTGGACCTTTAGAACATTATGACTTTCTTATTAAGCAAGAAGAGCTGAGGAATGATGAGCAACAGAGAAGAGTTGTACAGCACCTGCAGAAGTTGCACGAGACCCTTAAAGGCTACAGCATCAGTTCAAAAAATCTCCTCTCAAAGGTGAGGTTTATAATGATAAAAATATTTTTTGCATATATATTTGCTCCTAAGAATGTGCTTAAAATACATAAATTTCTGTCGTTAACCCGAGTTTTATTTTTGCAGCTGTGTCTTTACAGACAGATCATTGTTTGTGTTTGGATCTCTGTTATTTCTTTTTTGGTTTGTAAGGTTCCAGTGGCACTCTAGAAGCAACAAAGTAAAATATTGTTGAAATAATTCTGTAAACCAAAATTGTATCAGTTTTTCTATGTCCACTGTCTGCCTTTCCAAAAATGTCATTTGGCTATAGGAGAGGGGCGCCTAGACCAGATCTTAATTCTCAAGCACTGGTATAACACACGTGTGTTTGGGTTACACATACTGAACGCTGATGTTTTGTGATCTAATAGATCTTCCATGAATATAAGTGAAATTAGCCAGCAGAGTCTAAATAATTTAGCTTTGCAAAACATTGTCATACAGATCAGACATGACTTTTTAAAAAAATGTCCATTCTTTCCAGTGTTGTTAGTCTCCAGGTGAGGTAAGGAAAGAAGGAAGAGGTGTGATCAGTGTTTTTGGGGGCATCACAGCTCCTTTTCAAAGTATTAACAAAAATTCAAACACATCCCTGTTGCACAGTGCCTTAGCAACCATACTGCCTTAGCATTAGTAATGCTAATAGCCTGCTGTTGCAGCTCTGTTACTTTTCCCTGAAGCTATTGACACAGTGTTTTCCAGAGCCTCTGTGGCAGTATTTTTCATATCTTGTTCTCATGCTGTATTCTCAGATTGTTGCTCTTGTGGCCTTGCACCTGCAAATCTTGATGGCATTGTTACGGCAGGTTCTCATGGGAAACAACTAGAACTGGTGTGAGAGTCCCTCCTCAGCTTTCCTTGCCTCTTGTTTTGTAGATTTGAGTTTATATTCCAGAAAACCAAACATAGTGCCCAGCAAAGTAGACAAGACATTTAATTGCTTGGTAAATATTAGGCAATCATAGATGTGCACAGAAGCTGAATGACCGACCAGTGAATATGCTTCATTTGCACCTAATTAACATACTCCTGTTAGCACAAATAGTCATAAAGATGGTGAGGGGAAACAACAAGAATAGGGTGTTTGGCGGAGTCTGATGATAAAAGTATAGAGCTAGGAAAAAAGCATGGTTATTGCTTATCTTAGGTATCCAAAGCAATATGGCGGTGTGCCTGAACGAGAACTGGTTTTGACTAAGTGTAAGGAGATTAAGCTGGATTCAGCTTGCTAAACTACTTCTATAAGTATAATCTAGTAGGCCATGGTTTTGTATCTTGAGGATGCTTGATGTGAAAAGTTTTTTTTTTAATTTGTCTGGACTTCTTTTTAAGCTTTGTTGGGGTTGTAATCTTTAAAATTGCCTATCTCAAAAGTGTCTTTAGACTGTACCTGGACTGTAAAAGAGGAAGTCACTCAAAAGGAAGCCAGTTACCTAGCTTGCTCCTGCATTATCTTTTGGACATACTCCTATACTATTCATTTTCATTCTTTAGAAAATACGTTGTTATGAAGGCAGTGATCTTACTGTCAAACCTGAGGATCAGGAGGCTAGAGCATTTTGATCTTTTCTGGTAAACTGTTTTGGACGTTTGGGTATTCTGTTCTAAAAGTGCTGCCTTTGAGAACAGTTTTGAGAGCTGACTTGTGTTAACTGGAGTGCCCTGAGTCATTATAGTTGTTAGAGCAGGTGTCTTGTAATGGCTTTGTAGATCAAGCATTATGTGGGTTTGTTATTTACTGTTTCTTTGATTGGGAAGTATGAATAGGGAAGAAAGTCTCTATTGCAGAGAACAAATACTAATCTTATTCTATTTAGGAAATTGTGATGCTACTTTGTCCCTGTATAACAGAGCTAATCGCAGTAAAGCCAGACTGACTGACACTTTAATAAAAGGAAGAAGTCAAATGCAATTTTTTTAGGTTGAGAATGTGGTTTTCACTAGTTCCTTTAAAGCAGTCCTCTTGTTTAACATTGCTTCAATTCCATGCTTTAATTCTAAACCAGCTTTTAAAAATGTTTGCATGGCTCGCAGATACCTTGGAACTAATGCTTCAGTGAGTGAGAAGCAGCTGTAGAACTACTTGCTATTGGGATAAATGTTGTTGCAGTTTGAGGTTTTTCTTCTAGAGCTTGATATCTCTGTGGAAACCTTAAGAAGACTGATAACCAGGTTGAGCACTATAATGCTGTGCCATACATCAAAACCCAGGAAAGGAGGAGGGCAATGAGTTTTGTGTAAATCTTTAACGCATTTACAAGCAAGCCTGCTAGCTTGTGTAGTTAAATCAAATCATGATTCATGATGGAAAAGTCGCAACAACTTTGTTTCTCTTTTGCTGTCTTTGAGGAAGTTATTCGCCAGTTCAAACAGAGCTCCTTTTGACATAAAACGAAGCCAAATAAAGTATGGTTTAAATTCTAATGCAAGCCAGGTTTTGCTTCAGCAAAGTTGCAATCAACATCCTTAATGAAGGTTTTCCCCAGAATAAGTCACAGCTGTGAATAGGTAGTTGGTAAAATCGTAACCATCAGGCACTGTACCAGTTGTAGACAGTGGCATCATATACTTGTCATATGTCTGCATCTGTTGGAGTTTTCAAAGTAAGCAAAATATATGTTTTTCTATGATGGACTTTCAGGGTAGGGATGCTGTTGCAGACTTGGTTCAGTTTTGAAGAGTAGAACTAAGGCTTTTTGTGCCTATAAGAGGTGGTGAGTACTAATCTCTGGAATTGGCCTGGGCATAATAGGATTTGTGTAGGCTTATGAGTGGAGGTAGTTCATGTAACTAGTAGAAGGCGTCTCCAGGAAGTACTAATGATATAGGGCGCAGGTAAATCCTGTATTCGTGAGTAGCTCGTTGTCACTCTCCTCCCATGAAGGCCTGGTACTTTGTAACTTTGAATATGCTCAGAAGTAAAAGATAAATCTTACACTATAGATGTTTAGTTATTTCTGTGATAAAATGATTGCCATTGGGTTTGCTTGACATTATTACTTAATGGGTTTTAATAGATGCAAATGAAATAAATTGATGTATTTTAAATTCCTCAAGGACTTTTTGGAAATAAGTAAAACACTTTAATCAGGTACACATAGTAGTTTGTAGATTGACTTTTTGCTTTTTCAGGAGGTTTCTAACAACTTGACTAACCTACTTTTAGTATGAAGTCTCCTGCATTGAAAAGAATCTACTGACAGCTTTTTAGAAATAAAAAATAATGGTGCTTGGCAATTCGAGCATGCTTATTTTTCCTGGCTCTGTCAGTGAAGAGAATGTGATTGAGAGGTTGTAGTGAAGAAAAGGGGGGAAAGAGAGAGAGAAGCTTCTCTCTGTCAGCCTCTTCTGTAATCTGATATTCTGTATTTTATTGCATGATTTCTTCTGTGATAGAATTGCAGAAACCTCTTCTAAAATAACAGTTATTCCAGAAATAGAAGCTTCTTGCACTTCTGAACCATTACAAGAATGGTCTGCTTTGGTTTTAGTTTTGTTCCTTGTTTGTCATTTTTTGTCTAAATAGTTTTATTCACTAAAAATATGGCAAAAGTAAGATTGGGGAACACATATTTGTATCAGATACAACAGAAGTATTTCAGTGTTTAACCAAGAGACTTTCATTACCTCACAGGCCAAAGCTTTCTGAAATCAGTAGTCTGGGGGAAGCGATATGACACGAGCCATTTTCTTTATTATAATAAAACTGTATTTTTTTTTATGATGTAGGCTTTTTGGGGCATCAGCTTAGAATGAATTTGAGGGGAAAAAACAATTAGTCTTGCTGCTTGCTGCAATCCAAGTAGGCTTTTGTTTTTCAAAATTATTACTCAAATTTGAACAATGACTTTGATCTTCAACTTGGTGAAAGCATGGCCTTGTATGTTGAGATATTTTGAGATCCTCTGAATTGAAGTTCAAGGCCGTAAGAGTTTGCATAGACGTTTCAGATCTCTAGCTTTTCAAATAATACCAATTGGGACATCTTAAGAGTTGTTGAGTTGCTGTACTAATGACTTGAAATAAGCTCAATTATAAGTGAGGTCATGTTTTGAAAAGAGGTATGAACAATAGTAAACACCATTCAAGACCTTGAAAATTTCTTCAGCTACAACAGCAACTAAAAAGGAGGCCTGAAAGAATGGGAGAAGGAGGCAGTTTTGTTAGTGTTTACAAAAAAAATCTGCAGTTTGGAGACTTATCTCTTGAATTTTGCATGTTTTAATTAACCATCTTAGTATTAACATGCATTTTCACTTAAAAGTTGTTAAAATCAGAGTGTAAATATTCCCAGGAAATGAGCTGCTTGCTTCTGGTGTCTGAGGTAGGGAGCATGGGAGAAGGTGGGAAGACGTTACGCATTATTAAAGGTATTTAAGAAAGAATGGGAAGTTATCGGAATGAAAGAGGTGTTTTGACCAATATAATTCCTTAGATGAAGTAGGATATTGATTGATTAAAGTGAAGTTTAAACAAAAAAGAAAAATTGGATGCGATAGAATCAAAGCAAGGCATGCAGTTTTGAAACAGAAATATGTAAAATATTTTGATAGTAGAGGAGAGCATTTTGTAAATCTGGAGACACTGATGTGTGTGTTGTCTTGTGGAATTGTAAATATTTTAGCATACGAATGATTTTAAAAGAAAATTCTGTAAGTCAGCTGATCTATGAAAGGAAAAAAATCTTCCGCTCTGGCATGTCCTGATGATAGTGAAACTTGGTGAAGCACTTAAGTTATGCTTTCTTACGGTATTGCAAAGAATGTTTTGGGAATTAAGAAACTTGGAGCACTCGAGGAATTTGACACATTTGTGGTGATGCCCTCGTTTGAAAGGATGTGGTGAGCAATCAAAACTCATCTAAGGATTTCAAAATTCTCCTTCAAACTCAAATTTTGTGCCTCCCTTAATATCTTTGGGTTTATACATTTTAAATATTAGCTTTAACATCTTTAAATCTTATCATTGTTGAAAAGCAAATTCATTGTCAACCAATTGAACATTAATGCACTGAGACCCCAAATATATCTCAGGATAATATGGAAGTGAGGAGAAGCTCATTCATTTAGTTTGTCTTCTTACATCTCCTACTTTTTTCCACTTCCCTCCCTGAAACAAACAAGACCACCCTTATTCTAGAGTAACTGGAGGATCTTCTACATTAGATCTCCCCCCTCCTTCTTTTGGAGTGTGTGTTTCTATAGACCCAAGATCAGTCTTCCGCTTTCTTCATGCCCGTGTACCACTGACTTTCTTGACCACTTGCTGTGCTCTAAGTTGAACCAACAGCATTGATTGGATTTTATCAGAAATCCTAGTGGAAGTTGCTCCTTTTTTTTCCTTACACAACTTCCAGGCTTCAGAAGATGCATGAGAATAATTTTTAAAAATAATTAAAAAAAAAAATATCCATTTTTTCATCATGCAGAATAGCTTGAGACTGGTAGGAAGTCTGAATTTCAGTATTGAAAGTCTATCGATCAAGTTTATTTTTTTTTAAATAAAATATATGTTAAAAAAGCACACCCCAAGAATATAGAAATAAATTTGTAGTGTTATACAATACCTGAGAGGATTGAAAACGTGAGGATCCTAAAAGTGTCAGAAGTATACGTAAAATATTTCCTACAAACTTCTTTAATTG
>VYZM01020702.1:361930-380629 GCA_013398915.1 Dromas ardeola | reverse complement strand
AACCTGCTTGCAAAAATTTGCAGAACTGGAGCCTTTGTGGAGTCCTTTTTCCTGTGGTATTTACTTTTACAATGGCCATTTGCTGTTCTGCTACTAAGTCGTCCTGATTTGTATTGACTCATTTGTTTTATCAGGTTGCAAAAGGGGCAAGTGGCCCAGGCAAATAGGAATGCAAACACTGTTCTTTTTAGTAAACATTTCTTTGACTTTTAAAACTCATTTATCCCATCCCTGCTTGTGTTCCTTTTCCATTTTCTATTAAGAAATAGTCACAGGCTCTAATTTGTGTTCTTGCTGAAGTCTGAGGCGTGGCATTTCTTTGCAAAGATTCCTGGATATTTGCGTGATCAAGAAAATCGGTTATTTACTAGTTATATCTTATCTTAATTAATCCCTATTCTGTTGTATATAAAGTTTCAATTACACATTAAGAGAGCAGATACTATAAGAGGACATTTTATGGGCACTAATAAGAAACGCATAATTAAGGTTAGGAAGTCAAGGTAAGCATTGTGTGGGGAGAATCTAAGCTGAACATAACATTTGGCAAATGCTAACATATGCTTACAAACAGTATTATGAATATGAAGCAGGACTACACTATTTGAATTATTTCTTTGTAATTAATACTCCAATCTGTTCTAATAATGTATAAAAGATTGGCCATGCTTACATATAACGTAAGGACAGGGATAACCTCCTAGTGAGTCTGAGGTATTCTGGGCTACCCCAACTACAACCACCCAATCTTGGTGTCTGAATTGAAAGCTCAGATCCCTTAGATAGCCAGTGAATCTCCAGAGGATGACTGAAGAGTACCAGAGCTCTCCAGAAGTGGTTAACCAAAACAGCCTGTCAGCCTAAGAGAGGTTTGAAGGCTCTCTCAGGGTTAATTGCAGATTTTTGGATATTTACTAAGTGCTAAATTTGCCTCTCCCACATATGGACTTCAGAGTTTGCCAAGATTCCTCTTGGAGCCAGTTACTTTGAGATTTTTAATGTGCACTACTGATACAGATAACACATTTTCATTTTTGTTAAATTTTCTAATAAAGGCTTTACAATGTCTAATCAAGGAAAGGGTTTGTCACTGTTTCCATACAGATGTCACCTAGAATGCACGTATGGAAATGATATGTGATGCTTTGCATATTGAACTTTTTAAAACGTGGCCTGAAATTTTGTTTATAGAAAAAAGAAATAGCAAGACTTTAAGATACTGGATAGTTAGAGCAGGAGCAAGTAGAAGTTACATTTATGTTACCTATGTTTTCTCTTCTGCCTTTTTCTTGGAGAATTCCTCAGAATTTTTTATTTGTAGCAGTCCTTTGAAGACCGACAGGAGAATACTCTTGGGCTGGCAAAGTGTCATTACCTTTTCTTATTATAGTCTTTGCTGTCCAATGAACTGCTAAAACTTGTCATTTCTCTTCTCCTCATTTAATTCCTAATTAAGACATCATCAGCATGTGAAAATAAATAAATGAAAAATTTGAATCTGGATCCACTGAAAGTAGCACCAATAGAGCCTCTTTCCAGAGCAAGTTTTCCAGTTTGGCACAAAATTTCATCCAGCTGTAGGATGAATGAGTTGCTCACTTTAGGCTCAGCTGAAATTGTTTACACACTCTTTCTTTGAAACAGTAAATCTAGAAATTGCATGTAAAAACTGTGCACAAAAGAACATTATTTGGGTTGCAAGGTCAATTGCTCTGAAGTTAGGCCAAGTGAGGTTTATGATTGCTTGCACAATGGACCCCTTTTGCATATGCTTTAAGATAGAGTTGTTAATTAAATGAACATCTACTATTCTGGACCTTTGTTTTTCACAGTATAGAGAAGGCCAGGTTCAGAGTTTAACTATAAACCAGCAACAAATGCTAACTTCAAAGTTTCTGCCTAAATCTGAAAAATAGAGAAAATAAATGTTCCTCTACCTTTCTTCTATGTATCAGTTTTTTCTGTTATCCTCTTTTCTATAATGAAAAATAAGTTTAAACATCACGAGCTCTTTTTAAAAAAGTGGTCGATACAAAAATGGTCCCAGATTTCTTGTTTCTTGAATCTTAATTTCAGATTAAATAAAAATGTTTTTATTTCTCTAATTGTCCAATTTGTAACATCAATCAGCAGGTCACTCATGCATTGCAACTGGCCATGAAAAGCCACAGCCAGAAATTCAGACAGAGCTCTGATCCAAATGTTAAATTGCATGCACAATATAGTAGTCCCATAGAACAGATAACAGTCATGTTGAAACAAATTTTTCTTGAGCATTTCCAGACATAGTGAGGAGTCAGGAAGACACAGTACAGCATGTACAAGAAGAAGTAAAAACACCCTAGTCTGAAGGGGTGACAAGGAATATTCCTGCCTGTTTCTTGGGCAACTGAAACAGGATAAGATGAAAAAACTCCCTGTTTTTTTTACAGCCCCCTCTGCCTGCAACCACACACCTGCTCACTCGCACCTATATGAGCCTTGCTGGCTGCACGTGTTGGATTTCACACCTCTTGAATAGGCAACATCCAGGTCTTACTCTCATTTGTATAGATTTTAGCACTAAAGAAACGTGTTTTATTAATAGATACCACCACCAAAAATTGTCTGTAGTTTGGAAATGACTTTTTTTCTTTACCTACCTGCAAGCACTTGCCCTCAGACATGTTTTCTACTCAGATCTGAGCACTCAGTCCTTGCAAGTGTTATAATAAATACATAGATTTACTGTTTGAGTTCACAATGGGTATGAGGGAAAAAAAATGAAAGCTTTTTGTTTGTGATCTTTGTTAAAAAGACTTCCAGATTATCTTCCAGCTGTTCCAGGTTGGGCTAGGTGTATGCCAGGGCTCATCAGTTTGAGATGAAGTTACACAGCACCTAAGAGGGAGACAGAAGCCACCTTTTCCACTGCCTCTAAGGATTCGTATATATGGAATTTATTTATGATCACCCATTAGAATAAGGCATGGTCTGGTAAAATATATAAGTAGCTAAAAGGTTAGAAGAAGCAACTGCTGTTGGCTCCTTGAGTCTAGATGAGTTCAGGAAACTGTTGGGCATTCACTGTAAATCTCTGTTCTGGTTGATAAAATGTGGATCTCCAAATATGCATTTGAACTTCAATGTGGACTTCATTCCCAATTTCTAAACTTATTTTACTATCGTTAAAAGTAGAGAAAAGTTTGTGCTTACTAGACCAAATTTTCTCACAGTTCCAGAGGTGTAAATACATTGCAGCCATGGGATTACTTCAGATTTTTTCTCTGTGACAGTATGGTAGTACATCTTAATAAATGGCAAGTGATGTGATTGCTCCCAGGGAGAAGTACCTGCTTATTTAAATACCTTATTTGCTTTGAGTGTTATCACTGACATTTTTGCCTACACGTACAAACCTGTCACCTGAAACACACTGTATTTTCAATTCAGTACCAGCTACCTCTCTTTAGACCTTGTTTGAGTTAGTAACCAGTACTGAAGAATCCAGAGTTCACTGCAGAAAAAATCTGAATCATGTTCAGGTCAATATAGCTGTGGGACTGCTTCACATTTCTCTGTATATACAAAAGTGTATCCCTGGAGAAGGATTCAGAAATGCACTGCATCTTTAGTTTCTGATCATTCCTGATGGTTATAAGAAAATCTAACTCCTTGAAAATATTTAGTTTCATACTCACATTCATTTTGTTCTTGCTCATCCACCTAGTCACCCAGTAATTTCACTTACATGCCTTTATTCTCTTTTAGACACGAATGTATTTATTTGTTATCTTATTTAATAACAATATGTTTTATTAACCCAAAATACATATTTATCCTTTCCCCAGATCTCTTAGGTCTAATTTTTTGTTTTCTTTCATCTTTCTCTCTCATGTGTAATTAATATTAATTAATTAATTAATTCCTCTAACATAGTGTCCAGCTGTAATATTTAGGTAAAAAACTGGGAAGATGCTAGAATTCTTGTCCATGACCATTTCTTTTATGAAATGAAATCAGCACTTTGTCTAAAACTGAGAATGACTAAAGAGTGCACCCTTCTCTGCTGGAGTGACCACCGTATCCTCTGATGAGTGGAGCTGTTCTGTATTTGATATTTTTCCTTGTTGAGCTTCTCTATTTATCTGTAGTGAGACAAACACTTTTGTTATCAAGGGCTTCTAAGTGGCTTTGCTACAAAATTTGGATAATTTTTGCCCAGGCTTTCAGCTGCTGTGGCTCTTCAGCTTTGTCAGAAGGAAGAATAAATGCAATCCTGATGTTGCAGTTTGGTATACGTTGTTTGCTAAGTTTCTGGAGTCACTAGGGAGCTTTGAGCTCTGACAGCAGGTTATTTTACTTCTAGTTGTTAAAACTCTGGAGGGAGAAACAGTAGCTATTCCGGTAGTAGATTTTCAGTGTCTCCATTTAAAAAAGCCAATGTACTGTTTTCCCTTGAAGAAAAAATCACTGATGTTGCTCAAAAACTGTATTTTAACACTGAATGAACGATTTTTGCCCTGTTACGAACTTCCCACTTTTAAGGAGAATGGCTAAGATGACTGTGGTAATGCAGCTGCAACAACATCTGGAGTCCTCAAATTACCTTGACACTAGTTAGCTGGATTTAGGTCTGAGTGTAACACAGAAATGTCATTGTTTGTCTTGATGTTTCTATTGTTTGATGAAGACCAATTATTTTAGGTCTGCCAACTTCCCATAATACTGCTGTCCAGCTATGGTAACAGGCGGGATAGTGGTCATTGCTTACCCATGGATCTTGCAGAATCAGGTCATTCCTGAGTGACTCTGCTCCTCACTCTGAGAAAATCCAGAGAGTAGTACTCCATAACTTCTCAGACAACTGAAGGCATTTTTCACCCAGGCCTTGTTATGATGCACCTGCATGCTTATTTCATTGTTTTAAGTTTCTCTAAGAAAAGGTAGAAAACCACTGGGTGAAGAATTCCATGAGAGTTTCTGGGACACTTGTTCTCAAGTGGGAATTAGTGGGTCGCTGCTTGGCTGCAGAAGCTCACAGAAGGACTCTTTCTAAGAACTGTATGTCAGAAGACTGCAAAGACAGGAATGAGATATTCAATATTGTAAGAAAAGATTTTATACTCATGTGTTTCTGGGGGGAAGAATTTCTGGGAAACAAAAAGGCCACTCCTATTCCGATTAACTTGATCCAGATCACAAGTTGTATCATACATGAAGCCCTCTCATTCACTCAGCAGCCAAACCTGGCCCTAGTGTCTACAAAATGAAAAAAAAAAAAAAAGGAATATCTTTACTCTCATTCTTTAAAAATTTTACTTATCNTCTTTAAAAATTTTACTTATCTGTGATGAGGATGAGTCAAATATATTTCATTCTGGGGAACAGCCAACAAAACTAGCTTCTACATCTTTCCACCTCCTGTGCATCAGAACAAAGTGGCGTCAGTCCTGCCTTCACCGAGGCCTATGCAATTCCCCACCACCTTTTCTTGTGCTCCCAGCAGGTCAAGGCTCTTGCAAATTCTGCTGTGTAATAACACGGGTGACAAGGTTCTGACATGACTTCTCCATTCGAGAAGAAAGTTGGGTAGAGCCAACTATGTCATTCAGATGGTAGCTACAGTTTCTTCTTCTCTGTGGGGTTTTACCCTCCATTTCAAGGCATCTGTGTGTCCTTTTAAGAGTATGAAAAGGGACAAAGGGGCTGTTGTATGGGTTGAAATCCCATCCTTAATTCTTACATGTTTTTGTAATAGAACAGCATAATAGAAAGTTGCTCAATGTATTTTACTTGGAAATTGCAATTAATCAGAAGACTGTAAGGAGTCAGACCTCAAACCTAGTTTCAATACCATTTCCTTTAGTGAGTTTTACACATTACCGTTTCAATAAGTGGTGACAGGCAGTGCATTTCTGGGTGATTATAGCATATGTCAGGTGGGGTTAACAGGCACAAGGCCAGAGGGAAAGTGAGTAACTACTCGAGAGGTACAGTAATCCCTTAGAAATGCACTGCCTTATTCCCTCCTGATATTATAAAATGATGTTTATTAAACAAAGTGATCCAAATCCTGAGGAGCACTAGACCTCTGATACTAATATTGAGTTCACCAGGAGACTTGATTCCAAATTGCTCAGGAAATAGAGTATTTACCTCAAGTCTATCCACCTACAAGAACCCATCCCTGATATGCTTATTGTATCTATGTCCCTAGTCTTGCAATGATGAACGATCCACATCTGGAGGCCAGGTCTTTGGATAATGGTATATGCTGATTAACACTGGCTAAGGAACTAGCCCTTAATTTAATGCGATATGTTGATGTGGCAGGGTCAATAAATGACTGCAAATAAAGTGAGAGCCTTAATTTGTAGGCTGAGAAACTGTATATGTTGGAAAGATCATTTAGTCCATGCTGCTTTTCTTGGCAGAATTTTCTAGACCATCTTCAGAAAATGGCAGTCAGTTCTCAGCTTCTGAGTGATTGGCTTTAAATCAGATCCTTCGTGTTAGTCTCTTGGGTCAATTCAAAATTAACTGACTTGGCTTCTCATCAGTTAAAAAAAGAAGTAAGGCTAGATCTTCCCATCAGATTGTTTTCAGTCATAACTCAGTGCCCACATTTCAGCTATACTCATTTATAACAGCAGAAACTTTGCCCCACATATTTTAAAAATGTGTCAAGTTGATTTTATAGGCAGTAGCATTATAATAAACTTCTCCAAACTTAATCAAGCTTACTGATTTATTTGGATAGTCAATAGTAGTATCTGATTTTCATTCCAGCGTGGATTAGAAACAAATTCCTCATACTTTGAATTATTTTTTTTATCAGATGTCTTGTTTTCTAGCCAACCCCTTGCTGAGTCTGAACTCAGATTTGGAGATACAATCATCTGTAATTTGTAACATCAGATGCATATATTGTATATCAGTTTAAATCAGGCAACTTGATCAGATTTGGAAGAAGTTATCATGATAACAATACTACTACTTACACTATCAGCTTGGCAGAGTTCACAATATGTGGGACAGATTTTCAGGAGATAATTATCAATTTGATTAGGCTATCCCCATAGAGTCCCTTTAGAGGGATTTTTAATCTCCAGGGAAAAAGAAACAAAAAAATAAAGAAAAAAAATAAATAGAAAAAAAAGAGAAACCCCAAACCCCATGTAGAATCCCCGCACCACCCAGATGAAGCAACAGTCTTTTTCAGAGAGATCAGAATCCAAGTTTCTGAAGGACCACCTTGCTGTTTGCAGTTCTACATTTCCCCTCTTGGCTTCTGCTTTCTGATGCAGAACAGCTAAATGTTCCTGAAAAAAACATTGAAGAACTCTGAGGGATGGATAATCTTGCTTCCCAGGCAGCTTTACTTAATAGATTTACTAAACAGGAAAAAAAATGGGAAAAAGGGGGAGGGTGGCAGGACAGTGGAGAAATTAGTACTTGGGCCAGGTGTGGGATGGTGTAGAGATGAAGACAATGTGAAGAAACTGAGAAGAAAGGAAGGCAAGAGCAAATAGCTAGCAAGAACAGGTCTAAAAACATCCAGCCACTCTTGAGAATATCCAAAAGTTCCTGCTTTGGCTCTGGCAGCTGAAATCTGTGGTTGAATATTTTCGCTCTGAATCCACATGACAGCATTGTAACTGCTCTGAAACCATCATCATTATTTTGTACATCGCTATGACCTTTCCTGGAGGATGCAGAATCCTTACTGCTTAATAATACAGGGTACAAAAGAAACCCCTTCCTTTTTTTTTAGTATGAATGAACTGGGAGAAGAGTTTGGGGGAGTCTTCTTCCTCCATGTGTTTTCTCTGATGAACATTTTGTCAGGTGGTCAGTGCTGCCATTGAGTGATGGAGGTGCGCAAATTCCTCCTTCCCAGAGGACCAAGTAAATGCAATGGACTATATGACCCACTTGGGTACATACATACCTCAAAAGAGCTGAAGATGCCCAGACCATCCTACTGAGCATTGTTGAGGTGGCCTTTTCCTGTAGTGAGACAGGTTTGCATTCTTCAGCTTTAGAAGAGGTACCCTATGTGTCCTTGAGTATGTACTTAATAGAGATTTAGGAAGTTATGTTTGGTGTAGCAGCTAAAGAGCAGTTAATTATGAAAAACATATTACTGTAGAACAGGCATGCAATAAAAACATCTATTACATAAATTGTTAATCCATAAAAAGTGTGTTCCTAAGACGATTGGTATTTATTTAATGTACAATTACTGTCTAATTTAATCTAAATTAAATGCCTGCTCAAGACATGTAATTTGAAGTGGTACTGAGCTTCCTTCTCCAGTATTAGATGCCAGAAATCAGCAGCTAACGCCTGGAGGCCACATCTCTACCATTTAAATTCAGGTACCTCAACACTAACATTCATAATTTCAGCCATTTGGAAAATGTTTTTCATAAGAATGTATTTGGCATTAAAATCTCCCTTTCCCCCTTACTCAGGGCCACATCCTGCTAACTGAGTCAAACCTCTGACTTAATCCAAATGAAGTTTTGATTGAATAAAAGGTCCTGAATTCAGACCTGAGAATAAAATGTGTTTTCTTATCATAGAACACAAGCTTTGCAAGATGTTCTATCCCCTGCCAGTGCTGGAAGGGTAAATTATCATTTGACTCCTGTATGGACATATTTATTTAGGACACGTAGCCCGATGACTCAGGAAGTTATGTAAAAACTGACCCAGTTAATTTTAGATGCTATTGTTGGAAGAATATCAATGAAAATTAATCAAATAGTCACGACGGAACCACAGGGAAGGAGCACAGAACACTGGTGGGTAGACTTTTGGCAACGATCATCGCAACAGTTTTAATGAGAGGAAAACACATTCTCAAGTAAATTAGAGAGTAGTGACATGATTAAATGGTAAATAATAGTTAAATACATGCTTGGAGGTCCAGGACAGAGACTGTGGAGTTTTTGTGTTTTGCGTGTATTCCTCTCCAGGCTGCTCCGAGTAGCCAGAGGAACTCACCAGAACTCTGCTGCAATTTAGGGTAGGGTTGTAGCTTTTAAGATGTTGAAGACAAAAGAGCTGTTGAGGCCCCGCTGCTGAGGCTGAAAAAAACGAGACTTTCTCCATAACTCCAAAGCTTCGCCAACCTTTCTGTTGTCGACGTGTCCTTGTTCCTCCACCAGCCACCTCCCCTGAGCAAGGGCCAGCACCACAGCTCTGCTCTCCTCAGCCTGCTGCCACCCAAAAAATGACTGCAGGAGACATCTGCTCTCCTTATGCACACTGGGGAAGATGGAAAGGGTCTGTCTTCTGCTGAGGCAGGTTTAGTCCCCACTAACTGGGTGTTTGCACATTTGCTGGAGAGCAAATTGAGTTGCATACATGACTGTTGATGCAAACAAGGAGTGCTGCGGTGCTGGTGGGGAGTGTACCCCATCCATATGGTTCCTTTCCCTGTCTGCTGAGGAAAGGATGTGAAAAGAATAATATCCACAAGTTGTCTTCATTCTCAAACATTTCTTTCTCAAAATGTACGTACAAACTCTGACTTGTTAGCTTTACTTTGTCTAGCCGTAATACATAACACAGTTGTGTGATGAGTCCTTTGGAGAGGAACTGGCCTGATTAAGAGGTGTTTCACCTGCTCTCTGTTCGCCACTTTCCATTTCAAGTTGTCAGACTAAGGATACCACAAAAATAAAAATAGAAAACTGTAATAACTCCAGGTTCTCTTTTTATAGGGTTTAACATTTTATTGGTTTTCAGTAAGTCCAGTTAGTGTTGCTCCAAAAAGTTGCTCCAGCAGCTTTGGTCAAATGAGGCAGAAGCTTCACCTATGTCATTCCTTTTTTTGGCAGAAGTAGAAGGAGCACATGGGGAGATCATCTGTTACAAAGAAAAAAAAAACAAAAAAACCCAGGGCTTCTTAGTGTTATACCGGGAGACCAGTCCACTAAGACCTGAATTACTTGCTTAGATGGTAATTGAAGTGATCAGCACACTGTGTCCTTTAATAACAGCCTGGCAGCTTGCTCATTAGTATAATACAGTATTAATTTTCTCTCTTTCTGCCTTCCCACAATAGAGTATTTTCTTACATAAGGCTGAATATTTCATCTCCTCCACTAATAGCATTGGAGGAGGGAAAAGGGTATAATTAAAACTGTTTGGTTTTGTTTCAAAAGTTCACATTTTTACTTCAAAGTCCAGCAGATAACAGCTCATATACTGCATATTTCTCCAATAAATAACATGGTTTATAATGGTTTCCATTTTAATCTGTTTTTTTTGCTTAGATGCACAATTGTGCACCCACAGGTTTTTTGTTATAAAAATATAAACCAATTGGTGAGTGGGGTTTTCCAAACTACTTAGTAGTGTTTTAATGTTGTTTCTTATGTAAAGTGTCTCTACTAAGATCGTAGCAAATGAGTATTAAGTGCTTTTGCAAATTCTACCCTGAATGTCTAAATATTGGATCTGTGAAGGAAACAGGTACTTTTACCATTTAGATTACAGAAATTATGAAAACAATATTTGGCACAGAACCATGCGTACCATTTTCTGGCACACTGCATGAGCCTAATTTTAAAAATTTTGCCACTTTTGAGCATATTTACGGGATTTGAGAAATACCCCTGTATATATAATCTTTTCTCACTTATTGACTGAAATGATTGGATTTTTAAATACTATTTATTTTTATTATTATTAATTTGTGACATTTTTACTCATGTTCATGGATACAAACAATTGTGGATGCTGCCAGGGCCCTTTCAAGTCCTGATTAATAGATGCCTGTCAGGCACTCAGGCATTCAGACTCTAAATGGCCTGAAGGCACCTGCAGCCTCAAAATAGCAATGCCCATTTAAAGCTGGACTGAAAATCAAGCGCTGATGTTTTAACATGATGTTCCACTTTATAACTGAACTTCTTCTGTTTTTATAAAATGCCACTAATCTATAACTGTTATGCACCACTGCAAAAGTATGAAGTTTTAGAGTATGGCAAATCCAAACCAAAAAACATCTTTTAAAGCCAGTATCACGGCTGGCACCTTTGTCAGCAGGCACAGTGGAAGGGCAAAGAATTGCTGATGATTTCTAGAAATTCATGTGAGTTGGAAGATCCAGGATTCAAAATGCTCATCTGACTCCTTTCTCACCTTAGAGTTGGTCAGTGGGGTGTCAAATATGTGTTTGATCTCCTTATATCAGGGGAGATGACTGATTCTTTTCATGGTGTTTGTTACTATTTTCTTCTTGTTTTTCTTAATTATTTGGCATGAACTACAGTCCATCTTAAAACCATTACTTGACTGGGATTCCTTTCTTTCCATTTTGTTACTTCTGCACTCCAGGGGATTTCCTTGAGGAAGCTAATAGCTTTCTTAGGTTGCTGCAGTGGCACAGGATCCAAGTTTCTTTGTTAAGAATTCCCATAACTCATTCGGTCACTGGTGATGTTGGTACTGTTGGCTAAAGTTATTTCCTCCCTTTCTAGCAAGTCACCTCTACTTTCTCAGGGTAGTTATGCTGAAGAAAAGCCCCCATCATGTAGATTTGGTTTGGCAACAATTAATCTTGTTACCGTGATCTCTGTTGGGAAAGATGCTTTCTGTATGGCTCATTGCATGGATCCTGACTCAGCCAGGGATGGTTATTATAACATTGGTACTAGGAAAATCATTAGGAAACCAAGCAGACAAACTAACATTGTAGCAATGTCTATGGGTTATATTATGTACGGTTGCCTAAAAGAAGAAAAATTCCTTAAGAGAGTCTTTACATTTATTGCCACACATAACTCAGAAAATTACGGTGTGGCTGTAGCAACATTTGCGGTCACACAAAATTTTCAAAATGTGCGGGCGAAACATGGTAGAGCTTTCCCTTCTTCACAGAAGCTGTAAAACGTGAAGGATAATGGTGTCTTAAAAGTGCTGTTGGATTTCTCACAGACCCAAAGGGTAAGTTGTAGATTCTGTGGATGCGAGGATTCTGTGCCTATTCATTCTTCTTCATTTCCTTTAAATGCTGTACGTACGACTCACTTTACGCTGCTGGCACTCTCTTATGAATCCAAAGATCACATGTGTAACATGCAGACAGAAATAAATCCTGCAGGTAAAAGAAAGTAGAAATTGGCTAAAGATCAAAGATTATCCTCATTCCACTCCTTCCTTCACTTTTATTATCCTGTCTAAATTTGGTCTTTTGTAGAGAGGATTGGGTGGTGTTTTGTTTTTTTTTTTTCGTGAAGAAAGGTTGAGCTTAAATGAGAGTTTAAGATTTTATTTGTTTTTCAACCCTGTATGTAATTTGAACCACTTTGCTAGAATCAAACCTGCAGTTCTTAGACAGCACAGAATACTGTGAAGTGGCTTAAGGAAACAATATTTCACCTCAAGAGTTTTGTGATCATCTATAGATTAAGTGGCAAATAGATCTTTTTTGTTTTCCTTTTTTCCTTTTTTTTTTGTCTGAACAGCTGAACCAAATCTGATATTATTAAAGTCCCTATTCTAAACAGAAATGGGCATGTGTTTAACAAGGTCCTAAGATGTAAACGGAACTAATTGCGTGATTGCTTTTTTGCCAGATCAAGCCTTAGGTCTGTGTCTTGGAAAAGTACTCTAGAAAATATGCTTGTAATTTTTGTAGTTTTTAATTTTTGGTGACCTTCTTCGCTGGAACATAATAAAAAGATGTTGATTTTCCTGTCTTTATAGAGCCACAAGCTTTCGCAGGTACCTTCTAAATGCTTTATTTAAGGCTATGAAATGCACTGGAATGAGTAGTGATGATCAGTAGAGCAACTAGAACAGACCCAGTAGAAAAGTTAAGAACATGATGTGAAAGGTATTTAACTCAACAGTTTCAAAGCTTTAATTATCATTACTCACTTAAAGGAGATTAATCAAAAGCAGTAACCGTCCTATTATTTGAAAATACCACAAAACTTCTCTCCAAAATATCATTTTTTCATGCAATTTTTCTTGTTGCTAAAAATGAAATAAATTAATTTGACTTAAATCATAGATGAAAACTTTGTGGTAATGTGTATGTAGTTATAGATCACCATAAAATGAAGCACTATCATTTTTGGCTGTGGTGTAGAATCGCTTAGAACATGGTTGGTTAGGGGTGAATGATGCTGGTAGAAATATCTACAAAGTTCTGGATGGTTTCAACTTATACCGAACCCTTGAATCAAAATAAGTGATCCAGTTGTTGATACTGCCTCCAAAACCACTTCAAAATAGAGCTAAGAGGTAACTTATGTTTATACTATTTTTCACTCCGTGGTTCTATGTTATACTCAAACCCCAAATACAATGGAAGAAGCAATTTGTAAACACAAATTTAATTTGAAAAATAAAATTACTTTTAATTATAGTATCGTAGTTTAACTACAAATAGTGTTTGTCACTATGTACGTCAGATATCTCTAAATACGATATGTCAGATATCTCTAAATAACATGGGTATATGTCACACTGGTGTGCAAGTGGGAAGAGAATCTGGGATTATGAGGGCAAGAAGAGAAACAACCTCATGGTTCATCTAATCTCCAGCTACTAGGGATCAGCATGAGGGACATTATCTCACATCTGCCGCGTACAAAATTCCATATACCTAACTCCAAAGCATCTGGTGTGGGCCATAGTCAGGAACAGGATACTGGACTAAATATATCCTGTGCTCCCTGTGCAATATCCGTGAGCTTTCTACATTCTCATGCAGCAGATGTGAAATATGCCAGCAATATCTGTTCTACTTTAATTATTTGCACTACTGTATTTGAATACCAGGTTTTGGTCACCTAACCAAGCAATTGCTGAAGCTAGCGGATGGCCGTGTTGTGCTGGCACTGGAGGGAGGACATGACCTTACTGCCATCTGTGATGCATCTGAAGCCTGTATAAACGCCCTTTTAGGAAATGAGGTAAAACATAAATCACAGTAGGTGGAGAGAATGATCCAAGTTTGCTGAAACTTCTATCTTTGATTTTCTTTTAGTAACAATAGCATCAGTCCGTTTTTCATTTGGTATAACACATGCAATTTGAACACATCTTAGAAATGAGCCGACTTCAGATGAGCTGGTTTGGATAAATATGTCTAAACTAGGTGATTATATAAATCCTTTAGTATTTGCCTAAATTATGCCCAGTTCTGAGTCAGATTTAGTACCTCAAAATTGCTTTTGGTGATGTTGTGCTGAATACCAGACTTTACATCAATGGTAGTCATTGGTCTGCATATCATCTATCAATCAGGATCAGACCTTCCAGCCAACTATCATTGACAAAAAATGGCTTTTGCAAGGTATCTGCTAATCTTAGGAACTGGATATTGCAAAGACACATTTTTGCAGTATTTTGATACTTCAACTGACATGTAAAAGAACATATTTCAGAGGCTTTTGGAATTGAAGAACACTAATAAAATGTGTCCAAGACTTCAAAATAAATTTTTAAGTTATAAATGATAATTCAGGTTGATCTGTATGTAATTTAAATGAGAGTCCAAGATTTATCGAATACTGTATATATTATGTAAAAGCTTTTGAGAGTGAACTATCAGACTAAGTAAATATGAGTACGTGTTATTTATGTACACAAACACAAGATAAGCATTCAAGTTGGAAAAAATTGGTTTAGCTGTCCACTAGAAAATATCTTTTCTCCTACAAATATGGTGAGAAGGAAAATAAGCTTGCTGAAGGTACAGACAAAATCATTTACGGAAGGACAAAAGCCTTTACCATAAATTGTGAATTTTGCAAGATCTTGTTATGAAGTGCAATGTGTTACTTTATTTTCCCCAGGAGAAGTGCTATATAATCTACATAATAGCTAAACTATATAATCTTTCAATCAAATGTATTTGAGCCAAATTGCAAGCCAGTATGCCAGTTCCCTTCCACTTCAAGACTTCATATCTATGTGAATATATGTGAAATAATGCGTCTTCTGATGGATATTGCAAGGAAGGATTTTCTAAATGTTCTTTTTAACCTCTGTTTTTTATCTTTATCACCCATCAAGAAAAATATTTTTATGCTTATTATTTTTTACATTATACATGCCATGGATAAAATGATAGTTTTTTCAAAAATATTCTCAAAAATGTAAAGAAGACATGTCCATGAAAAAAAAAAAAAGCTTTCATTGGGTTTTATCTACAATCACCTTTGACAAGTCCCATAAGGGGAGTTTTCCAGTGTGGTGACATGCACTATTGAAATAGATGCACGGCTCAATGTTGGTCCTTTTATTTAGGTGCTGAAATGTGGATTACAAAACCTAACTTCAAGCATTTGACAATCTTAGTAAATACAGTGTTGCCTTCCTGATCAGCTGCCATTCCAGGGCACTCTCATTGATATTCCCTGTCATCATCTTCCCTGTGGTAGTATCTTATGGCATCAGTGGCTTTTCATAGCCCTTCTAAACCCATTCTCTGAATTTTACACTCTTGGGGGACTAATGCAAATGGTACAATGCTGATGATATGATGTGTCTTCCTCTGTGTAGGTGCCTGGGTCCTTCTATCCAGTTGTGACCATTTGGTGGTGCTACCCATTTATGAAAATTGCCTTGTTTTGTTTTAACACTATATCACACCCAGCTACTATTTCTGCAGTCCCTGACTAGCCATTATGTGAGAAAAAAATACCAATTGTGAGAAAAAGAAATGGCATAAGTGTACCAGAATAGAGACTTTCTTCTATTTTATTTTAGAACAACTAGAGACTGGGAAATTAAGTAAATGATGAGCATATCTGTTTGCAAAATATAGCAAAGCAAATTTCAGGAGAGGCAAGAATTTAATAACTGAGAATTAATACAAATGTAACCACACAGCCAGTTTTAATTCACTTGTAAAAGAACATAATCGTTAATAACTTGAAACATCTCATGCAATAAATGTTATTCTCATGTGCTCTTACTCACAGCTTTGTCTTCAGGGACATGCATTAAATGGTCTGGCGCAGCAGAATTTCAAAGAGAAAATATGCTGTGCCGCTAAGAAGAGGAAAACACTCCAGAGAGGATGTTGTTACCCACACTGCCATAAGAAACTGATGTTTGCTTAAAAGAATAAGCAAAGGTGTTGCCGAGGAACAGACACTAATGAGGAAGTCTGATACCTAGTTAGCAGTAAGAAATCAGCACGTCTGTTGACATCTATAGATTTATGGCAGTCAACACCACATTACCCATAGCATATACATTGCTTGATTTCAGCATAATATTCATGAACTTGCACAGCAAATGCAAAGCGTGTTCCTGCCAGGCACAGAAAAAAATTGTTCTTCAAACAACCAATTATTGTAATTTGAGGATGCATTCTTCCTTGAATGCAATTCTTTACAGGTGATTAATAGGATAATTATAACTTATTATCTGCCCTTCACTTTTACAAATAATAGTATGTAGTGCAACCCTAGTTTAAAAACATTGGCAAGATGAACTTCATTTTCTAAACGCTACACATGTAATTGAACTCAAATTAGAAAGGTTGGGAAAGGCCTTTGTAAGGTACTCTGCAGTTTGTCAGATGTATTTATTCATGTGCTGAGGATTAGAATTCATAAACATTTTGCAGGGCTTTTTGAAAACTTTTTGTTCTCTTTTGTTGTTTTTGGCCAGGACTTGTCAATACAGAAATTCACTGCTTCATATGTTCTATTACCAGCAGAATAACATTTTAAAAAAAGAGTAATTGTAAAACTAGCCACAACTTCCAACTTTCATGGAAAGCTGCTCTGACATGTAGAGGTAACATCAAACTTACAAGTGAAAAATGCTTTCTTTTCTTAATTTGTCTCTGAACACCAAGAAGGAAAACACACTGACATCCAAAATAGATATATTTCGCCCTTAGTTATATGTGGCCTGTAGCACAGTGATCTTTTTAGCAAGACAACTTTTTACTCTTCCCTTAACAAATGCAAGTGGAGCCACTAGGAAAGAATACACTATCAAGTTAATCTTCTTTAAATAATTTGAGCATGGCACAGGAAATTCCTGCATACAGTTGTTGATTTTGAAGACTAACCAAAAAAACTATTAAAGACGTCTCTTTTTCTTGGAAGAGCTCAGAATTTAAATGAGCTATCAGCCCCATCTATGTGTGGTCAATACTTCTGGACTTCTCTGCAGAAGTACTTCTGAACAATAATTTCAAATTTTGGCAGAAACCCAAATGGGATTATAATTGTTGGTTTACTCTGATTGGAGGTATTTCTACTGTTAATTGTTTCTTTCTGAGACCCAATTCCCTAAACAGATGTGCCTAGTGCCTTTTTTACATAATTTAGGGTATTCAGGGAATTGGCCCAAGATTGGTAGATCTAACACAGAATTTAGAGGAGATCCATACCCGTTCTGAGTGGCAACTGTCAGGTAAGACACCCTATAGCATCTGAAATGTCTCAATCTGGTCTGGTTGTGCGAATCCCTCCTTAAATGATGAGAAAAATAAAAAGGAAATTATAGAGTTAAAGGTAAGGATTCATTTTATAAAGACAAAATTATTAATTAGAGAGGTTATATATAAAATTATTTTTTAAAAAGTAATTAACATCTCGGGTTTTCTTGTCCATGCTTCTGTGCACAAGCAGAAAATTTCCATGTCACTGTGAAAAATCAATTTGACCATTTGCAGGCCTAATTAGGAGCACTGTAGGTTATCTCCTTGGAAGGAAATCTTCCTAAGAGGTGAGAATAGATTAAGCAGCTGGATTCCTGAAGTCCAAAATGAAAACATGGAAATCCTTCTGGAAGGTAAAAAGGCAGGATGAGCAGCAGTTGCTTTAAAATATCCCTGAATTTTCTCAACATGATTTGAGAACTTGTCCATTAAAAAAACATCTGACAAAGCAAAGGAAATGATGGATTCAGATAATTAGAAAAGAGACATTACTTTTAAACCTAAGCATTTCTGAGATGGTAATGTGGTCTTGTGCTTAAAATTCAATTCTCCCATTTATGGTGATACTCTTTAAAAGATTCTACAGTTTTTCACAGATTGGTTGTATAGTTTCAAACACTTATTTTTAAAGCATATATAGATATATATATATTACTTCAATTAAGAAAACCATTACATGTTAAGATTTGTATGTTATTCCAAGAAGTGTCTAAAAATTGGGTTGAATATTGAGATTTTTCTCCAAAGTCTTTGTCATGGAGAATGGAAATTCCATGCTATTTTGTCCATCTTAGCTTCAGTGCTATAAAGACCTCTGCTATGTCTTTTGGTGCCAGGTGGTGATGAGTAAGGCTGCTCTACACACGCAAGGATAGGTCCTGCTTTCTTTCCTCCACATTACGTTTCAAGAGGCACTACTTGGATGTAAAAAGTCCTCAGCAATAAGCTTTCCTTGAGTTCAGTATCCTAAATCCTGCAGCTTATTTCCAACATAACTGCATTCAGTTGGGGATTCTTCTGCAACCAGAGAGAATAAGGAAGGATTTCTTCAAGCACAAAATTTTTTTAGTTAAAAACTATGGATTTAATTCTTCCTTCATCCCATCCCCTTTCAAGCAAGCAGGTGGGACATTGCCATGGGACACAGAAATCAGTCTAATACCATGGTCCCTCTCATCTGCCTACAGGTTTGGGCAGTGTCTCTTAGCTCTACATGGTACAACAGTTTGCCGTGATGTATAACAAGTGATAATTAGTCACAGACGGGGTCATGCTCT
>VYZM01020702.1:318651-361893 GCA_013398915.1 Dromas ardeola | reverse complement strand
CTCTTCTTTGCATAGAGGAAGCAGAGAAGTGCGGTCATCAGTGTGCTCTGCCCAGCGGGACCCTGCAACAAAGGCACACAGAGGATGCATGTCTGCTCTCATTGACTGTGGCAGCCAAGGCTGAATTTGGCCCTGAGTGCAAAAACATTTTTAAGTGACTAAATTTAACATCTTCTAGTAAATATTCTACTGGCTTGAATTTCAGTCTGAAGCAGAATTTGACAAAACATTGTGATTGGTTGGCTCCCAAGCATGCTTGAAGACTTATACTGGACAATTTTCTTGCAGAGTGTGAAGTATGTGCTTCTTTCTTGCAATCTGTTGAGCTGGCATTTAGGAGGGGATGGTAATTTAAGTGGAAAGCTCATACTCTGCAGCTTTCCTGCTGATGATGAAAAGTTGGCATTTTCTCCTTTGTGGAATTCAGTGTGAATCTGGGGCTGCTTGCCAGCTAGGCAGCGAGTTCTGCCAAGAGGGCCTGGACTGCATTAAAGAGGGGTTATTTGCCAGAACAGGTAAGCATTTCTCTCTCCAAAATGGAAATATTCATGGAAGTGAATACGGCCTGAGATCAATTTTAATTTGCATGGTAAACTTGGTCACAATCTCACATCCTCATTGTTAATCTGAGTCTAATACTAGAAAACAATTAACACTGAGTCTAAGCCACATGTCGACTGCTGCTTGCATAAACCCAGAGTCCTGAAATTGGCCCAGAAATAGAGAATTAGATGGGGTAGGAAAGTGCAGCAATGTGTGTGCCACAGCTCAGCATAGTGACATCAAAGTCCCCAATGTGGGCAGTGCTAGTCAGGAAATTGTTTGGCCAAGGAAACAGATAATATTTTGATTCCAGAGCTACATATTTCCAAGGCATCCTTTGTGTTTCAGGGACTGGCAGGTCTTAATGACCCTTTGTGACTTTGAACATATTCCCTACTGAAAATTTACTTGTTTATGTGATGCGTTTTAACAGTGGATCACAAAAATACCTGCCTCAAGTGCTTGTCTATAAACAGAAAGTGTAGAAACTTTGAGAAGATTGCTAATATGAGAACAGAGAGGACCTGTGAGATCTTTGAACTTAGCCCTCTTTAATCACAGGCAACCCTGAGACCAACAAACCCCGGATGCTGATGTGCTGTTTGCATGGTTTACCTGGGAAAGGGAGGTTGTAACACTTCCTCCTGCAACCCAGGCATCCCTGAGGAGCCTGCCTGCCTTCTCACCTTCCTCTGCTTCTGTCAGGACTCTCCATGCTCCTTACCTTATGCTTGCAAATGCCTCACTTTTCCATTATCTCTAACTGCACTCTGCAACAATCTTCTCTGAAGCTAATCTTGGTGCTTTAAGACATGACAGTGCTAAGGACAATGCAGATACTGCTATAATATCTAGATTTTTCCAGCGTAGTACAGACTGCTGTAGTTTCAGATTCTGTCCACGTTCCCAAGGATCATTTCAGATCACCTTCTGGGCACATGAAATTTCCATCGTTAATTCCTTCTTCAAACATTTGTTGATATGCCTCTGGCAGACTTTGGCGGTCCAAGTGATTTTTGCCCATTTACATTGTTTTTCCTACTTTGAAAATTATTAGTGGACACAGTTTCTACTTTCATCTGCTACTTTGGGCACAAAAGCCCAATTCAGCTGTATAAAAGCTTTGAAAATGTGACCCTTTGTGTCTGGTCCAAACTGTCTCTCCAGTGGTTTGGTTATTTCTGCACTGACTTGAGCTGTTCTTCTCTGAAAGATTTCTTTCCTGACAGTGTATTTCCAGTGCTCTTTTCAGCTTCCTTTCTGTTAGCCTCCAGATTTAAGAGGTTTCATGATCTGATTGCCAATAAGTGTAGGAGGGAAGGTGATGGTGCCATATATGCCAGGTGTAGAGTAATTTCTTTTGTTCACTGTTGGGCCTAACTGCTGATATTTTCCAGGGACACCCCTATGTCTATACAGTTGTATCCAACCAGTGGATAGCTGCCAACAGAAACCATTCTTTTGCATGCAGACAGTCTCATTTCAAAGTGTATAGAAATAGCTGCCATAAACCACTGGCTTTATTTCTACAGTGCTTCTGTAACAGTACTGTATTTGGGCTGGAGAGGGTATATGATGTAATGAACTTACTTCTGGAGCCTGATAAGATTTCCCTGATATGGAAGAGGATCCAAGTTCTGCCTGGCTATCCCTAGGGTTGAGGAGGCAGAATAGCTCCAAAGCAGAAGCTGAGCTTGGGCTACAACATGAAAGTTTTGTGGAAAAACTTGTTAAGGAAATGATCAAGCATGACTATTGTATTCACATCACCTCCAGATCTGTTAGCAGAGCTAACAGATGGAGTAATGATGGGGATAATTGTTGGATGTTTGACACTTTTTCTTCTTTTCTTTAATAATTCATCACCTTACCCTGATTTCTAAAAACTCATCTGCCATTTCTAAATATTCATCTGATATGTATAATATTCAAATGCAGCCTACTCATTAAACAATTTATTTCTATACTGATAAATAAAGAGGTGCCATTGATATATTAGGAAAAATCAAGACAATTTTTTGGCTGCTGCAGAAATCTGGCTCTGAAGAAGGCAACAAGGCACTCGCCTTTTAGTAGGAAATCTCCTCTAGCTGTCTCTACACCAGTTACTCCCAGCTTAATAATTAGTACAAGAGGTCTGCAGAAAGAATCTCAAGGTACTCAAAGGGCAAAGACAGACACAGCTATCACATCTTGTAGTCTGGCACTTCCATACCTTGTACGATTGTACCTACTGTTGTAGCCTGCAGCTATATTGTCCTACTTCAGGGGAATTAATTGTCCAACTAGGACAATTGTCCAAACAGAACCTTAATTAGGAATTAGGAATTAGGAAATTGTCCAAACAGAACCTTAAACTAGTGTTTCCTTCCCCTTTTGTGCTCCGGCACCCAGTATGACCAAACAGAACTTCAGGATTTTGTCGTCTTCCTGTCCAAATGGAAGATTGCTTTAAACAGAAAATCACAACTGATAAAAGCAAGTGCTATTTATCTACATGACCCAAGGTACAGATTAAGATTATTTTATCTGTTATTGTAAAGCTTGATCTGTTGGTGGGCATTTTCATAAATAGGCAGTTTTCCCCCAGGTACCTGCAAGAGTTACCAAATAGAGAAACCTATGAAGATCATGAAGTAAATGTGGTTTAAGAATTGCAATTTTATCTGTAAATATTATTTTTATTGTAAATGATCTCTTAATTCTAAGACATGATACATCTCAGATAGCAACAATCCTCCTTTGCAGTTTGGCCTCCTTGGTAACCAAATAGAGCTGGGACCCAGTCCGGTCCTACCAGCACTTCCTTGCGCACTTGCTCACTGTGCAGAATGGAGTGATTTATGCTATTTGAAAACAAAATATAGTGCTATTGTTTCTAGCCACAAGGAAATCTTCCAGCTGCAATCCCATATGGGATTCTAAGGAAATAATGACATGAACAGCCCTATTCATTTTATTTACCAAGGCTCCAAAAGACTGGTGATATTTGTAGTGTCTTTATCGCTGACAGGCATTCACTGCTCATCATAATGGTAGGATCCCAGAAGTTCTGGGTTTTGTAGCTGAGCTTGCTTAAAATAACAGCACTAAGGGAGTATCTACATTACAGTTACTTCCCACTTTGTATACTTGGATCAAAGCTGATTTTATCTAGTTGGTGGGTAGCAATGCGGCGGTAGCAACCCGGAGGACAGTATATGATGGCTACTGAACTATTAACTTCACAGAGGAAGCTCCTTGGGTGGGCTTCACTTGACCTAGTTTAAAGTAGACCCAGGCATGCTTAAGAAAGGAGTTTTGTCTGCAGTGCAGATGTCTCCCGTCAACGGTGGTCGAACTTCCTTAGCTTTAGAGAAGAGAGATTGGTATTGATACCGCTCTTCCTTGTCTACCTTGACACGGTTGCTACTCCTGGCTCTGCAGGAAGCACGCCTCCACCCCCAGCCGTCCAGAGCAGTCTATGGGGGGAAACGGAAAAACTGGCAGCTCTCTAAGCAGAGTTCAAGGAGACTTTAATTATTACAGTACAAGACGAGGCATTTAGCCCAAACAGTGTTTTACCCTTTTTCTAGGAGAAAATGTATGGAAGGTGGACAAGAAAGCACATGTGGATGAATTTCAAACTGCAATTTGCTTGGTATATCTACCATTCCAGGGCAAAAATAACTCTGCAGTAACTGAATGCTTCCTTCTGCTCATTTACTATGACACAGTCCTACTCAAAGAATATACAATTAAAACTGGCTCATTAAAATGTGTCTGACTCTATAACAAACTTACTTAGAGAACTCTCACTGCTGATCTGCATAACCATTTTTTTATCTACTACTTTATTTGAAATTAATGCAAAGCTAGTAAAAGCAGCTGTGTTTTATGGTTTTCCCCTATAAATCTTAAAATGTGTACGATGGTTAGATGTAATAACACTAGAAAAATAAAGATAATAGAGTGCACACTTCGGTTCCAGTGTGGCTTCAGCAAGGTTTTGTTTGGAGTGCCCAGCTGCGTATACAGACGCAGTGGAATTTGGTTTGTGAGGAACCTACAAAAATTACACAAATAACTAGCATTTTTTTAATGAATAATACACAGACATGCACCTGCTTCAGAGACTCCATAGATTAGTCTTGCAGCCAATAGAAAAGCCCCTTGGAATTCAATTACATGGCTGGAAAACAGAAAACAAAATCATGGCTATACTTTTAGAACTGATACCAGCAAAATGTTAACCAGTTCTTGGGCTGAGCTTTTCCTGAGGATTAGATTGTTTCAGTTTGTTTTACTTCCCTGTGGCTTATTGAAAATTTATATTATTCTATTCTATCCTTGCAGCTGGAGCCTCTCCCAGAAGATATTGTGCACCAAATCCCCAACATGAATGCAATAGCTTCTTTAAAAAAGACCACTGAAATTCAAAGTATGTTTCCAAGTTTGGATTGGTGGGTTGGTGGGTTTGGGGTATTTTTTTATTTTTAATTATTGTCATAGACATTAAACTTGTTGTTTCAGAGAAAAGAGGGGGCAAATGTTTTGTGTATAAACCAACATGCTGTGTCTACTATGTATATGTATATGCTTTTATTTTTGTTTCTTTGACATCTTTGTTTCTGCTATGTATTTAGCCCTGAAAAACTAACGCATTGAAATTATTTAGAGCTTTCTGCTTCCTGAATATTCCCGACTCTTTCCATTCCAGAGCAGCTTGGGTGAATAGATGCTTGTCAGTGAGGGACAGAGAGAGACAGGTAAATTAGAGCTCCAACAAATAGTTTCTTCAGATTCTGTTTGTGCAGCCCTTCACAAGTTACTTGCTTTAAGATGTATAGGAGCTTGAGAAAAAGTTAAAAAGCTAGAAATGGGCACTGATCCATGTAACAATGCTAACAAATGCATTATTTTATTCTGTTTCTGGTGCAGAGGGTACTTGATTGTTTCCCTTGTGTGCCCTGACTCCAACCCTTTACTACCCAGATGCTTTAGGGCCTTCGCTCTGCTCTCACTGAAAGATTTTGTCTCAGCCATCAGTTGCCTTAATCCAACTGAGCAGACTGCCCTTAAATTCTCTAATTTTCTGCTCTCTGCCATTTTACCGAGACAGTGGGAGCTTCCTGACTTCTACTGTTCCCTGGCTCCTTAACAATAACAAATGAATAACAAATGTCTTGCTTCATGTTAGATGAATCACAAATAATTGGGATTCATCTGTATAAAATAAAAGCAGCTTTTAAAAGGGACGCTATGCATTATGCATTGATTATGCAGTAATTACCAATCTGGTTTTAGTTGTAAAATGACAATTAAAATTCATTGTAGGTATATAATTCATCCTTCATATCTAGTAGTCACCCAGATATGCAAATGCTCTATGTAAATCATCTGTATATCATAAATTCCGGTAAGTCATTTTTGCTGGGTGGTATGTCCTAGAGTAGCTCATGAGTTAGTATCTTCCTTAAAATTCCCTGTCATTGATCTGGAAGGAATTGGCAAGTTAAGGAAATTCATGTACTACGCAAGATAGAGCAGTTTTGCGAATGATAATAAGGACAAAAAGCTGCACACAGGCCACAGACATGAAGAAAGAATATGCAATTCTGTTCGAAATAAGACACATACTTAATGACAATGAATCTGAAACAAAAAAGAGCGTGATTTGTGAAAAAAAAAAATAGTTAATACTGTCTCCAGAAAGGTATCATGTCCTACTAGAAATACCCACAAAAGATGGCAGTTCAGAAAGAAGGAACGGATTTAGGAACAAATATACAGTGTGTGTCTAAAAACATAGTTCAGAGCTCTGCAGAGTGGCTGAACTTCGCTTGTTCAGAACAAGCTTAGGTTTGAGCTTAGCTGGTACAGTCACAGCAGTCCAGCGGGCTGTTCTTCTGAAGCCTAAGCTGGGGTGCTCAGGGTCTGGAGATCTTTATACACAGTAGTTTGTCTTTTCTTGCAGCTATTACCTGAAAGGTTATGCATACATCATTTTGTCTGGAGAGAGACCAAGTAATAGAGAAGAATATGCCCGGATGACGGAAAGGAGCGCTGAGGAAGTTTAGTGCAGCTTTGTGGAGCATGCATATTTAGATGGAATTAAGAGAAGCAGTTACTCGTTGAATATTATAGGGAGTTATGCAGGCTGAAAAGCGTTAGGCTGTGGGGTAGCACCTCGAGAGATACTGAGAAAGACTCATTTGTTTGGATGATTTCTTGCATGTATATTGAGTCTATTTCTGTGACCAAACATTGATAATGAATATTAGCAATATTTTAGACAAAAAAAAGTCCCTCCTCTGCATTTGCTGCAAAAAATTGAAGATACAATACTTACTTAGACAATGAGAGGAAACGACTTTTTTCTAACTAGAATGGAATTTGTATAAATGTTTTGTTTGTGACAGTGATCCAAAGCTCCTTTGGAAATGTAATACATTTGGAAATAGTAGTTCCCACACCCATGTAATATGCTATTTCTAAACAATCCTGTCCACTAGCTTGAATACACCACCCCCAAACTGTTTTTTTTTCAAGCAAGCCATGGTACGGCATGTCCTAATCTATCTGTGAAAGGCAGTTACAAATGCCTGTAACAGTGACAGAAACATTCATGTTTATTATTTCCTGGTAATAATCAGTGCTCCCACAAATCTTTGAGGGAGACTTAAGCACATTTTCATGCTGAAAGCCAAAGAATACCTAGAAGACTGATTTGGTTTCATTGTTTGTTCTTGCAAGCCGCGATTGCTCTTCAGGTTTTGTATGAATGAAACCAGCAGTATGTTTCATTCTTTCCCCTGAGCTCCACCAAGTTCCTCTCAATGAATGTAACAGGACCGGTAGAATTTCACATTCCAGTATAGCACAGTAGAAATGGCATTTTCAGAGATGTGAGCAGTTTCAGGCAGATGCTTTTTGAGCGTATTTAATTGTCAATCCACAGCATACCTAGGGTTTCTAACAAAGCTCCTTTGCAGCTGCATGCTCCGATTGCCTCTCCGTTCCGCAAGACTTTGCCTGCAAATCTTTTGGTTGAGCACGCATGCAAGCCCTCCGTGTTTTCTGCACAATACATGAACTTTGTTCTTTATAAAAAGAAGCTTGCAAAGCTGTTCTGCTTACCGTGGGTGTTCGTAAGGTACACGTAAGGTACAGCTTTCTGGTTTTAAAGAAAAAACTGCCGTTGCTTTTTCACAAGCATCAGAAAGCCCTCTTTGCATGAGGTACCTGCTGCTACCTGGATGCTATTCCTAATTGGGACTGCCTTAAAATTTCCTCCCACAAACCACAAACCCCCTGCCACGTACTCCCCTTCTCCAAGACCCTCTGCTGCAGCAGAGGTGCTGCCACCTGCTTCCTGGCCTGTCTCTGCTCTCCCTTTTTATCACTGAAGCCCCTCTCATAACCCAATTCTCAATGCAGGGAAACAAGGAAAATCACGGATCGCTTGGGAGCGAAGGGCAGTTAAATGGGCACAGAGCGCCCACTAATATGCTTGAATTGGCCCTGAGTTTTAGTGTTACAAGAAAGTCAGGATTCAGCGGGCAGCTGGTGTGCAAGCCTGTGCGTGAATGAACGAGCGCGATGTAGCAATCCTCACTGATGCTGTTTTATTGTTGCTGCAGGAGAACAACACAGTGGTAGCTGGTTACTAATATTTTATTTTATGAATAAGAGCCCTTGAAAACTCCAGCAGTGAACATGGGTTCATTTCTTTTATAGGCAAGAGGGGGTATTATTCCCATGCCAACAGATTTGATTTTCTTGCACATCTGTTTCTGCAACAAAAACCCCACCCACTCTGCGAACATTTAGCTCATAAATTATAGGGTTTGAATTGGGTGTATATTGCAAAGGCTGACTTTTGCACATATGATCTGTGAGAACATTGTGGAATGCTCATATAACTTTTTTGTTTGTTTTTAGTGTATTTTTTAATGAATAGTGAATATGGTCTCTGAGCACAGTAATAATAGAGAATATTTTTGTCTTGTTTTTGTAAAATTTGCCAGGCTCCAATCATTGAGCCTACTGTTATGTACATAACTTTTTAGCTGTGTCTTTCATGCTTTTGGAGCGAAGCCAACCTCCTAACACTTAATCTCAACTTTGTAGGATACTTAATACACTTTACATTTTATCCCCAGAAGGTCCCCGTTATTTAAAGATTCTGCTAACTACTCAAACGTGCACACTATTAGAGTTCAAAGAAACACACTGGCCATGCTCGCTGGTTGTTCTTGCAGATTGACTTGGCCTTTCATCTTGCAATGATGTTTTTGAATAAAGACATTTTCAGGCTTTATTGACAGCTGCTTTCTCACTGGAGGGAAAAGTTCATCTTTCGAAAAGCCTGAAACTGTGCTGAGAGCTGTGTTACCAAAGAGGGAGTTTTCAGCAGCCTTTGTGCAGGACAGGCAGCACCACTGCTGGCCTGGCCTCCCAGCTGTCAAAGCCTCCAGCTACCCTCCGGATAAGCACCTCGACTCAGCCCGCTGCCCAGCTGCCAAAATCCTCCTTTTAGCCCTCGGAAAAGTCCCCTACTTGATCCCCTCTCTTTCACAGCTGTTGAAACCCTCCGACTAATTCCCAGATAAGTACCCTGACCCAACCTCTGCAGCAGCTGCTGGAAGCTTCTTGCTAAACACTGAATAAGCTCTGGTCCAGAGCTCCCAGCCTTCCCAAAGCTCCTAATTTCCAGGTGTCATCCACCTGGCAATTAGTGAGTGCTTGGTGGATTGCTGGACTGTAAGAAATACATATGTAAATTCTCACTTGTTCACCTGGTTACCACTAATCAGCCTCTGGTTCTTAATAGCACTGCAGGAGTAGACTATTTTATATGTTGACGATGAGTCACCTGCCATTATTGCTTGCTTTGCTTGAGAAGCTTCTCACTGTCTCTTCCGTCGCAGGCAGAAAGCTGAGAATACTCATGCTCCTTTTAATCCACTGCTGTGTTTTTACACAGCAAACCAGAAAGCTCTATTCCTTATGATATCTGGCGGCTTTCCAGCAACAGCCAGTTCATATATGAAAGTTTTAAATAAATTATTGTTCTAGTATACGCCCTGAGGTTGGAGGAGAAAGAACATCCAGGACTAACAAACCTGATTGTTCTGGCAGCATCACTTCAGTCCGAGCTGGCATTTCTGTCTTTTTTCCTTTTCAAGACAGTGCTGTGTGAGCACTTTGTATAACCATGTTCATTTTTCTAGTCCTATTTGCTGTATATGCATCAACTGTCTGCCATATCAGAGCTTCTATGTATTAACCCTGCCCTGAACTCCCTTCATCTTGCATAGATAAAGCCAATAGCCTGTCTGACATTATGTGTTCATTAGTCTGTGTATTACTCCTCCAGTTTATTACTTTCTGGGGAAGGGTGTGACACAGCCCTTGGAATGAAAGCACTTTCCAACTTGGCATTCTTAGGTTCAGAAATATACCTCTTCACTGCAGTCTGAAATTTCAACTGTACTGCTTACACCGCAGTGATTTTAAATTATAATCACTTAGTGTTGAACTAAGTGATTACTATGCTTGTACCACCATGCTAGCTGAAATTCCCATAAATTATTATGTGTGTTTTCCTTAGGCAAGTACTGGAAGTCAGTGGAGCTGTACTCTGTGCCAGTGGATTGTGCTCTGGCCGAGTCTCAGAAACGAGAGAGGGAGGAGACAGAAACGGTATCTGCTATGGCCTCTCTTTCAGTGGATGTCGAGCAGTGTATCCCTCAGGAAGGCAGCAGGTAAGCATATGCACTTACTGCAGAGAACAAGGTTTTCACTCCAGTCAAGTGAGGTGAAGAAGACAGCAAGTCTAAGGGTTACTTTAAAGTTACCTGCTAATTGAGGTACCTGGAATTTTTCATCCTTGGGTTTGAGTTCTCTCACTTGGCCACTGGAAGCAGAGGTGTTCTATGCTAGCAGGTATTTTTCTGGCACGTGTAATTCTTTATTAAGGTTCACAACTAGTACAAGAAACTTGTTGTCTCCCCATGTCTAATGCTTTCTACTACATAAAAAGTGCCATATCCATATGTGGAAGAATAGACATGATCAAGTGTAATCAGCCATATTCTTCTCATTAAAAGCTATTCAAACCTGTTTTAGCTTTAATTTTCTAGGAAGGCATTTAACACACAGTCAGATAAATTTAATAAGGATGGACTTAAATCATTATTAAATGATATTAGACAGGCATTAAAAGTTACTTTCCTGGAAGCAATGGAACAGTGCCAGTATAAAACTTAAAGCAATCCTGACCAGGATCAGGGCCAACGTTTTCTGTGCACCAAGCTGAAGGTACAGCAGCAAAGAATGAGAATGCCGTTTTTTCCAGGTTGCCAGCTGCTTTTTAACATTAATGAAGATTGCTTTCAATTTCACAAATTGAGAAAATGATACAGTAACTGCTGTTGGTTGATTTGCTAATTAGAGATGAAAAAAAAAAGATAACCACTGAATACTATATCATCTACAAAACAGTATTTCTTCAACAAGTTGTTAGGAGTCAGAAAAGCCACTGCAGAGGTTCTTGGCATTTCCCATTTACTCGTTCTAAGGACAAACTTTCCTGGCCTTCTCCAACAGAGGAAGACCCAAAATGCAGTGGAACCATTCAGTTTCCATCACACAGAGAAAACAGAGGAGGGAGGAGGAAAGGAGAAAAAAAGCCTTATAAGGAGACTCAACAGCTCCCTGCAGGCTGCGGAGCAGAGCTGTGTAACAACAGGAGAGAAAGGAGGGAGCTGTGGGTAGGCAGAACGATGGTGGGAGTGCAGCCAGAAGGATCCATGGCTCCTATGTCGTGACAGCTACTTGTTTGATTCGGTTCTTGCCTCCCATGTTGGCTCCGTTAATCAGAACTGAACTGATAGGCATCTGGGGGAACAACGCAGTGCTAAAAGCTATGGATGCGTTTGAGAGTGAATGTCTCTTACACCAGTGGGAGCGCTCTCATCTGTCAATGAGTTAACAGACGTGGCTCAAAGGGAAACACAGGGAGGAGAGCTAGCTAGTAAAGTTTGCAGTATTTACATAATTACCTTTCCGACTGTAATTATAGTTTAATATTCTATGGCTATTGTTGTGCTAGTATTATTGCGAACAAAGCCATAAAAGCTTAGGGAAGAATCCATGACGAACAGAGGACCTATTTTAGATTTGTGAGAGTGCTAATCAGTGCTCAGCTAAGGAAGAGTGTAAGCTTTGTCATATAAATTTGTGACAGTAATGAGATACTGCTAGCCAGGGACAGAAAGGTGCCTGCTCATGTATGCGTAGCTCTGAAATATAAAGAAGTTTAGTTAAAGTGTTGAAACTAATGCAGTCAAACAAAGAAAAGTTTTGAGTTTTCTGAAAAGGGTGTGTATTTTTATATTGCTCAGAATAAGCAAGAATTGTATTTTTTACGCGCCTCCATTCACTTAAAACTACAGCCATTGAGAGCAACTGCTGATCCTACATGACTTGAACAAAATAACCCTTTGACTAACACTGCACTCAATTATTGTATTTATTACCTACCTGCTGATAACCTGTGACAGTTTCCACCCATTCTGAAAACAGAATTTCAGAGCGGAGCTGAGAGAAATGGAAAAAAACGGATGTGCTGAAATGTACACAAGTGGAATTCATGTGGCTGCCAGATTCATTACACTTCATCAGTTCTGGACTCTTATAGGGACGAATCTATCATGATGAATTGTTCTGTGGAAAAATGACTTCGTTTGAAATATCTTCTGTGGTGCTGTAGAGATTTTTCAACAGCACAAAAAAAAAATCCCCTATGCACGCATGCGTTCCTAATTCTGTTTCCACATTCGTAACCCACAAAGAAGTCACCCAAAGCCAGATTGCCATCGGAGAGCAACAAGACAACATAAGTGCTGTCCCACTGGGCCAAAATTGATAGTTAGGTTTCCTGAGGCTTTGGGGTATCATTCTCTTTGTTTTCGTCCTGCTGCATATAAAGAGGAATATGGAATCAAAAATGGTGACACTGAAGGTCTGATTTTGAGGATCCTCTGAGCTGGAGTGAGACCTGAAAGAACCTGGCTGCACTTCGAGCATGAATGAAAAGTCCAGCCCAGGATCATAAATCCAGGGACAGATTCGACTTGCAAGCTCTGGTTTCATGCCAGTACAATTTCATTCATTTCCCGAAAACATGCCGTTCATTTCATAGACACATACCAACACAAACTGCAGTAATGTAGTGATGAATCCAACTTTGCTTTTTTCACATTTGTTATGTTTGTTGCAATTAAGGACCAAGTATGCAATGCTTCTTCTCCAGACACTTTCTGTGGCAAATGACAGGGCTGCAGGGATGTGAGATGTTCAGGTTCTCAAGTCCTCTTGATAAGGCCATTGTAGATGCACCCCTCCTCCCCACATTGTAGATGGGGGCCACCTTTTGAAGCCCTGTTGCAAACCTTTCCATTGAATGTTTATTTGGGAAAGTTGGTTGTGAGAGATAGGGTGGGATCAGAGCAAAAAGCGCCGTGGCTGGCAGGGCAGCCTGAAGGGTTTGTTTGTTATGCCAGGAGCTGATTTACTTTCTCTTAATTCCCACCGTGGTCAGCAAGGCTGATAATTCTGACCTGCATCTCTAACCCTGTTTCACTGAATTGATGGTAGAGATCCTGTTGACTTCAGCTTTGGATGGTCAGGCCTCCAGATGAAGAGAGCGACAGCAAGAGTCTCTTTGCGGGAAACTCTTGCCAGTTATGTTGGAGGATATATTGGTGTTTGGAGTGAGATGACTCACTTTAAACTCAGATTTTGGGTAAAGCAAGCCTTTTCCTGGCCAACTCGTATCTGACTCATTTACCACTGATGAATAAAGGATAAAATGCTCTTGGCTAAGGCCCATCTTAAGTATTTCTCTTTCTTTCTTCTATCTTTCTTTCTTTTCTCCAAGTGACAGTGCCGATTATTTTTTTATTTGATTTTCTCTGGCAGGCTAAATGAAGAAAACCGTGAAAAGCTGCTACGTTTTTGGTGTTTTATTTTACCAAAGCACAACTCTGCATTTTAAGATCCAATTGAAACTTGATTATAGACTTCAGAAGAGAACAGATATAGAAAAAAGCGTTTGTGGATAGGAAAGAAAACATGCATGATGCTAACACAGATTTAAATACAGATGCAATTAAAGGAACAGGCATGACCTAGAAAACATTTCTAACTACCATAACATTTGTGTGTTGATGACTGCTTATTCCCTATGTGAAATACAGATTTAGCTGATTAGAATTTTGCTTTGGCCAGACACCCATTTCAGAAATCTTGCTGTGAAAATATTCAGTACAGTGCTGTCCCTGATACACTGGAGCTTCTGTATGTTTCTTCTTAAAATGGAAAAATAGAAGGGTGTGGAGTAAGATCTCTTGCACTTACTATTTTTACAGCAAACAGTAAATCTTGAGAATGACATTTATCAGAATTTGATTTTATGGCTCTCACTCAGCTGAGCATAGATTTTACTCAAATGGAAATGAAAACAAAGTGTAATTTTTAGATATTACTCTTAGTGTTACAGAGTTTCACTCACATTGTATTATGTTATATGCATTATATTTTATACTAAAGTGACTGGTTAGATCATGGGGTGCAGCTAGCCACCATCTAGGGACACTTGCAATTTTTGTGTATCAACTCATAAAGTTTCACTTAGCATTTCACTATTTGGTTATCCACCTCAGCTGCGCTGAGTAACATGCACTTACCTGGCTGTACCCCACAGATCTGCAATCACAGCCAGGCTCAGGAGCTGAAGAACAGCTTCCGCAGGTGAGGCTGCAGCCTTATATTGCCCACCTTCTTCTTGTCTCCTGGTGGTGGGTGTGTAAGGAAGAGAACTAGGAGCAGAGGAGTCTGAGAGCCACTCTTGCCCTGGTGAGTTGGTGGACCTCAGCATCTGTATCTGACCCACCCTGTGTAAAAGCCTCCAGGATACCTACCCAGGCATAAACTTTTCAAAGCTCTTTTTGAACAAACTTACACCTTTGGTACTCAGGTAGTGAATCCCATGCTATCATCAGACATTGCACTTCTTTTTCTTTGCTCTAAACTTATTAACTGATAAGTTCACTGAGGGCCCCCTAGTTATTACATTGTGATAAATAAAAGCAGCTCTGTTCTTACTCGTAGTCTTTGCCCCATTTCTGGTTTTAAAGGCATTATCTGTCTGAAGGGTCTGTGTTCCTCCTGGTATGAAAATAATTTCTTACCTGTGATGATTCTTGCCCCTCTCTGTGCCTTTTGTAGTTTTCTTTGAGATGGAGTAAGAACTGCATGCAGGACTCCAGGTGTTGGGCACACTGTGGATTTACAGAATAGTTTAATGTTGGGCATTTTTTCTTGTTTCTGTTGCTCTCTGCTCTTCTACCACTAACTCCAAGCTCTCAGTCATAGCCATCACTGTGTATAAACAGTTAAGCTGTCCTCAACCCTGTTTTGTGTATTGTGTGTTTGTGTTTGTTTTCCTTCTCCTCCACTCAGAAATGGTGGTATAGGCTTTAGAACTGACTAGCATTGGCAATTCGGCATCATCAACAAACATTATCACCTAAATCTACTGGTAGTCTGCCAAGTCCTTTTGAAGTGCTTTGGAGAATCCCTCCATAGTGAAAATTCACCAATATTATTATCTGTTTCCAACTTTTGATGGATTATTAATCTATGAGAGGACCTTCTCTCATAACCTAGATTCCTCAAAGCATTTGGATAACATTGTTGGAAGACTTTCTTTGCACAGGGATATCACTTGATCCCTTTTCCTTCATTTACTTCAGAAACTTCTAATAAATTTGTAAAGGCTTGATTTCTCTGTAAGTGATAAGACATAACTCTTACCCAAATTATTATTACCTGAATACTTACTAATTCTTTCATTGATTATATCTGCTATCAATTTCCCCATACGGGCTTACTGTATCTCCTGTAGTTTCAAAAAGGGGAATTGCATTTCTTACCTTCTCTACCTCTGGCGTGGATGCTGAGTTAAGCAGCAGAATGTGCTCAAAAATTATTTCTTTAGCAACATCATAATTGCATTCCCCTAGAACTCAGTGAGCAAATATCATCTGCTCTTAGCAATTTGGCGATGTTTAATATATCGGTTTGTTCTAGTGCTGCTTCAGTTTAAGATAGTTCATCTGCAAATAATAAAATCTCCCTGACACTTCTCTAGTGAACACAGATATAAATAGTTCATTTTGCTTTTGCGGTCTACCTTCCTTGATGCTCCTTTTGTGCTTTGATCGTTTCTTCTGATGTATTTGAAAGATCTTTTTATTATTAGTTTTTATGCCTTTAACATGTTGCTATTCAGACTCTCCTTTTGCCTGCCTCGTTGAGGGTTTACATTTAACTTGCCAGAGTTCATACTTTATTTAATTTGCCTTATTTGGACATTATTTCCTCTTTTGAGAGTATATGTTAGTAGTTACCTTATTCTGTTCTTAAACTATGATGGCTTTTACTTTTAGTTCCTTTTTCTTTGATCCATAGAAAGTCCATCTTTACTAGGATACACACTTACTCAGGATCTCTTATATGGTGTCTTTAGACACTCTCCAAATCATCTCCATGGTATAGAAATCTACCTCTTTTTCCCCAGCTCTCTGCTACCAGAGGATCACTTTTCAATTACAATGATCTTCCCTGAGACAGCTGAGTTAAATTAGGAACAGATTATGGCATAAAACAGCCATACCATGCCAGAAAATCTATCTTTTGTTCAGCAGTTTCTGTGACTTGAAAACATACCTTGAATTTTTATTTTTATGTGTGTGATGATGTAGCTATGAGGAATCTCTGTAATTCTAATTTAAAAAATACGGTAAGAGAAACATTTACTCTTTTTGATGATGTACAGGATTTATATGTATTCTTAAATATTGACTTTGGGATGTGGATATGAACTTTTAAAAATAATATTCTCATTAAATAATCTGGTTGCCATTTATTCTCCACTGCCACAGAACAATACTTAAGATGTCACACATTTTGCCAGATTTTATCCATATGGTGGGATTTTGTCTCATCTATTTCTTTGGTTTTAAGGTCTAAACAGAATTATTTTGTTTAGTACTAACTGCAAAGAGACTACCTCATTCTGCCACAGTGTGAATTGCACGTATAGAGAGCTATAGGTGAACACTCATTCCAGCACACCGAAATAAACAGAGCGAATGCAAGAGGAATCTGCTTATAGGAAGTTGCAGTTTAAATGAGCCACAGTGAAGCCTTAATGCAAGTTCACATTTCTGATTCTACAACTATTGCAGTCCCAATCGGTGTCTTTCTGGATCTGCTGACCACACGAAGTCAGTCCGGATCAGACCCAGCCTGGCGGCTGCACCTCTGAGGAATGAGTCAGAGCATACAATACAGGATGGGGTTTTTTATGCCTGTTTTACGTTTTTATGCCAACTTCTTGTCAGCTGCAGGAAGACTGACTTAACTGATGTAACGAACAGTGACATAATTGAGGTAACATGAATTTGGCCTGTCAGGCTTTGCCCCCTTGATTTTTTTTTTGAGAACTTTAAATTTTAGCAGAAAGGGGGATATATTAATTCACCGCTCAGTGTTATGTGACTATGGTATTTTTCTCTCTGTACTAAGGACCCTAAAACTTTACTGGCTCCCACACAAAACTCTGGCCTATGCTGTTATCCTATAAAAATGTATGTTTTTAATGATAAGCCATTGGATACATCCAGTGAATTCTCTGACACAAATAAAACGAAGTTAAAGCATGCACCTAAGTCCTCAAAAGGAGACAGGAGAAGGCTGTGAGAGCAACCACACTGAGAGACAACAGCTGGATTCGCCAGGGCACCCTAACCTCCACTCCGTTTCCAAAAAGGGCCTTATGTCTTGTACTTGCATATAAAAATTTCTATTAGAGCTTAGGCTCTGGCTGATGAAGAATATTGGCATTTTGTTGGAATATATTGGAACATATTAGAATATAACACTCAAGGTGAGTCCTGGCACTCAGTAACACCCTCATCAGTGAAAAAATGCCCAGGACTAAAACGCCGAATAAGATCATCTCTCAGTTGTACTGTGGTCATGAGAATGTCACTCACAGAAACCAAATACCTGTGAACAGACTGTTGTATGTACTGCTTTCCTACTTCCTTATAAATAACCCAAACTCCTTCTTTCACCTCCAGAAGATTTCCAGAGCTCCACTCCTTCCTGCTCTGCCAATCTCTCATTGAAATCTATTGAAAACTATTTCTTCTCATTCATTCGCTTACCCACAGCAGAACCTAAAAACTGAGCTGTTATCTGCTTCCAAATTATTCCCTTCCCAGACAGCCCCATAAGGCCCTGGAAGTTTAACAAGGGTTTATTGCACTTCTGCTTTATGCTAGAGGACATGTAGGTCTTCCAAAAGTGTCTGGAGAAAGTGGAAGTATGTGGTCAACACAACAGCAACATACAGTATCAGTATGAATTCTTCACATCATGCGTGAACCTTTGTCACACCTGAGGACCTCAGCAGCACACTGGGCTCCGTCCCACCCTGGCTGCCACTGTGTGGTTTCTGACGCGAGCCAGAACAATGCAAGGCTTCACCTCGCTGCTCAGAAACAAGGGAGCTGCAGTGGTTACTGTACATAGAAAACATTCTCCACCGTGTGGTAAGGAACAAAAGATTCGAGATTTATAGATTAGTAATCTTTTAGGGTCAATAACCCTTTGGAAAGTGATTAGTCTAAAAAACATCTTATTTTTCATATATCATTCATCTGACATATTTTTCAACATACTAGCTGTGATCATTCCAAATCATAAAGGAATAACCTGTATAAAATCATTTAAAGACACACTGCTGAATTTTTCATTGGGAAAGACTTTAATAAACTCCAGATTCATTTAAAATTCTGTGGCTTCCTTGCTGAATAAACTACCAAAGCCCATGCAAGCCCCCATTAATTACTTTTTTTTTGCATGGGATCTCATGAGTTTGTACTTTCTGAGGGATATTTTACTGAAGCCAGTAATTATACTGGCTTACAATATTTAACTGGTGAACGTCTCATTTATTAATTTGCATTTACTTTTTGCTCTCCCCTCATTTCAAAATTGCTTGAAGTCACTATTTTTAAGGAGGTCTTAAGCTCATTTGTCATATGGTATTCTGACAGACTGAGGTGAAAAATAGTTTATCTCCAAATTCTTATGCCCTTCAATAGTCAGGTCTCACCGTGATCTCAGAAGCTTCCCATTTTATAATTGCCAGCATAATCAGATGCGGTAGCTTTTCAGATACAAGGAATTATGACACTTTACGCCAGCTCAGCATATGTCCCCGTTATTTTCTTATTGGTTGTTTTAAAGAGCCCATCTTGCCTAAGCTGAATATTTCCCAGAGGCTTTCAAATAAAAGGTATACGTATAATCTGATTAATATTATTAATATGACGGTGATCTGCTGATCAAGTTCAGAATTGGTCTCAGAAGTTGCAGGCAGGCAGGTAGGCAATGCATTTGTGAAAGTACAGAATCAAAAAAATCAGAGGACCGAAGAAGAACCCCAGAAAAAACACTGCTAACTACTTGGCTACTAGTTAACTATTTCACTTTAATGGTATGGGGCCGCTTGAAAAAATAAATGCATGTATTTTCAGTTGCAAAAGCTTGTAAGAGAAAAGTATCACAGCTATTTTTTTTCACAAAATTATTTGACTCTGTTGACACAAAGCATGTACATTTCTGGACAAAAAGTTATAAAATATTCTGACATATTTTAATATAAACAGGAACATTTTCAGTGATTGCTTGGATCTAAAATGTTTTTCCACTTGACATTTGTTTATACTTCCTAGGAAAGAAACTCTATTTATGGATAACTGAATAACACAAATAAACATCAGAGAGAGCTGAAAAATCAGCTTTGATTATGCATGAAAATCTACAATGTCATTGTGTACTCTTGTGCCGTATTCTGATTGCCTGTTTATTTTTACAGAGCTGCTGGCGAGCCCATGGAAGAAGAGCCAGCCTTGTGAAGTGCCAAGTCCTCCCTGATATTTCCTGTGGGTGACATCATTGTGTATCCCCCCAAAGCACCCTCAGACATGTCTTGTCTGCTGCTTGGGTGGCACAGATCGGATGGAACATAAACACTGGGCACAAAACTCTGAATAGCAGCTTCACTTGTTCTTTGGATGGACTTGAAAGGGCCCTAAAGATTCCTTAAATGTAACCGCTACGATTCTAGAGTTACAGTAAAACGGGCTTGGGAGAAAGAGCCTAGAGCATGCTTTTTATATGCTGTTTGACCCTCTCACCAACATAAATTGTGAAATAGAGCATTACAAAATTCTACATGATAGATTATAGATACGAGAATTGCAACAGCCAGCAAAATACTCAGTAAAGTCCATTAATCATTTTCTGATACTTTTTACTGGGTACTTTTTTTCATACTGTGTTAAATTGTTAATAGAATTTGTTTTCTTTGCTCTGTGCAATGAAAAAAAACAACCTACCTTTATTTTACGTGCCATTTTTTAACCCCCTGTAATGAGTTCTTAGCTAAATAAGTGAAAGACGTGTAAATTACGATGAGAGATTTTAGCTAAAGGGAAAGCACTTCTTATTGTACTATAAATCCCCCGAAGTCCTGTGCTTGGTGGTGCTTTATTTTCTTTTCCCTTTTCCCAGCCATCCCTCCCCATTTCATGTAATCCTTTCTATCATAAAATCACGTTCATGATACTCTAAAAAGAGCGATCTTCTGCCTTTAAAAAAAAAAGTGCTGTACCCTCCATAGTTGACAGTAGCTCTCACCATATGTGCGGCAGAGATCAAGTAGTCTCTGAAAAATGGATGGCTTTTCAAATGTGTTTTCAGTTTGTTCTGAAATGTTTCTGCGTCCTGACTCTAAGAGCAGCGATCTTCAGTAACTGCGTGCAGCTCATTTGAAGCTCAGGTGTTTCTGTGGAGGTTGTGTTGGGGGTGTTTTTTACGGGTCGCCATGTGAATGCGAACTGATTCTTTTATGTAGTCCTGCACCGAGAGAACTGATGTTGCTTAAGAAGCTTCAAAGGGTTTAGGCTTTATTTTAGAACCCCAAAGTGCAACGTGACTTTAGCTGTTTAATTCCATGTTTGAGAACGTAACATAGAGTTGTGCCTTTAGCTGATAATGAACGCTTAAACTGTTACACGTGTTGCCTTACTGTCAGCGAAAGAGATAAGGCATGTATGTAAGACTACTTCAAATGAGCCAAACTCTACTACAGCAACTTTTATTTTGTTTACAACTTTCTCACCTAATGAAGCCTGGGAGATACCTTGAAGTATTCGACTTGCAGTATTTGATAGCTCACCCAGCTTTTAAAAGCAAGTGATGTTCATTTTTATATATTTTCCAAACTCCAAAAGATATATTAAAGCCATAAGTGAAGACTGTCATGCTTTTTATTCTGAAATCTGAAAGGAACCTTAATTAAAACAAGATTTTGGGGAAGGCCATGATATGAAAGATATGGAACAATATGGTTTCAGTTATAGGCAGACTCAAACCTGTAAATCAAAGATGAAAGATTTCACTCAAATAGAATTATATAATTCTCTTTTGTTATGCAGTCAGACTGTATCTTTCATGCATTTGGGTTTGTTTACGATTAGCATTTTAATTTTAAAGACTTTTATTACTTATACAAAAGCTCTCTGCTACAAGTTAGAAATCTGAGGCACGCTTTGAAAAGGGAAATCTAAAAAAGGAATGTCATTTCCTATAATGTGAAGTAAACTTTTATTCTGAAAGGCTGACTCTAAAATGGATGTATGCCCCTCAGAAAGTGAAATAAAATTCTACCCCCCATTTACAAGCCAAAATCATGCTCATTTTAGTAATGCAAAGGGTCCCAGCAGGCTAAATTAACTCTTGGTGTAAGCCACCTTGCCTAACTTTGGGCTGTTCTGAAGCGGTTGTTCACATGACTAAAGCAATCAGAGTTCATCCTGTATTTTCAGCAGACTTGTGATGGCAATCTTGCTTGCCATTTACTGCAATTTTCTTGTGGTCATCAAAGAAGTTTCCCTTCAAGGAAACAAAGGACCATAGCTGATGAGTTGGGTAATTTGTACAGCTTTTCACATTTTGAAATAACGGCTGCTAAATTTTAATTGAGTGAATAGTAAATATCGTTTTAAAACTAACCCCACAAATGCAAAATCTGCTTGTGTCCTTAGCTTGCATGAAATTGAATATGAATTGCAGCCTGAAATGTGAGTTATAAACTTTACCAATTAAAGTCTATATTCTGGGGTGGAAATCAGCTAAAGCTGTCCTTTGTAGCTGGAAAAGCTTTTAAAATGCCAGAATAATTTGAATTAAACCACATGATAAACTAACACTTATGCATTTGTACGGGCGTACTCCCAGACAGACATCTAGTCATGCTATTGGTTTAAGTTAGGATCATTTGGATAAGCAAACGTGCAAATAAACTGCACACAGATTGTGTCCAGAACTCTGTTCTCACTGAAGTCAATAGCAAAATCCTCTTTGATTTCAATGAGAGACGGATCAGGCCCTGCTTTTTTTTTTTTTTTTTCCTTTAAGTCCAGAACACCATTACTTTTTGATTATGTCATTACAAGGCACCGTACAGCCCTCTGGGAAATGATTGAGGCTTATGGTGAATATCAACACTTCCTTCAAAGCAGACCTGGGCTTTCGGAGAGGGCAGTTTCACTTGCTGCTGTTTTCTTCTCACAGTATTTTTTATTACCATCAATAGCTCCCCATGGATTACAGTTAAAATATCTCCCAGTGATTTTAGACATACTTCCAGGGAAATATTCACATACAGGCTCTTAAAAATGCCCAGTTTTAGCTGGATTCAACAACAAATTCCAAGAATTTCAGAAAGATGCGCGAATTGCATGTTTCTCCATTTCTAATGTCCAAATTCAGAGGTTTAGGAGCTGTTTTTGAAGAGACGTCACAGTCTCACGTCTCCCCTAGACCTCAGCTTAGGCTAGGGAGATTGACACCTCTGAAAATTAAGTCCCAGATATTTCAAGCTGGCTGCCAAAATATCTACATTGAACCTTAGATTACTTCTAAAAATTAACTGAAGTGCATAAACGAGATGGGAAAAATGGTGGTTTCTGTGTGTGATTCCATGGAGAAGGTGAAGCTGAGGAGGTGGCAGAGAGTCCTCGGGGCCAGGGTGACCCTCTGCCTGGTGCTGGTGGCACTGGGGCTGTGGGTTGGGCAGGAGGACGTCCCACAGCACCACCACCCCAGGCTGCCATTGCCATTAGCAGCAAATCCTTGCCTCGCAGGGGAAGGATGCAGGAATTTGCCCTCTGCCTCTGGATCAAGGTGTCCCTAAGCCACCAACCTCCAGAACAAGGGATGCCTCAGCAAGTACCACTGACGTGCTTGCTCCAGTTCATATTCTACCTTAGTGTTGGGGAGTAAATATTAAGCTCAGTGGAACTTTTCTTGTTTTCTTTTATTCTTAGGTCCTTAAATTCATAGTAGAACTGAAAACTAAAAGTTATATGACTCAGGATGTCAAGAAAAGAACTATTTTTATCCAGCCTAATGCTTTTACCTGGGGCTGGGGTGGGAACAATGATGAACAGTAAATCTCAGAACTACTAAAACCTAAGAGTGTCTTGCACTTCATTTTCAGACTCGTGTGCAGGAATTCTGCATGTGCTCATTTGGCTTTAATATAATCTACAGCAATGAAGTGCTTGATTATATGATCCTTTTTCAGGCAAAATTCCTAGCAAGTAATCAAAGTTCACAGGAATTTTGCCAGTGTAAAGATGACGGAATTAGTCCCTTTTTTAATTATGTACCTTCCTAATTTTACTTTCAGTAGAAATGAAGTAACCAATTCCAGGCAAGTGAATCTGAGGAAAATAAAATCATTAAGCTATCTTAAATAAACATCATAAAAGAAAAAGAAAATACAAACAGCTGTTACACCAACAAAGATGGCTGTTTCTTTGCTTTGCAAAAATTCAACAACTTGCTGCCAGCTGAATGAAAGTGGCAAAACGAACCCCTCTCTAGAGAATGTGGTATTTGAGTTGGTGTCTTATCTAAGTGCAGCCTCCCTCAAAAGCCGAGAGTCATAACTGGAGATGAAATATTAGAAAGGTTTCGCTGCAGCCAACACCAGAGGTCCTGTAGAGAACAAGAATGTAGAGACTGACTAATTTGTGTAGACAGACAGCAGGACACTTTCAGGGCAATGTGTCTGGGACGAAGAATTAGAGGGAACTTTTCCAGCGGCACTGATGGCTGTGAGGCAACTAACTCCTATGAGCTTGCAGGGGCAAGGAGATGCCCAGAGAGCATTTTTTCTTTGGGAAAAGCCCCCTCCGTCCCACAAACGTGCCCACACGCATGCAGACGGGAACCTCACTGTACAAATTATTGTCCTAAGCAGCAGTGGCAGCGGCAGCCAGGTGTGCCGCCCTGACCCGTGTGCTCTGCGTTTGCCCGAGAAGTTATCAGCCCCTACCAGATGCTTCATAACATGACTGATAGGGGAGGTTTTTGTAAATTTTTTTTTTTTCTCAATAGTGGCCTTTCCAGAGGTGTAGCAGTGCACAGGTTTTTTATTTTAAAAGGTCACAATAGAGCTTTGTGAACCATTGTATTTTTATTTTTTTTTTACAGACTCCATATGGAAGTAAAGCAGAATATGTACATGGGCAGGGGGGGGGAACCTGCTGGGAAAGAATTTCCTTTTAAGTAAAGTTTCTGCTACCTGCTTTTCATCCTGGTTTTGGAGGAGTTTGGATTCTTAATTGTCATTTAAGCTTTTACTTTGTCATGTCACTCGCTTTGTTTTTTTACCTGTAGTTGAATTCAGCCTTATAGCACATAGAAAACCACCAAAAAAAAGTCTGTCTTTTCTGACAGATGCCCCTGCCCTTGGTGTGGGAATGAGAATATCTTATCTTTGTCACTTCTAGCAGCAATTAAATGCTTCATTTTTGTGACAGATCCAAACTAGAGTGGTATTTTATGAGTACAATTTAGCTGGCTGTCTGCTGATTGTTAAAAAAAGAAATTGTGAAACTCGCATTCCTCTCTAACCTCAAAAGGGACCCATTTTGATTTTAACAATGTAATATTTTCACTTGATCCAAAAGGTTTTTGTCCCATGACATCTTGTTACTAGCTCGGTTTTAGTCTCTAGCAAATAACACACCACAGAGAGCGAAGATCGAAAAGGACATTCCAGCAACTATTAATTATATCTCTTCTGCACAATCCTTCATCCTCCTCTAGTGCCATGCTCTGTGGTTCAGCATATTAGAAGAGTTTATAGCAAAATATAAATTGTTCCGTGCCATCAAAGATGCTACTATTCGGATGTTAATTAGTACATTGTGAGTTGGGCTGTAACTTATAAGGAAGACATGCTCCTGCGTGCATGGTCTAAAGGCAAGCGACGCATGAAACCAATGGCACTGGTACTGTGCAGTGAGAGTGATTCTGTGCTAAGATCTCCACACATTATCCCCTTCCCGATGGTACGCCTGCATGGCCAGAGGCACGCTTGCAATAGCCGAGCCGTAGGATGCCCTGTTTCAAAGACTACCGAAATCCCTTCTCTGACAGGCTTGGAGTAAGATCCGGGAGACAGCTAGAGAAGAAACCTGAACTTTGCACTCAGCCACAGACGAACTGTAAAAAAAGCACAGATAGAAATCAGAACTCAGCCCCACATCCCTATTTTTGATACAAAGTGCCAGCTCTGCTTCTAGAAAAGTCTGTCTGAAAGAGCATTGACACCATTGGATATATCCTATTGACTTCAGCCAGCTTCAGGAAGGTGTATATGCCGTGTGTTATGGGAACAGGTTCATACTCATGTCTCTTGCTGCATAGTTTACTGCTATTCTAAATTTATTGATTGGCTTAATATTCCAAATTAGGATGCAGTAGGAAAGCATAAAGCAATACCCGGTGAAGTCATAACTAAAGATTTCAAAACAAACTTATTGCCGTGGGTTTTTACAACACTGACTTTTTGGTCTAGGGATACACAGCTGAAATGTTTATTTTTTTTCTTGGGAAATTGATGTTGCTATCTGTTTCTATGATAAAAAACAGTCCTTTTGCTCAGAGCACTAAAAGTTTATCTGTAATTTGTCTTCCCAGGCAGATCAGATTCTAAGGGATAAAACATCAGTGGGACCAACCCAAAGGGCAAAGTTTTTAAAGGTCAATAGTAATATTTCCACAAGAGTAAACAGAACCTGTGGATTATTGTTATTTTTCCTGATACGTTTTTGTATCTGAAAGCATCTAATAAGTAATGTTAAGTAATATTGTGCTCCAAAATGTTGTTGATTATAGATATATGAGCATTGGATTGGCGTGAAATAGTCTTCAACTGAGTTGTTGAAATCCCTTTTGTTTTGTGTTTTGTATAATTCTTTGGCTATAGTCTTGTCCTAGTGTGAATAAAAGCTATTTGAAGTAAGCTTGTTTGATACTCTGAGCTTTCCCCGCGCCCCCCCTCCCCGTTTTTTTTAATCAGCGCTAAAAAGAAGTGGAGCTTTGAACATGCCACCCTGGTTGGATCATAGGAATCTGACTGTTAAAATATAAAGGGCGGAGCATGGCGAAGCTGGAGTGCATAAAAGAGGAACCACAAATGTTAATGTAAAAGAAATGTTACATAGCAGGCTAAAACCCACACAAAGCAGAGCATTGCAGAGCTCCGGCTTTAACACCAAGCTCATATTCTATAGTTCCTTTGGCTCATTGTCCTGAGGCGTTGCAGAACACATAATTCTCCTCCCAGTGAAACAGTTTAAATAGTACATGCGCTGTTTTGAAAGCTGTAAGGCCCCGACTTTGTGGGAGGTGGGGAATACGCAGCACGCCGCAGCAATACTCTGGACCACAGTATCCCGCCAGCCCTGCTGCCGTAAAACTCGGGAGTTGTTACGGTGATACAACAGACCTGTTCTCAGAAAGGCGCCCCGCAAAAGCAGTGCGTTCGCTGTGAGAACCCTTTGATCACTTGCACATCGTCAAAAGCAGCTCGCGGATTTAGGCCTCTGAGATTGCTCCTGTGTGCGGAGCTTCACGCACCTCAACTAGAAAGCTGAGGGGGCCAAAGGGCAGCTGGGAAGTACAGGCACTTGATTTTCACATGCAAATCCCTACCTCCTGGCACCCATCCAGAGGTGGATTAAAACCAAAATGAAGCAATGCAGCACCCTATAATTCTAGCTTTATTTCACTCTTCAGAATAACACATCTTTTTCCTTTCGGGGGAAAAGGACCCCAGCCCCAGAAACCCATAGCTCCATTCCAATCAATAAAATATTGTTTGAAAATTTGGACGTGTAACATGTAATTTCCTTGGCATATTTCAAAGAAGTTCCATGCCCAGAGGAGCTTAATCTATCCAGTCTATCTATCTGCTTCTCTGCTTTGCTTGTTTCCTGTGATTCCATTGTGATAAATTGCAGAGCCCTGTGATAAATTGCATTCATCATGTCTTTCTGGCTGCCTCACCTGCATTTTGTACATTAAACCCTCTCTCCTGGGACTACTTCTAACATTCCAACCTTGTGAGAGGTTCCAGCTAGACACCGTTTCTGCTTTAAAATCAACCTGCCACAGAAATGACCCCGCCTTTGAGAAGTGGAGTGGGTTTTTGGAAACCTTCAGGCTAACAATGCTTCTAGGAATCTCCTGTAGGTGGGTGGGAGTGAATTCTTCCAGATTCCTTCTCTCGTGCTTTTTCACTGCTTCCCCTGGAGATCCTCCTCCCCAGGAAAAATCTTTCTTTCCACTGGCAGCTTTGAAAGGAGTAGTAAGAGTTGGAAGGTTCCTTGTCAGAAAGGGTAGTGTCATAAAAGCTGGACTGGTATGTGTTGAACCATTGCTCTTCCTCATTTCTGTCTCTTTTCCCTGCCAAATGAGAGGAAGATGATGTTAAATTATGGTTTCAGCATGCTATTGAGATAACTATATTTTTTTTTCAATAGAGAATGTTTTTATTTTTTTCCTTTGCTATCACAGTGGCCCCGGTACAGTACTTGGTTCATACAGGCCTCCTGGAGACTTGGAAAACAGAGTTTCTGGATTCTTGTTACATCCTTCCCCGGGCTTGTCTATAAAAGGGAGCAGGTTCAGTGAAATCCCAAAATGCAGCTCTGTGCTTTACTAGAAACTGAGTAAGGGCATGGGTCCAGGATTTTGTGCAAACTTATTTACTACTCTTGGCTTGTGTGCTGCGTTATGCTGGGCTTCTCTGTCCACATATCACTGAAAAATACCCACTCTGTTATGACTGCAATATTAATGTCTTCATAGATTATAAAAAACTAAATAGAGCATTGCTGGTTATACCCCAAATTACCTGTTTTGTGGTATATTTTACTTACAAGCAACGTCATTTTATGTCCTTCAGATCATTATAGCATTTGAATGCATTGTTCTTTAACTGGCTAATCGAATCAAATATTCATCTGTGCTAAAGCTATTAAGTGTTATCAAAACAAAATATCCATCCATCAATCAATCAAGGTAAAATCATCATGCATGCACCACAAGAATTTATGTTCCCCCAACTCAGTACAGGTTCATTTTCCATATTCACAGTACCTAATCTCAGCTGTGACAGAGTCCCAGCCTAACTACGTGCAACTCCACCAGAGTCTACACAGTAACAAAGGGTAGGAACAGAACTGGGCTCATTTGTAATAATTTATCAACTTGCCGTTCATTGTCTAAATTCTGGTCTTCAACTTTGGCTATGCAGCACAAACAGAAAAGGTCTAACATTTTTCTCAGTATTTTAGAGAATTTATTCTTGAGAATCTTATTGGAACATCTATAGTTAATCTAGTATATTGTCTATAATTAATCTAGTCTTGTTATAATTAATTTGGTCCGTGAGCAGAGATAAATTAGTTGATTCCTTGTTCTAGCTACCAAATGTAGCAGGAAAAAAACAACTGATTCTTAGGAAACAAAACCAAAATTAATTATGCAATTGATTTCTTTCATTCCTCCCTTCAAAATCGTCTTTCATAAATAAGTATGATGTTCGAAAAAATGCAAATGTGTATTGTCTGTCACTAGCTTTAATGTTTAGCAGTTGTGTCTCTGCCACCTTAGCCAGAAGGAACCAGTCCTGGTTCCTTCTGAGCTACTGCCTCCAGTGAGCGTTTGGGTTCGTACTGAAAGTTGAGTACGTAGTTTAAGAACAGCTGCAACAACATCTGTAAACAGTGAAAAGAACAGAAAACCTTTAAAAATGAATATGTGGACTCCAGTTATCCTTTAAAATGTCCAGCAAATTATTTCATTAAAAGTATCATCACAGTGTAGTATTGCCTTGCAATGAAACCTTTGGAATTTTTAGGAATATTGGATGCTGAAAAACCTCTCTATCTTCATTGACCTCCAATAGCTCATATTTCCTCCTGTAGAGCCTGTGTCTGCCCTGGGAATGTAAATCTCGAGTGGTATCAGATAGTTTCTCCTGAATCCTCTGTGATGTCAAAATGCTTGTGTACTCATGATTGCTGTCCTTTTCTTCTCTGTAGGCATAAGTAATTCTTTCTTTGACTACTGGTTGATAGCAGAGAAAGGAATGCGTGGTTCTGGTCACAAGTCACGATTTCCCAGACTCTTGTATAGATGTTGCTGCTTCTTAGTGTTGCTGAACATGTCACCTATGGGAATGTAAGTAGTTTATTGAGTGAGCTAGTGAAGTCTACTAAGAATTAATGGTGGCTAGCAGGTATCTGGCTGCACAGATTTATATTTTTGGGGGGTCAGGAGGAAAATATGCCAGAAAAAATATTATTGGTATTAGTACTGAAGTGCTGACGAATGGTCAGTACTAGCACACACCATGTCTCTCATTCTCTTCCATTTTAGTAGGAAGTAGGCTTACTCTGAATACTGAAATGGCCCAAACAGAATTACTTTTGTTAGCACTTTTTGAAACTGACTGAACTGAAGAAATAATTTCATTTCAGTGGCACTCAACACGAAAATCCAAGATCCTTGTAAACACCCAGGGTTTCATCCTCACAACAGCCACAAAAGCAGTCCAGTTGTGGCCTCCTTTCACAGGCAGGATTAAAAGAGTTTTTCAAGGATCCACAAAGAGCTTGTAGCTGACGGAAGAATCTCCTGAGCTACAGTCCTAATGCCAGCACCCAGACAATCCATGTGACTGTATTTCTTCCAGCTGCCTTCACGCTATAAAGTAAGTGTGTGTGTATTTGTGACTTTAGATGCTGAATCTGCCTCTTCTAATTTTAGCTTATTGTTTTGAGCTTGCATGTTCTCTGGCATGTGTATTACTTACTGGAACATTGCTAAAGAACAAAAACTTTTATTTATTTTTTCAAAGAAGACTGTATGAGCATATAGAGGAGACGTGGGATTTTTATGAATCATATCCTGTAGTTTCTTTGTGTTTTTTTTCTTACTTGCTCCCTGTTTTTCAATGATCTTCACAAAACAGAGAACTGTTTGGGTTGCGTAAAAATTCATGCACAGGAACTAGACTTTTTCTTACTCTGCTAGATGTGTTGGCTGTTGTGATTTGAGTATAGATTGCAAGGAACAGAAAAATATCAATAAATACTGCACTTCCGTAAGGGTTAACAACTGAACCATTTCAGATGAGGTTTCAGTGGATTTGGAAGGAAGTTATCTCAAGACTCTCAATGCTTATAAGCATAAGGTTGTGGTTCTTATTACCAAACAAAGAAACATCATCCCAGTCCTTATTAACCTTAGGGGTAATGAATGAATAGGTCAGAACAGGCACAAGCTGCATGCACCAAGTCCTCACACATGAATGCAAAGTAAGTAACTTTGGAGTGCATCTTCCTGTAAGGCTTTCTTAGGAAGTCTGAGGTGTTATGTTCAAAATACATGCTCTTAACTATAGGCAAGTGGGAAGCTGGAGACAAGTATGTTCATATCTCAAGCATAATGAGTGAGACCTGCATGAGTACTGTGCACCACGTACCCACAGGATTCATGGTGTTGGGATCTCCACGGTGTAGAGCACAAGCATGTGATTCAAAAGTTCTGGGGCATCCTTCATCCCTTTGCAGAATGAGAATAAGCTGCTGGAGAGAACTCAGCAAGAGCCCACAGAATGTCTAAGCCCAGCCTCACACTATGGGTCTCAGAGGCGAGTGGGAAAGGATAAGAAAACCCCACAGTTGCACCTGAAAATGAATCATTAATTCTGATATGGACACCATATCAGAGCAGGACACCTCTGAGCAGGTCAGAGGAAGGCTTAAAACGAGATCACATCAAAAAGTGTCTGCTGAGCTCCAATCTCATGTACCCATCTTTAGTTCAAAAGGAATGAAAAAGCAAGGCATAGTCTAGGAGGAATTATCCCAACCATGTAACGTCTGTCACCTCCTCATGTTACGCACATGTCTTTGTGAAAGAAATTTTAAGTACTATGTGAACTATGTCTAGAAATTGAAAGAAAAACATATTCCAGGGAGAGACTACACTGTATGCTGTGTAATTCCATGTTTGAATTCACAAGTGGTGCAACCTTTACTAAAGGGGGTGTGCTAGGTCACACAAATGTGTCAGAGGGGAACAGACACATTCGACACAGTGGATGTCCCATTTCTTTTCCATACAGTAATAACCAGAGAAATCCTCCACAGAGGTGTGCTAATGCCAAGCTTCTAGGCGTCAGCCTGTGAGAGTTACTGTACATGGAATCAGGAAATCCCACGGGTAACGGAGCTGGAGTGGCTGGGACCCTGGCGGGAGTGCTACCGGCAGCACATCTGTTTGCTTTGCAGGCTTTTAGACCAAATTTAATGTGCATGTGAGGGATGCTAGACTGACTGCCCAAGAAACTTACCGTGAGATTTGAGACACATGCAGTATGTTTTCTGATGCTATGATATATTTCCTCAGGCTTCTGGTTTTAGTTCTGTCCGTGCCTGTAGTATCTGTATCCAGTATATATATCCCTGGTTTATAGGAAGAACAAACCAGTGTGAGGTCTGATATGTGCCTATATAATCAGACAAATCCAAAATACTTTTTTACAATAGATATAATGGTATTAGGCAAACTGAAGTCACAATCCTAAAAATGTAACTAATGATTATTGAGGAATGATACCTGTAGAGACAGAGTCAGACTATTGTTAAAATAAGGGATCAGTATGTCCTATTGCTGGTGCTGGGATGCATAAATTTTGTCATCAACATTTCTCTGCTCCTTAGTTCACCAGTCACAAAGATAGTAATAATTACCCTGTATCTAGATATGTAGTGAAGCAGAAAAGGACTCTGACGTGCACTGAGGACACCAGAAAAAAAGACACTGAATTCTGTCGAAAAACATAGATTTTTATAACCACAACACTGCCTTCTTTAAAATCCTAAATTAAACATACTGTAGGGATTTACGACATTTTCTTTAAGATCATGCTTTTAAATGATGTTTTAGTTGGTCACAAAACATCACTGCTAGACTTTCAAAGGTCTGGCTTCTTCAGTCCAGTGGGCAGTGTCCACGGGCATTCCCAGAGCTGCTGCTGGGGTGGTTCCTAGTGCTTTGATCGCCGGCATTGCCTGAGCCCTGCTGGCTGCCAGCTCCTGGGCTCCTCTCCTGCCCGAGCTCTGTTATGATCTTCAGGGTAGGTATTTTCAGAGGATGTCACCTTGCTCATGCCCCACCAAGTGGGGCTTTTGTGATAAATCACCATCCCTGCCCTCCGTATCCATGGTTTAAGCATTCCACTGTTTTCATGGCAAGACATGCCGCTGGCCATTTCAGACATTTTCATCCCCAGTCTGCCTGATTTGGTAGATGTGTCCATTCTTCTCCTGCCCAGTCACTCCCATTCCTGCAGAGAGCCCTAGTCTCCGGGACATTGTGCAGAGCTGGGCAGAATTCAGGAGACAGGAGAAGCCAGCCTTTCAAACGCTGCCTTCATTCTTCTTCAGAACAAATCACTTTATCTTTTCTTTTTCAATCCCACGAGATGAAAACCTTGGGGAAGGGGGACAGAGGGAAACATTTGGCCTTTTTTTTTTGTTGTTATTGTTGTTTCACTTGGTTTTGGAAACATGGCCATGTGGTCATTCCCAGGATGAAATATATTCCCCAGTACCCTGTCAGCTGCTGACTGCATCCGATAGTCCTGTCAGCTTCACAGCTGCTGTTAATAGCCATACCCTGCTTGCTGTGGGACTGCACCCCAACCTCCCGGGGCAGTGTCTAACCACTGAGCTACGCAGTCATGCCTGCTCTCTCTCTCACTCTCCCAATGGATATTTAACTAGCATGTATTATAACTAACACATAAGTTGAAATTACTTTCAGTGCCACCAGTTTCAGTTCCCTCCTGGCTGCTTTGAGTCGTCATCCCTCTCTGGTCCAGGACCAAAGCTGTGTCTTTCTCAAAGCCTTGCTGATCTAAACATGGGAGAAAAGGCAGAAGAACGTTGCTCCAGCTGTTTTTGTGCATGGCATGGCCTAATCCTGGAGGTGGGCTTGGAGAAAATCTGGCAGAATGGGATGGCCAGTGGATGGCATAGATTTGGGTCAGTTGCCTGGGGCTGTGGGTCCTAAAACAGGGTGTCGCCCCAGCCTGGAATGGCAAAAGCCAAAGGCAATTTTGAGGAAATGGACTCAATTTTAACTCCTAAATTTCAGCAGCAAGGTCTATCTCTAAAATGAGCCAAGCACAAATATTTATGAAAACTAGATTTTGACTTGATTGGAATTCAGATCCAAATTCAGAGCTGCATTCAGACTGTAATGTATTTCTAACACTGCTATATTCAAGGAGGGTTAACTGCCCCCAGGGACCAAATGATTACCACCATCCATGTGTTCTCTTTTTTTTTTCCAACATATCTTCAAATATATTTTATAAAGCAGCCAGGTGTGGAGCAGCCAGGGAGGAACAGGAGAATTATTTGTGAAGATGTGCTTAACCACCTTCTGGGCAGGCTGCAACTCACAAAGCATGGGCAACAGCAGACCGGACAGAAGAGGCTTCTCGGGTAAAGGCAACTAGAGCTGGTATCTTCCACGAACTGGACACCCGGGAGGCCTAGGGACAAATATATCATGTGCTGTGGACTAAAATAGCAACAGGTGGGATCCCTGATGATGTTTTGGTCAGGTCATAAAAGACTAAAGATATTCTTTCCCTTTCCATCAGCCAAATAATAAAGTGTGAGGAAAAGTCCTCACTGCCTGCTGTTGAATTGGTTTGTTTTGTCTGCAGAATTATTCTCCATCTTACTCCCTGCTACAGCAGCTGCTTCCTCCTTATCTCACACATTTTCTGTATATGTTATAGTCCACTCAAATAAAGATACTAAAAATAAAGTCACATTAACTGTATATGCCCTGAGAGGGCAAGTATGCAAAGAGAAGTTCATAAAGCCAACAGAAGATAAAATTTAACAGTCATGTTCCTCTTAACAATTAATCGAGGTTAAGAATAAGAATAAAATACACTGATTGAAACTTGTCCTTCTAGCTATAGCTTTTATTCCCATTTGATTTCATTTATTTGTCTACCATAACCTTTGCCTCATTTGAATTATTGTTTCCCACAATCAAATATGTTAACATAATGGTAAAGATATCCAGAAGGACTTTTCCCCCTCTGCTACTTTGGGAAAGGCTCTGCGTGTAAACTGCCGTATGACTGCATGCGAAGTACACACACTAAACATGATACGTTTATTTTATCATTTGTAGCTAAAGAGATGTAATTATTTAAGTGGGTGTAATTTAATGTTATGGCATCCCTCAAATTGCAGTACTGAAATTACTTTAATCTATACTTTGGCTAGGGAAACGCATGAGAAATTTAAAAGCTCACAAAACAACTCCTGAAGCCCAGAAAGGAGCTGCTTCTGTGGGTTGTGCAGAAGTCCTTGTGACATCTTCTCAGGAAGCAGGAGTACAAGTTCCACTTTTTCAAGAGCTTTCTTATCTGTTGAATTTTTTATGGGCTCTTTATCATGTCATCACTTAAGGTGGTTTGCCACCAGGCTGCTTATGTGTCAAACTTGAAATGGGGGCTCCAGGCAAGCTACATCATGTACTGTGCCTTCTACTGCCTGTGCAAAGACAGAGGGACTAGGCTGCCCATCCTTTCAGGGACACTGAGTACTGAACTTCTGCTTTTAATCTTAACGGAAGTCTCTTAATTAGAAGTTGTGAATCTGTTCCCATTGTTTACATGCATCTTTCAAAGCCAGCAACAACAACAACAAAGCAGCAACAGAGTTGTGTGAAAACAGCAACAACAAACCACTGTATTCAGGCTCTTAAATATTATACATTTTCAACAAAAGCCTCTCTAGATTCATGTCTGTGCTTTCTAGCAACCAATACTCTCTGTGAAAATCGGTCCGAGTTCCTTCAAGAGTGGCTTCATTAAGAATCTGTGTTTTATAAACTGGGTGTGGTATCCTGTTTTTTTTAATGACTTAAGCACATTTTAAGCTAAGTAGATGAGCTGTCTCATACTTTTTGCTAGAATGGAAATACCAAAGTCAGCTCTTATTATTACCGGAATCTTTCCTAGGAGAAGCCATCACAAATAGAAGTTTGTCATATCTGGATTTAAATAAATTTAGTTTCTTAACAATTCTGTAATGACCGCGGGCTACCTCCTGTTCCCACTGAAGTAAGTGGGAATGTTGCCATTGACTTCAATGAGCTTGGAATTTGGTTTCCTTTCGTCAAAGATTGTTCTAAATGTAGAGCCCTGCAGCTTCAGTTAGGTATATGCCTCCATCTCCGTTTAGCGTGAAGTTAAAAGGACTTCTTGCAATAAACTAAAGCATTTGACTTCCTTTTAGAGCCACCTCCTGCTACCACCCGTTGAGACTAGGAGAGCTGCCCTGTTTTTTTGGGTTTATGAGTATGTTTCTTTTTCCACTGTGGATGACTATGTTAGCTGCTCCAAAGTTATTCCTCCAGCAACCCAGAACCTCTGTGGGAACAGAGGTGGAGTGGTTTGATTTTAGTCTGTCATTCTGCCTTTAGAAGAACCATGAGGGGAAAGTCACATTTTTTCTCTAGACACCTGGCACCAGTAGTAGCTAACGCAAAGAGGCGCTTAAAGCAATAAGGAGACCCTGTGAATATAAGTTGAAGAGCTCATCTGTGCATATTTTACCGACAAAACCAACCTGCTGGTAGAAAAAACTTCTGTCAACTTAAACAATCCTGGAACAGAAGTTATTTTTTCTTACTTTTATTCTGCTTTAATATACACCAGAAAAGAAGAGACAACCGAACGTTTGCTTGGGCAGTGAAATAGCAGCTTTGTCCACTGCTACCATTTCTGTAGTTGCAGAAGGTACTAATTATTCTATCTCCTAACTCATTGTTTGTTCCAAGTTTGGATAGAGAGATAGGTCCTTAAAGAACTCTGTTTAGTCAATTAATGTCAAGGAGGAAAGAGTGTTACCTCAAAGCTGGTGAAAAATAGTGTGAGCAGTAATAGGGAACAGGAAGAAAACAGGTATGCAAACTGATCTTCAAAATGGTGTGTGGCACCACACAGACAAGGTAAGCCAATCAAGCAGAGCAGGATGAAAGCATCTGAAAGAGGAATTTACACAAACTGTTGCCTTCTGCAGTACTGGTAGAGCACAGCATGCCATCCTCTCTGCATACATGCAGCTCGTAAGTGTTTTTACTATGATCAACAGAAAGCCCTTAGCTCTTGCATGAGGTTTAGGAAGCTCCTACCCAAACAGCTCCATCACATTCCATAGGGTGGCTTGCCTGAAAATAGGTTTTAAAGGAGCGAAGTTTTAGTCAGAATTAATGTTCATGAATTTTAGTTAGAATTAATGTTCATGTATGCAGTATGTCACAAGCCTGACCAAAACCTACTAAAATAGAAATAATTCTCTAGTTATTACAGTCAGCTGTGAATAAGACGTCCAGAGGACCCAGATTTTAAATGTTCACACTCTGAGGATGTCTCTCTCTCCCACAGGGATTTATTACTGAAACAAAAACCTGCTACTGAAGACAGTTATCCCTGACATATTAATATGTTTGACTTATTTCCAAAGGTGTTTGATTTGCTGTTAGTATCTGTGTCTGTAATAAGTAAGTGGTTTTAATGTGTGTAGGAGAGGAGTAGTGGCTCTTCGCATGTGAAACATGAATCTCCATGGGAATGTAACAAACCTAGCTGAACAACAGCGCTGTTTGCATTTCTATGCATGTGTCTGTCTCTTGCTCCATTTCTGTCGTCCTGTCACTTGGATTATGCATTCATTTGCACTATTAGCATCGTTATTGGCTCACTTTTCTGTCTGTTTCCTTCATCTGATCTAATTAGAGCGTGCCCTCTCCATGATACAGTATTCCATATAAGCTAGACTTGTGTTTTGCTTGTTTGTACCTCTGTGTATCACTTTGCCCCAGAATGTATTTTGCAGAAATTTATTGCAGTAAACCTGAAAAGCAGACTTCAGCCATTTTACATTTGGTCAAATGTTCTTTCTCAACTGAAATTGCTTTGAAATTGTTTTGAAAACGTAAAATAAAGATGGGAATGCAAAGCACATTGTGAAGTCAGAAGAGAGTTCAGGGGTAATAGAAGGGTAATTCACAGAGATGTTCTGGAAAATGTTCTGTGCTCTAAAAGAAGACAGATTATTGTCTTTGTCCTTTCTGATTATTGAATCAGTTTATATTTTTTCTGCCGGGACATGGTGATTGCTTATAGGTTTTGAAGCACAGTTTTGCTTGGGAGATATTTACCGCTGTCACTTGTGGCAAACACACCTTTAACTTATGGAGCAGCATTCTTCGCTCCTTTGAACACTGTTTAAAATGTTCACAGTGCTTAGAGCAGAGCAGAATGCAGCCCTATAGGTGTTTTAGCCAAAGGCTAGTTTGTGATCACTTCATTGCCAACGGGGAGTAGTTTCTCAAATGAAAAATGTCGTTGAAGAGAGCAAGAACGTGAGAAATCTACTTGTGTGAATAGTTTATGACTGTATTTTGTGTTCTGAATTGGCTTTTCTCCTACATATGATCCACGTGCAAGAAATAACAGCTTTAGTTTTTACATAAAAAAGTTGAACCTGCAGGGGTAACGAGGTGTGTGGAGGGGTTTCCAGTCACTTGTGAACTAACCTGGAAATTACCGAGCTGCAGAGATCTTCCTAGAATGCTACTTCTACAAAATCATTTCTTCCTCAGAGTGCAGGACTGTCAAGAACGTGACCGACAAAAAACAAACCTCAGTTGTTAAAGTAAGCAGCTAAGCCACCAAGTACCCAGAGAGGATGAGCTTGTTGAGTTAGAAGATGCTACTTTAATGAAGTAATTTTAAAAAGCAGAATTGTATTTAAGATAAATTAGATTAGGTGGATATCTGCCAAACTACCATGGCTGTATTTAGGTTAGCTACCCATCCAAATGCCAAATTACATGAGCATACAGTACTATAATGCTCCATATATGTCTATCTCTAGCTCTGTACATACCACAGCTATGAATGTATGTACCATCGTGGAATCGAAACAATAGGGGAGCTGATTCTTAGCTCTATATAGTATTTTAGCTCCACTGAATATAAAGTCTGTTGATGATTTTCCTCCAGGGAAAATCCTGGCCCCCCCTGAAGTTAGACTTCAGTCGCTGCAGGCACCAACCCTAGGAGAGTCCAGCCACACTCTTGGATTGTGCAGCTAGACACAGCAAGCTTCAGCTGAGGGGTGACCATGATGTGTCTAGACCATGAAGAGATCTTTTTGCTCAAGTGCTCTCCGTGGTTTAGCGTGTCACCAAGTATACGTGAGGCCATTCAGAGGCAGGTGTGAAGAATGGCAGTCTTATGGTCCCTGTGGAATTTTCAGCAAATAGGCATCAGCACAGAGGCCATGACTTCACACTTCAGCATTTCATTTTTTAATCCAGTCTCTAATCCATTTATTCTATGAAGTGAAACATTCCAAAATTACAAAGGGATTTATGTTCCTTGAACATGTGTGTGCTGGCTGGAAAGACTTGTGAATTCTTCATACTTTTTCCTATAGCTAACTTTTGGTCCATCTTCACAGCAGGGCTAACTAGCCTGCATTGCACACACCTCTTTAAAACTTTCAGTTTCAGGCTACTTTCTGATATATGTGAGATATAACCCAATGAGAATGGTTTTTTTAAGAATAAAATTGCAATAGAAATGTCAAAACATGAGGATAACTACAGAGGGAAAACACTCTTAAATGTGTGCCAAACACTAACTCACGGAAGCTGACCAAGTTCTCATAAATGACTGTTGACCCTGGCAACAGGGTGGTGATTTTTCTCACTGCTAGCATTAATGAAAATTCCATAAAGTAGCAATAATAATTAAATAAATACAGAGGCAATGGTGTTAACCAGGTTAGGTAGTGGTAGTCATTGTGACCATGCTTATAGTGTTACATTGGTTTAGCCAAGAAAAACCTTATCTGATGAAAACAATAGTTCCCAAGATGCACTTCTTTTGGAGAAATTAATTCTCTTCAACATGGGTTTCCAAAATAAATATAACACAATATTTTAAATTTACTTATGCAAATCTATCAGGACACTCCAGCCAAGAAATAACGCAAATCAAGATAACCTTAGTCAGTATGTTACCCCTTAGCTATGAAGCTGCTGTTAGTTCCACTTCTGGTATGTCTTCATATGTTAGTACAACGTGGTTTAGATCTCTCTCTTTGAGTTTTCTTTTTTTCAACGGAGCTGGAAAGAATGTTTTTCACCAAATAGAGTACATTCCATGAGTGATGGTTTTCTCTTGGAGTTATGAATTTGAAAAGGATCACTACCTCCCATTGAACAGGCCCCAGAATTTATGTACTTTCTTTGGCCAACATTTGAATCTGGCTTTGAAGCCAGATATAAGACACAAAGCATGCTGGAAGATTTTTTTTCTTTTCTTGGTTTCTTAGCCTATGCATAAACTGCATAGAGGAAAATACATGCAATTTGTTCATTTGACAGCTTCCATCCTTTTAGATGCCTTTCCTGACCTCTCTTCACTATCTGTACTCCCTTCAAGCACCTTCTAAGCAGCTTGGGATGTGTGCCACACGGTAAAAAGAAGAAATAGATTTTACATTATACAGAATGGTCCAGGTTCTTTTTCACTGAATCACATAAAAACCTAAGAGCCAAATCCACTTCTTTCCCCATCCACCTCCAAACTCCACCAGCCCCTCTGAAAATACTAAAATATTGTTATTGTGAGGTTAAACATTGACACAGACACCTCAAATTTTTGGACTCCCTTTGGTACAGGAAAAAAATATTGATTAATTCTTTGATTTATTCTCCAATCAAAGGTTCGTTCCAAATGCAAGTTAAAGAGCTTTAGAGAAACTCTATCCTACATCTCACCAGAAAGCCCCTTACTTATTGCAGAAGCTGGAACAATCTTTCCTCGTGATACTTTCACTTCACTGTAGCAGAAGTTGCCTTAATATAGTCATTCTGATGCACTCTGTACTTTTAGAAGAATCCCTGGAGGACACTCAACCTCTTCAAAAGAAAGAAAGAACAAACTGAAAGTAGCCTTTAGTATTTAAAAAGATTAAAGTTAAATTTAAAAAATTAAAGTTTCAGTCAACCACAACGTCTTGAGTCCATTTCATGAGGTACATTCGTTACGGAAGACACCTAGAAACACAACCAATAGATGAGGAAGTTTGTAGTTTCCACACTATATCCCACTTGCACAAATCTGTTTTATGTATTTCTTCTGTGTTTTCTTGTACTAAAAGTACTTTCTTTTGCTAGGACACTGTAGCTGTCAGTGGGTCAGAATTGGCATGAATACTTGCAGCAGTCATTAAGGTATCTGTGAGATGGTCTCAGCAACCTACAAAGCCAACTCAGCGGAGGAGCTTCAAAACTGGTATTTAATGTTTTTTCCGGATTAGAAATATCCCAGGGGCAATAGTATGATCTGCTCTTCTTCAAGGATACCTCATCTATTGAAGCTGCTCCATGGTTTAGTGAGCAGGGGTACAACTGCAGCTTTGTGACCTAAAAAGGTGGTTGTATTAAAAGTTAAAGTGCAGAAGGAAGTAAAATATACTAGGTTATTAGAGCTAGAGCTGGGATGGTTCTGGTTCACATCAGAGAAAACCCCCTGGGAAGGAGCTATGCCCAGCAAACCTTCAGGCTGGTCCAAGAAAACTTCATTTCTACAAAGAGTTCAATGCATTCAAATTCTTTCCCATGCAAGCAGTGGATCAAAGCCTTTGCTGCTCTGCCGCACAACACAGAGTCTCCAGGCTCATGACACAGGCCAAATGAAAGCAATTTTGGGTGGGATCTCATAGAAGGTCACACCCCTTGGCTGGTTAGAAAAGCACTGGCTTCCTCGGCAGAACTGTGGAAAGAAATCCTGTGAGAAGTTTGCAACCCGCTTAAACGCACGCATGCCTAGCTCACATTTAGGTGTTAGATCCTGGTGGCTGCTTCGTCATGCTATTCCTTATGACTGAACACAGCTAGAGCTCAGCTGTAGTGCCATCGTTTTGTGCTTCAGGCTATACTCCCTCACATTAGTTACATGATGCAGAAATGGAGGGGGATTGGCAGTAGTAATGATGCTCCTACCCAACTTCTCTGTCAGGGCTCATCTTGGCTTCCCCTGTATTCCCAGCTCAGCGCCTGGACTCCTCACATGCTGAGGTGAGCGATGATCAGTGTTCAGAAGCATGCTTGTCCTTCATTACTGGATACCCTACTGGATGCCCTCACAGGGTGAGACCATGATCTTTCCTTAGCTGGTCTGCCTTAAAGCCACTAAGCTTCTTTTGGTAAATAGCTTTGACTTTCAAGTCAAAGGAAATTGCAACCTTTTACTCTGGGTATGTATTTACAGTAGTGAGACGAGATTAAAACATTGGCAGCAGCTCTGAACAGACCAAAGAGATGGGCAGTTGAGAAAGGTCAGAGATGGAGTGAAGAGGTGAGAACTTTAAAGAAAGGAATAGAGTTTTAATCAGAATTTCCACTGTCTGAAAATAAACAGAAAATGTTTCCTCACGGCATCCTCATTTGATAGGGAAACATTAAGATTTACCAACTAATAATCCTATAAGACAGTGATCAATAGAATAATATGATAAAAAGAATGTAAAATTTTATTATTCTTCAGTTGGATACAGCTTTTCTAGTCAGGGCTACAGGGATATAAGCTGTCAAGTAAAATGATTCATCTTCAACACCTGTTTCATTTGAGGGATTCCATTGCTTCAAGTGAGTCTCCAGAATGTTTCTAGCATCTCTAATGTCAAGGGGGGAAGGAAGGTTATTGCAATCTCCAAATTTAGCCGGATGCATGAGCGAGGTTGCTACAGAAACCTCCAATAAAAGTGGACCCCAGAGTCAGAGCTGTACTTTTGTTAGCTAGCGAAGAGCTGGGGAAAATGTAAATCTGCCTTTCTTTATAAGCTTGCATTTCCCTCTCTTTCTGTTTATTGCATTCATAATGTTTTCTGTCACCACTTTAGCTGAAAATAATATTGAAAAGGCTTTTCTCAGTTTCATCTGCAGTAGATTTATGTATAATATCACAGCTGACCACCAGTGATACCCTAGATTTGGAAGATAAACGTTTCAAGTGAACCCTTCAGTGCGTGCTTGGCTTTTTCCTCTCTCTCCAAGAAATTTTCCATACCACAAAAAAACCAATGCAGAACATTGACTAGGGATATTACAGCAGTGCTCCAGAGTAAGGAAATTATTTCTGCTTTTTTTAGAGTTTTAACATCCATCTCTGATCACTGTGAAATCTAGTGTGAACCCAAAGAGCTGTGAGATGGGGTCTGCAGACATTTAAAGAACGGACTTTGTAACAGAAAGCTCTTACACCAAATTACCTCTCGATTTCTTCTCAGGCTAAGATGTGTGAGAGAAGAGAGTCACACTGACTACCCTGAAAACAGATGAGGTCACCCACTGCTTATGTCATTTAGTGCCTGCAGCTTCCTCGGGGAAAGAAATAGAAAATGGTATCCCATCTCGCTATGAAGTGAGTTGGGAGGCTTGCCTTGTGCCGGTATAAACTGAGTGGACAGCAAGCTGTTGTCTTTTTGCATCCAGGGGTCCTGTGCATCTCAGAGAGAAGTTAATGCACAGTGCTTACAGTTGCTACCTATTCAGGGTCTGTTTGAATGTTTGAGTATTGGGAGAAATATGAACAAAGGAAGGCATTAGTTACAACAGTAAAATAATCTAAACCCAGCAAAAACTCAGAGGATGAAAGGAAAATAAATGATGCACATGACTGCTCTTCAGCAAGTTAAAAGTTTAAAGGAGGAGGACTTGCAGCATGGAACATGAAGAGGACTTGTGGCATGGCAGGGAGGATTAAGGCTGAAGAGAGAACTTAGAGGATGCCAGGGTTCAATAGTTAACAAAGACGGAATTTATGAGGGCTGATAACTCCCAGCCCTACATTCTTCCCTTCCTAAGGGCGCTACCTTGTTCAGGGGAGGTTTTAATCTCTTTCACCCTCTGCTCCATCCGGTTATGCAAAGTGTGAAAGGTCCATTCTCCGCTTCTTACTGAGGCACATATCCATACTTCTCTCCTCTTTATGTGGGAAGGGAAGAGAGGGGA
>VYZM01020702.1:301346-318352 GCA_013398915.1 Dromas ardeola | reverse complement strand
GGAAGGGAAGGGAAGGGAAGGGAAGGGAAGGGAAGGCCCCTGGTTCCATTGTCTATTTAGGATGCTCTATGTACTCCATCTCATACAAGTTCTGGGGCCTTGCTCAGCAAAATGCTGTTTGTTTCTGCCATCTTATGTAGCCTTGTACCCCTGAAGAGGGTTTTAGTCACTCTTTCTATGCCTCCATCTGCCTCTGAAGCTAGGACTGAGACTGCAGAGAGAAAGGGACTGGAGGGAGAAAGTATTCATGGTCCTTAACCACTCACCAGAGCTAGGCTATAATGTATTCTTTCTATGCAAGGTACTGAGGAAAAGCATCCTCAGTGCATGCTAGACACCCTAAAGTATTGGTGCTAGTGCCAAGGAATTCAAACACCCACTAGGATAAATAGAATCTTTCATGTCTGTGTAAACTGTCTTTTTTATTGAAAGGGTGATTCTTCTGTATGTTCTAAATTAAGTATATTTGGGCAGGTTTGTTTGATATCCAAGATGTTTAAAGAGGTTCAGAATAGGGTTAAGGATCAAAATGTGGCAAGACTTAAGCCACAGTAATGCAAATACAACTCTTCAGGAAAACATTCCCAAAACCAAGTGAAACTAAACCAAACAAAAGCAAGGAAAGTCAAGAAATCTCATTCATTTCTTGAAGTTTCTTTTGTATAGATCCAGGCAACTAAATACTGGCTCTGCAGAGAATCCAAGGCTTCACCCTAGCTAGTGCTACCTTTTGGAGAAACACCACTGAACCTGGAATTCTGGAAAGAGTAAGTTCTAAGAAACACAGCAGTCTAATACTTGGCATCTTGGGATGCTGAATCCTTTCCCAGGCAGGCTGCAGAAAGAGAGGTACCAGATCTTCCTAGTCTTTTCAGCAACACTTTCTACCACCTTAAAATGCAGCCAGTCCTCTGCCCTGGCTCTAGCATACCCAGAATTTTTTTCCTCTTCTGTAGGCAGTGAAAAGCCAATGCTGGTGTCACAGACTGGCCACCAATGCAATGGATGTCTGTTGCATATCTAAAGAGCATTTGCATGCAAGAGGTTTCATCCAAACCACCTTTTGCAAAGTGGAGTCAAAGTTGCACCATCTTGTCTCCAGAGAGGGGGTGTCTTGAGTGGCTCATTCAGCTGTGTTTGACTTCATTGCCACAGATTTTCTACTGTCTTTAGACAGGTATCTGATGGTTAAATCTTTAAAGCCAGGGCACTGCTTTTACCTGCAGATGAAAGGATCTGAATGTGCTAGACATGTACTCAATTCAGATGTTTTATTGATATGCCTAGGTATTTCTACCTCTTTTGTGCCCAATAGCTTTTCTTTTTTAATTTCCTTCTGAGGAAAAGCAGGCAGAAAAACCACAAAGGATTTGGGATGCTCACCAATAACGGGAGCAGGGTAGATAGGCTACTAATAACTGATTTGCTTTAGGTGATGTTCAGTTCAGAAGAAATAAATAAACTTTTTCATCACAGCAGGAAGATAGGGATGGAGTTCAAGTTTAAAACAAATAGTAGCAGTTTAAAAGAAAATGGTGTTGCTCTGGGAGACAAGGAATAAAATGTTTAACTAAAACTTGATTAAACCTTCTAAGCACAATCAAAGAAAGTTGGATAAAATTTCAAATGTATCCAATCTTAAAATCAAGTGTTAAGTGTGAAGGGTGGGAGCCAAGCACACATCAGGGGTGGCAACATTTAAAATTGCCAAATAATAGGATAACAGAACAATCAAGATCTTTTTCTCCTTCTGCACCACCCGGTAGGAAGCACAGCTGTGTCCCCATTTCCTTAAGCTGTATATACACACACACATGTATATACTTCAGTTCTGGTGTGAAACATGCCATTCTGTTGGTTCACAAGTTCTCACACTGATCACTCTTTAAATCTCAGATTAATTCATATTTGCATTTATTTCCAAGAAAACAGTTGCTTTGCCCTAGCTTTCAAGAACAGGGCTTAATATGAAGTCAGCATCATTCACAGATCAGCTCCTCCTCCCCATGATGTCAACAGGAATATATCCACTGCCAGTGTGTAGATGTGATGTGCCTTCTATAACTCGTTGAACCAGAGGCTGGAAATGAAGCTGTAGTCAAGTGTGATACTACAGCTGTTCCTGAGCCTGCACCCAGCTTCTCTTTCTCCCCTTCCCTGGAGGTTATTGCACCCTAAAATCTACCTGCACATCTGCGTATATAGTCTCTCTGATGTAGCTGTAAAAAAAAAAACAAACAAACATTGATTCACTTGGATCCATTAATTTTTTTTAAACCCTAGTCATTTTTTACTTCCTCCAAGAACAATGAGCGAGTAAAGAAGCAAAGGAGAATAGGATAAGGACTGAGAGAAGTGGACAAAGATGAACAGAAAGAGGTAGTCTGTGATCAAGCTCAGCTGCAGCCAGAACTGCATATCTGGCTGCAGCCTGAACACAGACACCTTTATTCCTTTCTTGCCCAAAAATGCCCATATCAAACATAATAAAGTAAAGCCAAGAAGAACCCCAAGCTAAGCTAGAGATTTAAACTACTGGAAAACTGGAAAATCTTTCCACACCATGCTTCTCATTCCTAAGTAGTAAAAGCATGTATAGTCATCCTAAAAAATATTATATACAGGTTCTGCAAAAGCAGACCCATTGTTATGCCCACAGCTAGGCCAAATTATGCATTGCTAGGAGGGAGTCCTGGAATCACTTTTAAGAAGTTGTCCCCTTTATGCCCAGACTCAGTGTGGCCAATCTCATTTAGGGATGGAAAACAAGACCCAGGCTAGCAGGGAAGTTCATTCCACCTCCATTTCTCCTTCTCTCAACAAGAGGGGGAATTGGCAAATGAAGTTTGTGGTGTTTTCAGGCAATGATTACTTGTGCTCCTAGGCATATTCCAGTGTAAGGAGTTTTAAACAGTGCACTGTACACTAAAAAGCAAAGAATTGATGTGGAAAGCAATGGAGGATATGTGTCTCTTTCAGGGTATTCACTAAATCATAGCAATTAGCTGTTCCAGCAGATTTCAGGGGGCGATGCACTTCAGCCCAGGTTTCTTAGATGGGCAGTTTCCTTCACAAACTTTATTTCCTGTAGAAGGAAGTAGAAGGAAGAGTGCTTCATGAAAGATAGCCCTCTTTTCTGTTCATTTTCAGGTAGGATTCAGGATGGTGGAGGCTGCCTTCCTGTGCCCTGAAGGATGGAGCTCAAAGCACATGTTCCCAAACTCATACAGACTCCAAGAGTAAAGAAAAGATGGGAGAAGAAAGCCCATCAGTAATATTTCCTTGCACTCGAATATTCATCAATGCTTCATGCTGTCCAAACTCTGCCAGCTGTGGAAGTTGATGGAAGTCCTACTAGTGACTCCCATTAGTTCAGGATTTCATCCATAGCCTGCACAACTGGAGATGTAAAGTAAAAAGTAGGGAAAACAGAACCATGTAGTCACAGAGGTTTTAATTTGAGCATTAGACGCAACTGTTATTTCCAGATGCACTTTAACAAAAACAGCATTAGGTGGCTAGTTTATTGCAACCAAACTGGCTAAAAGGCAAGTTGGAGATTGGGTTTGGAAAAAAGGAATTACCTTCCAGGAGAGTTAAGAGAAAGCACTTGAAGAAAGGACTTCATGGAGGAATGTAGAAAGTTATTTGCAAATGAGTGGCACTAACAGTGGTCAAGGTTATAACTGCAGGCTGTTCCTGTGTCTCTGTGAATTCAGGATGAATATTCTCCCTAAGATACATTCGTAATGTCCACAGTTTTTCGAACTAAGGGCTATTTTCAGACAGCATCAGTTCACACCTCCTTGTCGTATTGCAGTTCCACTTGTCACTTAAACAGGGGCAGAGATGGTGCTCTGCTAGTGCCATGCATTCCTTCAGATATTCCACCTCCACATCTGTTGCCCTGCTTAAATCTATCAGCCAAATTATTGGCTGAGGTTCAACAGAGTCTGTTAAATTTCCCCAATTAACCCATCAGTTAGCAATTCCCAATTGGTGACCCTAATGTGCCTTGTGCATATTAAGCTCCAGATATTTTTTTTCTGATCTGAGAAAAATGGGGGGGTGGGGAGGGAGGGAGAACCCACATGAAACAATGCTAATCATTTTTCAGCTGTGAGTAACCATACATTTGCAGAACACTGTGAACATGAGCCTTTTACAATTATATACAGTTATTACATACAACTAGTGCAAGTTTCTGGATGCTAATGTATCAGCCAATTAGTTGACATCAACAATTAATCCTCCTTTCTCTCTCACCTAGTTAGCATTGAATGAGGTCGGTGCGTAGTTGAATTCTCATGTGATTCTTGATTGCATTGCAGAATATGATCAAAAGGCTCTGTTTGAATGTGAGTGATTGTGTTGCTCGCTGTTCTTGATGGCAATTTACTTAAATATGATACTCTGCAGGAGAACTTGTTCAAAGTAAAGTCACAACAAGCAGTTTATCATTTCCATGCGTGATATTTAGGATTATTGCCTCCTGAAAGCCTTAAAAAAAAAAAAAATCAAACCAGCAGAAGATAATGCCAAGAGGAAGAGTTAAAGCATTGGTGTTTCCATACTCTCCATTATCAGTGTGCCAAAATGTGAGAGCCTCAAATTAATAATGTGAATATCTTTACCCTAATAGTGAGCAGCCTCCTATTCAGAGAGAGCACAGAGTTAATGCCGTTGATAGCATAAGGTATTACAAATTCTTCCAACCTGGCCACGTTCCATGCACCAATCTCATCTGATCTCAGCAACAAAATCCTCTCAGCCCTGGTGACTTCCATGTCAAACATCTGGCAAATTTACACTATCATGGTGAAAAAGCTTTGTGCAACTTGATTGTCACAGATAAGCTGCTGAAGCATAATGACAAACATACTGCAGAAGATAAATGCTGTAACATAATGGAATTTTGGTTAGTAATTGTCAGCTCTCTACTAATTCTCCCGCACTTCTCACTTCATCAATAAAATCATCCTTCACTGCACATCAGACCATGGGTAGAATATTAGAGTTACACTATTCCACCAGTCTAGACTGTGTTCACAGCATAACTTTTGCCCCTGACTTGACTGGTTATAGGCCTAAACAGATACATATGTAACTGAACAGCTTTTGTTGATACTAAAAAAGAAGTCAGTGAGTCTCAACTGGTTTCACAGTGACATTTCCTTTCCTATATCAGTATTTCTTAGAGGCCGCTTTCCATCTGGCTGAGACTTTACTCCCAGTTAGCAACACAGAAAGGGAAAGATAGCTACAGTTCAGTACCTGCTCAAGACTCCCAGGACCATCTCTTTGTCTTAAAATGCACCTACCCAATTTGCTGAACCATACAGTGAACTGAGGGGTTTAATCTTGGAAAAAAAAGGAATATTAGCAGCACTATCTTATTATCAAACCCAAACAAGCTGCTTTTCTGAAACAACTGTCTCAAGTACACCATGGTGGGTGCAGATTATGGTTCCCAAAATGGTATAGTTTTTGTCTGGCTCACTGGCAAAGAAAGAGAAGAAGCAAAGCTTCACTTTCGCAGGCCATTTGCTCTTTCCCTTGTGGCACAGCTCCTGATGCAGATCAATGCTATGACAGGTCTTACTCGGCGGTTTTGCCTGAGGTTTGATCTATCAAACAGAAAAAGTCTTTCACTAAGGAAATAAGAATAAAAAATAAGAGTTAAGTATGAAACTGTCATATGCTGCCATTTGGACAGTTAAATAATAAGAAGATGAGTAAAGCCCTGTTGGGTGAGAGCAGTGGTCCAGCCCACTTTTGATGTCAGAGACAACAGAACTGTGAGTCTGGCACACATATGCCTTGTACATCTTCATCATCCACAGCTGCTATTAAAGGTCTTAGAGGTAGAGCACTCACTATGTGGTTTCTGTTTACCGACATATTGTCTGTGAGTTTGTCTAATCCTTTTTGAACTTACTGATACTGTTTGCTTCCACAGCCTCCTGTGCCAGCAAACTCCAGAAGGCAAGTTAGGCTGTAACAACAAAAAATGGCTTGTGAAGCTGAAAATTTCTCAAGTGAGAAATGACTGTGGACCTTTCCCCCTCCTTTTTAACAATAATCATCTGTCCTGTTAGAAAGCTAACTACGTGCCTAAAGGTACTATCTGGTCAGGTACCTCCTGTTGACAGATAGTGGTGTTCAGCTAGTGAGAAAAGACAAGGGCAATACCCGTGGGCACCCAGACAACCAAGATTTGTCTCTCACTCCCTGCATTAACTTCCATGGATTCATCACCTGGCAATCCAACAGTTCCCTAGACCCTAATCTTATGGTTTACATCTCTATGCTTAGATTATTGTTATTAATTCTGCATATACCAGCGTGTGTAGGTATTCTGGGTGTTTTCAACATGCTTTTCTTTCAACATTTTGTGGTTGGTCTCTAGATTCTATTGCATTTATTGGTGGGACAGGTTTTCAGGCCAGTAAAGTCTTGTGAAGCACACAAAGTACAAGGGAACCAGAACAGGAGAGAAGGATAAGAGCAAACCCAACTGAGTGATTGCTGAGATCTCCTTGCAAGCAACAAAGCAAGCCTTAGGAGTAGCTCATCATTTGTGCAGCAGAACATGTTTAAAGTTAGGAGACTGCCCTGACCAAAAGGTGTTTGGGGCAGGCTAAAGGAGGAAAACTAGACAACAAGCTATGGAGGTAAAGTTAGCAGTGGCTGTGGAGAGGCTCCGTGTGGTCATTCATCCTACTAAATTAACATGAGTATAAAAAGGGGTCATCCTTAGCAAATTCACTCTCAGTAAATTTGTATTTCACTCGGGCCGTTGCATCTAGGTGCTACAGAAAATGCTTACTACTCCACCCAGCAGCGTTCACTCCCTCACTGGAGACAACAGCTGTACCTATACCCTATGAGGTAAATTAAGGATGGAGTATCAGATCAGAGTTTCAGCTTTAACTCTCAATTTCCTGGCTTTTTGTGGGTTTTAGGCAGACCCTTAATGTTACTTTAATGTAGGGGGTTTCTTGTGGTTTAATATTTCTAAGGGCAGTAAATTATTTCCAGCATATGTAAAAAAGACAAATTTCTCCTGTGGTTAGTGACCACAAAGCAAAACAAGAAACAGAAATACTCAAGAGTAGGGTTCTTGAGAAAAGGTTATAGAGCTTTAAACCTCCCTTTTGATGTTACACACAGAAAAAGAAAGTTCAGTAAGGGGCGGATGATTAATACCTTTACGAAGCATAGTAGCAAATAAACGCAACCTGTGTCCATCATCTCTGAATATCAGTACAAAAAGCTTTTTGTCCGCTGTGTGAGCAAACACTTTGAAACAATGGCCCCACTCCCTTATATACATCTCATAAAAATGAACTGCTGAGTAATAAATGTATCCCAGCTTATGAGGAGAGATCCCAAACTGGCAAGCAATGAAAAAAAAAGCTGCATCAAAAAATGGTTTGTTTCCACTAGTAATTGATTATTCTTACTTAGTCTTTCCCATGGATGGGAAAGAGAGGTGACCTGATGCTTGAAATTGCAGCAGAAATGTTACTAAAGCTGAGTGAAGAGAGGTCGTGAAGAGCTGACCGACATTGTCAGATAAAATCCATGAAGTTTAGGAATTCACAGTCTGTGTGGCTGGACAATAGCTAGCTTCATGATCCCAGACCAGTCTCCTCCAGCAAGTGATTTGACTGCAAGGCTTGAAAGCACTGGTTACAGCCCTTGTGGGACAGATGACCATGCAGGCATTAGGACTACTGGACCTGTGGAGTCCCTCCTACAGCAGCAGTGTGCCCACTGATACCTACTGTGTGCCCCACAAAAGTCAGAGAGTCATTTCTCTGCAGGTCCCCAAGGCTTGGCCATCTGACTTGAGGCAGGTGGTCTTGGCAAACCTCCTGCCCATGTCTCTAAGCCAGGCTTGTGCAATGAAAAGAAACTGTCATTAGTTCGTCATAGCTCCAGGGAAGAGCTTATTTTGCTGGAAATAGCAAAGTCTCTGTTTCCTTACTTGCGAACATTTGGGTAAGAAGAGTAAGTGTTGTGAAAACAAGACTTTTTTCAGGAGGCAAAATCTTTTTGGCAGTACTGACAGTCAGATATATTGAGGATTGTTCATACCAGCTTTGTTCTCAGCACTGTTTAAAAACTCTGGTTGCATCACTCACAGAGCAGATTTCCAGAAGCAATTGTTTGCTTCTAGCTTGGGAAAGAGAGGCTTTCTGCTGGCATGATTTACCTTGTCTGATGCCCAGAGGAACCAAATGCATTAGCATTAAACTGCAGGACTGAAAATGAATTTGCTTGATTTTCTTATAACGTTTTCAAAGTGTCTCCTGGGACAGTACAGGAGAGAATGCTACCAGTTCAATGACATCTTCAGGAGCAACTCTGGAGGCTTCTTACTGCAGAAATGTTACCGTAAATTAAAGAAGAGGTGAGAATGGAGGAAGAGATTGTTTGCACTGTACTCCCATGCATTCGGTTGAACTGAATGAAATCAAAATGTACTGCGTATAAGTTGTTAAGAAAACTGCACATTATCTTGAGATTGTGATCCTTCTCTTCACAATACAGCTATTCTTGGCCCTAACAGTGATGATGGGAAGAAGAGGTTTAAAACAGAAAAAAAAGTGGGTGAACTCTCAAATAAATACCAGCTCATAACTCTCAGCTACAGCTTTTGAGAGGGATGTTCTTCTGTTAATACAATTGTGAGATGTATAGTCTGCATTGGAAAAGGCAAACTCACTATATTTGATGAGGCTGCAAAATGTCCAGTCTAGAAAGTTACATAAATGTTACTTCATTGAATTATTGAAGATTTCCCAAGAGAAATTGCTAAATTAATTAAAAATTAACAGCTAATTTAAAATTCATTTCATGAACAATTAGCTGCAATGTTGCTAACCGAATGGCCATATTCTTCTTTTTCTGGAAAGAAGTTAAAAAAGTCACAGTCTCCCTTGCTACATCGCAGTTTGCAAAAATTATTCACTTTATGCTATGACTGGAAGACATATTATTACTGGCAGCATGTGGTACAAAATTCGCTCCACGAATCATATTCTACTTCGTGAATCCTTTTTCCTCACTGACATTGGAAATCCATTCTGCTTTGTCAAAAGCCTGCCATTGCTTGCAGATATTAATACTGCTTTTTTAAAACAAGAACTACTACTACGATCGCAGCTCACTGTGAGTAACTCCTTACTTCATTAATGGCTCCATTGCCTTTGGAGGGACTCTTTATAGAGTGAAATGTTACTCGATGTGAGTAAAAGGGTCAGTGTTTGACCCAGTCAGTGTAGCATGGAGCTTGACTGTTCCCACAAAAAATCTAGGCATAAGAGTCCATCATTTCTTGGGAGCATTAGGTTATATTTAGTTTACAGCAATACAGATAAAGGTAACTTTAACAGAGTCTGCTTGGCTCAGACTGATTTAGCTTTCATTTTGTTTTGAGAGAAAAGAATTAAATATTGCAGATTTTAAGGGGGTAACATAGAATCATAGAATGGTTAGAGTTGGAAGGGACCTTAAAGATCATCTAGTTCCAAACCCCTGCCATGGGCAGGGACACCTCGCACTATACCAGGTTGCCCGAAGCCCTATCCAACCTGGCCTTGAACACTTCCTTGGATGGTGCATCCACAACTTCCCTTAGAAACCTGTTCCAGTGCCTCACCACCCTCACTGTAAAGAATTTCTTACTAATATCTAGTCTAAATCTATCTTCTTTTAGTTTAAAAATGTTAACCCTCATCCTATCGCTACATTCCTTGACAAAGAGACCCTCTCCATCTTTCCTGTAGGCCCTCTTTAGGTACTGGGAGGCTGCTATACGGTCTCCCCAGAGCCGTCTCTTCTCCGGGCTGAACAACCCCCTAATCTCTCAGCCTGTCCTCACAGCAGAGGTGATCCAGCCCTTTGATCACCTTTGTGGCCTTCCTCTGGACTCACTCCAACAGAAGCGGAGTAGAGGGGCAGAATCACCTCCCTTGACCTGCTGGCCACTATTCTTTTGATGCAGCCCAGGATGCAGTTGGCTTTCTGGGCTGTGAGCACACATTGCTGGTTCATGTTGAGATTCTCACCAACCAACACCCCCAAGTCCTTCTCCTCAGGGCTGCTTTCAACCCATTCTCTGCCCAGCCTGTATTTGTGCTTGGGATTGCCCCAACCCACGTGCAGGACCTTGCACTTGGCCTTGTTGAACTTCATGAAGTTTGCACAGGCCCACCTCTCAAGCCTGTCCAGGTCCCTCTGGATGGCATCCCTCAATTTGGGGTGGGGAAAGGAAGGGTTTATCAGTACAAGGACAAAAAGAGAGAAAAAAAAAAAGTTTAGTTTTTATACCTAAGAGACTAACAATGCCCCTATAAAGCCAAAATGTTCTAGTTGCTCTACCTCCAACTGCACAAGTCTCCATGGAATAAAAAATTGATAACCAGTTAGTAACCAGGCAGTTGTCTATGTCCTTTCCAGTTAGATATCACTGTTTGAATACCTGCTATCCAGGACCTATGAATACTAGAAGCAGATGGTGTATTTGGACAAAAAGTGGAAAATTGCATTTTTTACCCTTATCTGACCTAAATCTAGCTCTGCTTCAGAATTATTTTTTTTTTTTAGAACTTTTCTTCATGTGCCATTCTCTATTGGGACAGAAAAAAAGGGAAGGCAGAAGAAGCGATTTATTTCACATATGATACGAAGGCAGGAAAAAGTCATCTTAGAGAAAGCAGATTGGTGACCAGAGTTGGTGAGACGGATAAAGAAAATGAGCAAAGGCTGAGTGCTTGAATGTATGAATGTGTTTGGGTTAGATAGACAAATAGGGTGTAATTCAAATATATATTCATTTAAGTTCTTTATGTATTATAGGCACCTTATATAGTTCTTCTTCTTAATTAAAATAATGGAAGTGACGGGATGGATGCATGGTTTTATTTCAGAAGATTCTGGTGTGTGTCACTTGAAACCGTGGTTCTCACATTTAAAACTGTTGCTGCCTAGATCTGGATTGATGGCAAGTCTTGCTAAAGGAGTCACATGTGACAATAACAGAAAGGCCTTCTCAGGCTGATCCATGTCAGTTCCCTACCTCTATCAGATTGAATTTTCCTTTATCTAACACCTAGTTTGGGATATGCTAAAATAACTCAGTAGTAGCCTGCTCCATTGCTCCAAGAAATGAATCGAAGGACTCCCACAGAGTTTATCCCGTTAGATCAGGCCCTACAGGGAACATTCCTCTGCTTGATGTTGCTAATGATTGATATATTGAAGCTATTTTTAACTTTATAATTGGGGATTTCCATTCTCTTCCTTCGGGAAAATGTTTGGGATTTTTTTTCTCTCTTTCACAGATACGAGGGGAGAGAACTCATTTCAGGCAGCAAGAATCTTATCAATACAAATATTCTCTTTCCTGTTGACCATACAAGGAAATGATAAACACATGTTATTCCCTGCATATAGACACTCAGCTCCACTCCATCATTAAGTGGGGTGCAGATGATCACTCCCTTGATCACTGGCCTGTTTATATGCTAGTTTTAGAAACTCTGTCAGGATAAATTGCAGTTTCAGGGGCTTGCATTGCCTTTTGGTGGGGACACTGCCTTGACCAGCAAATACTGAAGTATGTTGTTGAGTTTCTTCCCAATATCAATACACAGTATCACATTTTTGGTCTTGTAAGTGCTCCCATATGCTACAGAAATAATTAAATTTTTATTGACTTTTTGGCCTGGCTCCTAAAGATGAATATCCTTCAGATGCTAAACATTTGATAGGTTTGAAGTTTGGGGAAGTTTCTTTTCATTCCATGGAAAATATGCATGCAGCAGGACAAAGACAATCTTAAGTCTTTCGATATGGTTGGCCAACAGAGGATAGGAGAGAAGAGCAAGGTTGCCTTTTGTTAAAAGAGCAGATTGTCAAACTGCCAGTCTTACATATATTAACTTTTCTGTTGGGGTTCAAAGCAACAGAATTAGTTCTGCACAAAACAATAAAAAATGGGTTTGACCCATTTATCATCCACAGGAAGCAGATACACTTGTAAATTGAAATAATGTGGATGCAAGCAGAGGGATCTATTTTCCCCTTCCTATTAACCTTACACAGACGCAACAAACATTATCTGGGAATTTTCAGATAAATGCTGACAACATGCACCAGAAAATGCTAATTCTGTATTCATGAAAACTTCTTAAAAGCTTTTCTTTTTCTTTCTTTCTTTCTTTCTTTCTTTCTTTCTTTCTTTCTTTCTTTCCTTACTCCTTTCCTTCTTTCCTTCTTTCTTTCCTTCTTTCTGTCCTTCTTTCTTTCCTTCTTTCCTTCTCTCTCTCTCTTTCTTTCTTTCTTTCTCTCTCTTTCTCTCTTTCTCCCTTTCTCCCTTTCTCTCTCTCTTTCTCTGTTTCTCTCTCTTCCTCTCTGTCTCTTTCTCTCTCTTTCTTTCTTTCTCTCTCTCTCTCCCTTTTTCTCTCTCTCTTTCCCTCTTTCTCTCTTTCTCTCTCTTCCTTTTGGATTGTTTTATTCCATATCACACAATTTGATCACAGCAATGAAGAATCTTAAAAAATCAGCCTTACTGGACCATAAAGGAAGTGATCAGATGACAGTTAGCTGCTGTTGCAATGCTAACTCTAACGTGGTCATAGTCCTTTCCCCACCTAGAACCAGCCAAGCTCAATGTTAATTGGTATTGTTGATGCATTCAGTCTGGGAGGAGGGCTGTTTCTACTTCAGATAGATAAGTGTCTCTGTCTCTTAGTGAGATCAAACATCTGAGTCCACCTGCCAAGAAATGCAAGGAAGAAGTCACCACATAGTGAATTTTGATCTATTTTTGTTTTTATTTCCTGCTGTTCATGAGAACTAGGAATGCAGATCAGGCTCCACCATCCATCGAGAGGCATGTGTTAGCAAGGCTTCCGCTACTTCTTGGAGAACACCCATCCCCTTGCAGTTTTTGGCCAAACCTTTTGTTCTCTGTGGGCCATTGGTAATTTATCTGTGACTCATCTCTGGCAAGGGAATCCCAAGCCTGTTGGAGTAGCCTGGGAGAGTTCATGGTGATTGATGTGCTCTGAAGATGAATGCCCCCTGCTTTCCTGTCTCAAATTCTCACTCCATAGTTGCCCTCTGTCCAGAGAAATCTCTGAAAAGCCTTATATTAAAAGGATCTCCAGAGACTCCTGATGACTCAGCTGGACAAATGACAAACAGGGCAGAGAAAGGTTGACAATCTGACTGAAGTGCAATTTAAGAAGTCAATCTGAAGGAAGGGTTTGGAGGGAGAAAGGGTGTCTTGTATTCCTCCGGATGGATAGGATAGGTTCAGTGTTGCATGTTCAGCAGTGTTCAGCATGCAGTGAATAGCCTGGATGCTGGAAGGAGGTAGAAACCATTGTAGAAACCATCTGAACGGTTGGCAAATCTCATAAAAAGGTTCCTTACTGGGCTTGCATCCCATCTTATTACCCCAGAGCAGCTGTTTTAAAGGGCAGGCATAAACTCACCCTGGCTATTGCAAGCACGTTTTCTGTAAGGTGAAAGGTTTGGCATCTGGAAGTGTCAGAAAGGAGCCTTTTGCCATAAATCACACCAAAAAGCACTCAAATTTGACAAGCGCCTTGAGACCACTTACAGGTTCACCCCTAAATTCCAATATCAAAGAGCAGCCCTTCAAGCTGTAAACTCCTATAATACACCAAGTTTGACATGAGAAGATGCATTGGTGGGGAGTTGAATGGCGGGACTGTTGCTGACACCCCAGGACTCACAGACAGGGGCTGGCACACACAGAGCTGCATGAACTCCCTGGCTTCAGTGCCCTGCTCCAAGAACGAAGGGTTTTTGCCTTCACTCATCTACAAAACCCTTTTCCCTTCTCCCCTTTCCCCTCCACCTCCCCCTTTCACTGCCCAGGTCCCAGCAAGTGGAGCCAGCTGAGGGCAGAACCAGGAGCTCCTGGGCATGAGTTCCCCACGCTGCGCTCAGGGCCATCCTGGGGCTGAGTCCAGCACAAAGAATCTGACATCTCATGCTTCATTCTTAAGAATAAACGAAATATATTTTGTCACTATTTCCTCACCATCCAGCAGGTTTTTTCTGATCAGAAAAGAAAATGCTGTGACACCTCTGCCCTTGGGATAGTCAATAGTGGTCGTGAACTCCCTCCATATATTTTTTTCTTGCTGAAATGCCTCCATAAATAAAGCAAGCTTCCATAAAACAGTAGGAAAAATCCACTCCCAGCGAGACTCCTCAGAGGCAACGGGAGTGGATGACAGTGTCCGAAAAGTGGGGATAGGCAGCTGCCCCCCGCTTGCTCACACAGACAGCTGTCTCTGACCACTTCACTTCTCCTGGTGATTTATGAAGCCCTTTGATCAGAAGCGAGTTTTAATTGCCTGAACTGTAGAATCTGACACGTGCTTCATCAAGTCAAAAGCCGAGCCTCTTCCCCACACCCTGCTCTTCTCTTCCTTGGATTCAAGCCCTGTAGGATTTTAGGAATCCACCCAATCCCTAACCCTATCTTTCAATCTAACTCGCCATCGGCTCAATAGTTGGCAGAGGAAGGGGAAACAAAAAGAAAGGAAAAAAAGCAAAACACTTCTCTGCCTGAAGTGCCATCGGGTTCCCCAGCCCATCCACCCCTAGGTCTCAAGAAGAGGCCCCTGGCAGGGGAAGGGTGGGGGATCCCTCTTGGTGGGGCACCTGGCGGAGCCCTTCCGATGGGGGCAGACTCCGGGGGAGCCCTCGCGGCAGGGACAGAGACGGGGGAGGGCTCCCGGCGGGGGTGGGACCCGGGGGAGCCCTCCCGCCAGCGGAGCGCCCCGTCCGCCGGAGCCGGGTCCCCCGCGGGGAGCGGGCTGCCCGCACCGGGCCTGGCCATCGCTGGGGGGAGCGGGTATCACGTTACTGCTGGACAGGCAGAAGAAAGGCGAGTGTCAGGCACTGTCAGGTACTAATAGGACTATTTCTCCCCATTAAAGCCATGCCTTTGAGCAAAGGGGTTTCTTTCATGTTCTCCCCCACCAACACTCTGACAGAACTCCTAAAACTCAGGAATTTTCCAAATCAAAGACATAATCGTTGTCCTTCTGTCCGTTTCCCCCCTCTCTGCCACCCACACTATACCCCAAACTGCTTTAACTGTCATTATCCCCAGCACAGATGCCTGTTTAAATTCTTGATTCAAGCCGGAGGACATTTAATAGCTGACTGGATTAAATATTGCAGACTCCAGCCCAGAATCTCTTTGAAAATACAGGTCGAGGACTATGCCTAAATTCGCTGGATGAAAACTGATCTATGATATATGTTTTAAGTTCAGATCTGAGGACTGAGGGGAAGGGGGAAGGGAGCCTGTTCTGGATCTGGTTTATATTGGTGTAAAAACCTTGAAGTTGAAAGGTGTTCCAGGATGCTTGGAGAGGGAGAAGGAGAGAGAGAAAGTGAGAGGGAAGAAAGAAAGAGAGAAAGAGAGAGAGAAAGAGAGAAAGAGAGAAAGAGAGAAAGAGAGAAAGAGAGAAAGAGAGAAAGAGAGAAAGAAAGAAAGAAAGAAAGAAAGAAAGAAAGAAAGAAAGAAAGAAAGAAAGAAAGAAAGAAAGAAAGAAAGAAAGAAAGAAAGAAAGAAAGAAAGAAAGAAAGAAAGAAAGAAAGAAAGAAAAGCAAGCCTAATTAATTAGCTAATCTTTCTACGTGGGAAATGAATATATTTTCCATCGCAAGTAATTAAATGCGAAGCACAGCAAAGCACTTTGAAAGTGCTGAGGTTCCGTGGAGGAATTAGCCGCCTGTTTGAAATTAACACTAATTTGGCTCCTATATCAACAACCCCTCCGTAGACGGCATCTCTCTCAGTCACTAAATATGTTTGATAGCTCCAGGGTTCAGAAACGAGTGTGCGTGCGTGTGTGTGTCTGTGCCTGTGTGTCCAGAACATGTACACTTTCACACGTGAAGAAAAGCCTTACTCCTTTTCAAATTCTGAGATGAATGTAAAAGTCATTCTTCCGTTGTTTTCTGAATTGCATTAAAGAATACAACACGGCTTTTGCTGAAAACTGTGACACCAGCTGAATATCCCGAGTCCGTCATTTGTAGCATCGATGGATAAGAAAGGAAAAAGGGACTCCACAGTTAGTCTTTTATTTTTAAAACACTTCCATTTGCATTCACTTTAAACGTTTTTACAAGATCATGTGACTGGGACTCAAAGGCAATAAATCTAGATTAAGAATCCCTAGGGATTTTTAGACTGATGCTATAGATTATGGGTAGCACCTCAGCCTATTTATCTGCATTATATGCGCCTTCATAGCCATTCTCAATACTAATGTGCTTAATGTCAGCCCTTTTACCTTTGAAAATATTTGCATAAAAAGGTAAATAAAGACTGAATTAATTTATTTCTGGGGAAGTTCAGCGAGAACTTTTCTAGTGTTTAACACAGGTATCTATTCCAAAAGCCTCCACCACAGTTCAAAATTAATATATCAAAAGGTAGCTGGACACCCACTTGCATAAACAGATTTGCAGAAATACGCAAGGCACATTTACAGCTCATCGATTTGGTTTGGGAATGAAACGACCAGAACATGGGCAGGTGTTTGCAAAAGTCCGAGACCCTCCCAGCCTGCCCCCGGCTCCAGTGTGGGTCTTTTTTCTTGGCCACGGCTGCGTCTCGCTGACCTGCTTTGTGCCTCCAGGCTGGTGGGCTTGCAGAGGGACTACCTTCCGCCCGCCCCCCTACCTGCCAACGTGTCGCGGCAGTGACAACCGCGGGCAGCGTGGATGTAACACGAGCCATCGTTTTGAAACTGAAATACCGAGGGACCTTCTGGAAAATAGCAAAAAATGGTACAAAAAAAAAAAATAATAATAATAAAACCCACCCAGGAACGAAGGGCTCGCAGCTAGCGCTGCGCCCTGCCGAAAACGTCAAGCCGAGGACAGCTTTTAATTTCCTGGAGAGTCGCGGCGCTGCCGCTCTCCCCGAC
>VYZM01020702.1:277531-289022 GCA_013398915.1 Dromas ardeola | reverse complement strand
GGTCCGTTTGCACAGATTCCCCCAAAACCGCCCTATTTCAGCGAGCCCCGGCTGCTTTTTTTCCGGCTTAAGCGGACTCCAGCGCCGAGAGCGCCGCTGCCCTCAGAATGACTCCAATGATTTTTATTTTAATTTTCAAGCTCGTCGTGATGTGGCCGTTCATCAAAAAGAACCTAACGGCTTGCTGGCACAGGAGGATGTGACAGTGGCTTTTTTTTTTTTTACTTAAGCCTCGTAGCTTCCAGCCCTCCCAGCCCCTCCGGTGCCGGGCCAGCCTCGAACCCCCTGCCCGCCCCCCGTCCCTGCGCCGGCGGCAGGGAGCGCTGCTCCGCATCACTCGGCATCGTCCGTTCTTCCCGATTTTCGCCTCAGTGCGAGGGCAAGGAATACCTATCGTCCCATTATCAAACGAGCGATCCCACATAGGAGACAGGTGTCCTAATAAATTAAGATCTGAAATGATTTGCAACACGTTTGTTTGCTTGTTCATTTGTTTTTAATATGAAATCTTTTATTTATATATGCTTTCTTCAGCTCCAGAAATAATTCGTGGCAGTGGATGGGGCTTTTTAAGCAAAACATGAGTACCTTGGTGGAAGCCTGAGTGGCACCCTCTTCTCCACCTCAGAGGTGCCCAGTCTTTCCCATCGCAAGAGATCAACATATCTAATGCTGTGGTGGAGCTCTGCCCCTAATTACGTCTCTGGGTCTTGTTTGTGTGGTTTCATGTTTAAATCTGAAAAGACTGCTTAGTAAAACAAGCTTATCTACACTCCAGGGGATAATAGTTATTTATATTAATAATGGTGTTTATTTGCTTTTTCAACTCCTTTCTTTTTTTTTTTCTTTTCCATCTCTTCCATCTTTCCTGAACTATGTAAATATATCTTTTTTTTGTATTCATCCTGCTCCCACACATTACTCAAATCTATATATTCAATCTTTCAGTGCACTTGGCCCATGGAAACTCCATAAAACTTCAGGACCTTTTAGCCACAAACTCTGCTTTTTCTTCCAAGGAGGGGGAGGGCAGACCTTGGGCATAGATGATGGATAAAGCATTCCATAAATCCTTCTTCCTAGGGGTGGACTCAAACTCTCTGTGCCGCTCATGCAATTTGAGTCAGAGACCTAGATTCTGAATTTCATGACTCAGAATTACTCCATAGGAGTTCAGGGTAATAGGCTCTCCTTTACCTCTGAGGCAGGCAGCAAAGCCTGGTGTGAGGGAAAGGGCCTGGAAGGACATCCTAACATACACATATGCTCTCCTAGGAAAATGGAAATAGTTTTTTGATTGGTAGCCTGATTGAATGCCAGGTCTGCGAGTTGGAATGCATCCACCTCCTCCTCCTGCCCCAAGACCACACAGGGGCTGACTGTAGCCATGCAGAGGAGGGGAGCCTGGAGGGGAAAGGTTCACAGAAATGAACACCCATCTCATTCTTTCTACAGTTACCTTACTTCTAAGGATGCTTACTTAGAGCTGGAAGACCTTTTGAGAGAGCAGAGGTTTATTTCCATCTCTGCCAGGTTGTATTTTCTTTAAGAAAAGGCAGTCAGGGCGGAATCAAAGTTTACGTATTTATTTCTAAATGGGGAGTTTATAATTATTTTGTGCTATGGGCTATCAGCTATAATGCCTAAAGATCTACTGTACACCATTACCCGTCATTTGATAGCTCCAATCTCACTTGTCTGCCTCTAGAAAACAGGATGATGATTAGCCAGGGCACCTTGCTCACTAGACATTGATCTGTCCATAGGTCCATACTCTGGTTTTAATTTCTGACTAAAGGTCATATAGTAGGTCACACAATGAAGTGGATCCAGAGCACAAATCTTGGTTACTGAACTTCTAGGGCAGTTTTCTAAAAGAGGCGGTAGTTTATTAATATGTTAACGTAAATTAACACACATTCACTGTTCATGTATGTACGCATGTCTGTATGTTTGTGTCTATCTACTTACTGTGACCTTCAGACAAGGACCTGTATTTGTATCCATGCTGTATTGTAAAATACCACACTGCTTCTGCTTCTGCCTTGAAAAGTATCTATATCAAACATATTCTCATGCCAAAATCTACTATCTGACCTTGCAGCACTAAAAATAGCTCATGTCAGAAGCAGAAAAATACTCGTTTCTCCTTTTAGAACATTTGTGCTTATATTCATTAAGGACTCAGTCCAAAATCCTTTGATGTCAAAGGGAGTGTTTCAGTGGGCTTTGGATCAAGCCCTAAAATGGGTCAATTAAACTTTAAATAAAATAAAAATGGAAACAGGTCCAGCCTGAGAGTATTGTTGACTAAAAAGAAATATTTAAGAGAGACTGCCTTTGGAGTAAAGGGTCATTCATTGTTCCTTAATATTTAGCTGAATTTGTGGAATTTTCTGTGATTAAAAACTAATCCTTTGCATGAAGGTTGTAATTTATTTATTTATTTCAGTCTTCAAAGCATCCATATTTTGCTGCATGGTAGAAATGTTCTATGTTAAAAATGTTAAAGTATGTTGACCTAGTAAGTGCAAAGATTATTTGAGCTCAGTGGTACGTATATGAGCTGGACCCTAAGCAGTGAGATACAGCTCAGATTTTCAAAGTCAGAGGAGAGACTTAATTCCAAAATACTGTTCTGACTACTGTTCTAATATGTTGCGGTTTATGTCTCAACTCATATTCAAGCAGTTTATGAAATTTTCTAATGTCTGATCTAATGTTATTCTTTGCTGATAAACAATTTGCAAATGGGATTAATGCAGCTCTTGGTGTCGGCAGATGTTGTAATTAATTTTAAGGCAGAGGATGTGCGGTGGAATATAGCAAGAGCTTTATTACAAAACAGTGAAGTTTACACCTTCAGTCGATAATCCTTTTCTCTACAACAATACATAGTATTTAAGAGCGTACCTTTTAATAAAAAAGAAGGCAATATAAAACCAAACTACAGCCTCACAGAGTTTACTGCACTGCTTCCTTGTAGTCATTGTATCGGAGGTTTGGGTAATTTGAATGACGTATGTCTGCAGGAATTTTTGCTGAATAAGGATTATTTGACAGTGAAATGATCGTCATTCCTTTCAAAGAGATAGAAGTTTGATCAATTATATTGCAATGGCTTACAGCCATATGCTATCTACAGTGACATTTATGATCTATTTTGGTTATCCCCAAATGGCCTTCAACCTAGGCATTATCAGCCAACATGTTAAACTTCTGGTCAGTGGAAATCCTTTAGTGTCTTGGAAAGACTCATGATGTTGTCTTCTGGCCAGATTCCATTACGGGTAACTACAACTTTATCTACATTCAACGTATGTAATTGAGTGGCTGTGGTATGGCACACTGTCATTTGGCTTAATTTCAATCGACCAAGATAATTTTCTGTATTTTCTTTCCTATAACACTGTGTCATGTTGCTGTACAAAGTGAAACAGCTGCCACATTCTCCTTCTCGAAGACGCATCCCAGAATGGGCTGTCTCTTCTGAGAGGACAACGTAGCCTCCAATTTGGCAGGTAAAATTTTGCAACACCAAATCCTTCCATCTGTGGTTTCATGTTGTCAGTTCATTGCGGGAACTAATAGTCTGCTCTAGATGTCAAACTATCTGATTTGTTAGTGTAGCTGGCAGGTTAACTGTCTAAGTCTTACCATTTCCGCACAGAATTCACTGCGGGTAGTAAATGTCATCCAAAAAAGAAGAAAAATAGACATGTTTAAAGATTAGACACACTGTTGGGAAATTAAGTTCTTAATGCTAAATCAGATGTATAATAGGAACCTATAATGTTCATAATTGCTCACATCAAGGGTAAGGGGCCAACCCAAAGTTGTATAGACAGGAGGGAAAAAGGCAATACAGTCATTCAGCTATCACTACAAGAAAAAGAGCATCATATTCTCACAGAGCTTGTGTAGGTCAGAAGCAAGCTGTACTGCTATAAAGAGATAGAAGACACTTTTTCGTTCCTTGTGGTTATAGGGGCCTCTGTATTTCTTCAAACATACCCTCCCAAACTGTTTATTGAGGCAAAAAAAAAAAGGATTTCCACAGCTCCTTAAGTTGTAAAGGTTAGCAAAATATTACATGACAAAAAGTTGCTGCTAAATTTTGTTCAAGAGCATTTGAAAATGGTATCTGAAATCCAGACTGGAACAGGTGCTACTGCGAGGGCACCAGAACTGAAGGGAATGGATTAGCGGCTCCCCAGTGACAGCAGTGGCATAAAAAATGATGCAGATAACATCACCCCATTTGCAATGCAGATGCAGGAGACCAGCACCATACAGGTAGTAGGAGCATTATATAGAGAGTGGAAAGAAACGACAGCAAATGTAGCTCGTGTTTTCTCTCCATTTTCACTGACTAGGAAACCTCCACGGTGCCGCCAGCGTTTCCACCATGCCACTGCTAGGCAGACATTACCAATCTCCATGTAGACTTCCTGTCATTTGAAAATGTGTCATTGGATATTTTCAGCAAAAGAAAAGACTTTGGGCATAAAGCCTTCTCTTTTCATCTCTGAGGTCACACGGGATCTTTGGGGTGATATTGGGTGTTTCTGTGGTATGGAAGTGATTCAGAAACCCTCCCAATAAATAATGTTAATGATCCATAGCTTCACAAGAACTGTTTTGGGAAGGGAAGCAGGGTTGAAGAAGTTGTCATTAGAAATTTTCACTTTCTGTGCCATTCTCAGCTACCTAGTATGTCTTTTCAGCTTGGAGGCAAAACCCACTGACCTTATACTCCAAAATCCTCCCCAGTCGAAGACTTGGCTTATGCACTGGATCCTTCAAAGGATTTGGCCAATGGGACACTGAAGATTCATGCTTTCACTGGACTCAGAGAGAATATGATAAATCTCTGTTTTTTTTCAGGAAATATGCTTGTATATTTTAAATATGACAAGTACCATATGTTCTCATCATAGCTTTGGTAGAACTCATTTCTCTTCAAGGGCAAACCCCATGCTATTAACATCACAGAACTTCCTCAGTATACTGTGGTTCAGTCTATAGGTATGGCAGTTGTGATCTGAGAGAGAATACTGTAATCATTCAGTTCCTAGATGTCTGGAACATATAACACTGAGAACTGACTTATGCTGTAGTCAGCCAATGTATGGTTGACAGAATAAAGTAATGGACATGTGCGTGTCTCCAAATTTAATACCTTGGGACTGCTAAAGATGTTTTCAGCAACAGGACTTGAACTCTATCTTACCAAGGCATGGTTTAGTAGTTCAAGCACAGTTATCAGTACTTCAGTGAAAGCTCCATTTGCTCATGATTAAGATTTGGGTTTTGTATGTCAAGGAGGTGGCACCTGATGAGGACCTAAACTATCAGTTTAATCATATTTGGCAACATTCAAGATATTGCAAAGAAAATTTAAACTGGCTTAGATGTAATATGAAATGAATTTCATGCGTCTTCAAGTAAGTCAGGGAAAGATCTGAGGTAGCCCTTCATTTCACAGTCTTTCAATCTTCTTCTTCTTCTTCTTTTTCCTTTTTCTTTTCCTTTTTCTTTTTCTTTTTCTTTTTCCTTTTCTTTTTCCTTTTCTTTTTCCTTTTCTTTTTCCTTTTCTTTTTCCTTTTCTTTTTCCTTTTCTTTTTCCTTTTCTTTTTCCTTTTCTTTTTCCTTTTCTTTTTCCTTTTCTTTTTCCTTTTCTTTTTCCTTTTCTTTTTCCTTTTCTTTTTCCTTTTCTTTTTCCTTTTCTTTTTCCTTTTCTTTTTCCTTTTCTTTTTCTTTTTCTTTTCCTTTTCCTTTTTCTTTTTCTTTTTCTTTCTTTTTCTTTTTCTTTTTCTCCATGACTATTATTAATCATTCTACAACTTCTCTTGCATCTGGAAGTTCGCAGAGTTACGAGTCAAGGATGCTGCAGAGTTACTGCAGTGTTCTGGCATATCATTAAAATATGATTAAAAATAAATTAAAACATCTTTCTGCATATTCACTTAACGCTCTTTACTTTTTGCTTTATATGTGGTAATATTAACAACAAATATGTGAACTACTTAAAAGTGTAAGCACTCCCAAATGTCCCAGATGATATTGCTGAGTCTTAAATCTCTGATTCAGCTCAAAGTTATTTAAGAATAATTTTTAAATTATTCCTGTACTCTGAGAATTTCCTGCCAACTCAATGGTTTAGTTATGTACATTATTCTAAAAGACTTCATAGGAGCTTAGATGGCCAAGATCAGGTCCAAGAGCACCTTGAAACATCTGAAACACTTCAGCATTTGGATAATTACATACTTTTGGGGCCAACCCACATTTCTCTTTGGAAAATGTTTCCCCTGCGTAGCTGCAGACAACAGATGGATCGTATGATCTCTGCATTTGGAAAGATGGCATAATTCTGGCAGACTGTCAGTTAAGTGAAGGGGGCTGATTTCAGGTCCTCATTAAGAAAATATACAACCACACAGAGTGGACTGAATGGCAGAATGTGATCACTGGCGCCAGCTTTAATAGAAAATGTAGCACACTGTTGCAACATGAAATCTGATGTGCTGTGGCTGGATCTAGCTCTACCGGGTTATGCGTTCATTTTTCAAACAAATGTGTTTTAAAGGAGATGTTCTTCATATTGTGAGGGCCCTCTGTTTGCCAGGAGAGAGAGGAGGAGAGCCTGTGGAGGGGTAAATTCAAAGGGCCACCAGCTCCAGGATCGGAATGGGGCATCAAGGCTTTGTCAGGTCTTCTGTTATACTGCAAAAGTTTCTGTGTATTGCCTGTGTTTTGAAACTTTTGTTTATATTTCTAGTCTCTCATTGTATTTATTAGGGTGGGTGCTTTTTGCACCTGGCTTTTTACCCAGAAACACCCCGTGTAGATATCACGGCCCGTTCCTGCTGCAGGGCTCTGGGAGCAAGGCCTAGTGCTTCTTTTGCACCTGGATTTTCACGGAGCAGCAGCGCTGCCAAGCACCTAAGAGCTTCAGCAGGAATCCCAGGACACTGTAAAATGCAGTGTAGTTCTTCCAGCAATACTGGATGTGAGCAGTAAGTGCACTGTAATCACTACGCACAGCTGGAGAGAAAAGGATTAGTGGAGCTGCACACCTTTGTTTCACCACCAAAGACCAAAATAATGGCCACGGCTTCAGGTTACAACTTTTTAACATACTTACTTTCAGCAGTGACCTCCGAAAAATCAGGATCTTTATATGGAATCTTATCTTGGTCACACAGAAAGCAAATGATCCTAAATCACTGTTTGTTTTCAAAGCCTTTGTTAAGCTACCTTTTATCCAGATCAGAGACATCATCTATCCCACATGAACCTGAAATGTTCAAGCGGTGATGGTATTTGCTATGGTATATTTATTCCTGTATCTTTTGTGCTATAGTCACCACTCTTTCCTATGATAACTGTAAGTTTCAAAGGCCAGAATTTGTTAACAATGTTAAAGGCTGTATAGTAAGTACACAACGGTAGAAGAAAAAAAAAAAGAAGTATCAACATCTGAATTAACTTCTCCTCCTTATCTCAGTTCATTTATTTATGGTGAAGACTCTCCACGCACAGCTATCCTCTTTGCTGTGTAGAAAATCATAAAATGCACTACCTTCCCTTGAACCCCTATAATGCTTGGAGCAAGACAAGATAGAACTGGAAGTAACATGGACAACTTATTATCTTTCTTCTGCTTTCAGAGCTAAAGAGAGACAGTTCAACCAACAGAAGGCTCTCTCTCTCTGTTTTTGGCATTATGGCAGAGGTAAGACAAAAGCACAAACATCTCTAGCATCTCAGGGTGCCCCATTACTTTGGATTGAAATAACGCTCCGTGTGACAATGGTGAGGCCTGTCCTTCTGCACCACAATAACCATGTGGGAACCATTCAAAACCCCTCAGTGTAGGAGGAGATGGTCTGAGTCACGGTTACAGCACTGAAGCCTTTGAAAGCAGTACAAACCACACTAAGATAATGTAATGCACACAAAGTTAAATACATTCATGTGAAAATTGACATGACAGAACTCAAAAGGAAAGATTAGGGGATTACTCCCCTACTTTGATTGTTTTGAAGGAACAGGAATTTCAGGTGCGTAAGGACCACTGAACTGGACTGTGGCTGGTGATGAGTGGAGGGGTGGCTGTGAAAAATTTTAAGGGCTTAAAATTCAGTGCCAAACAGACCAAAGGTCACCCCTGAAACTGGGACAGAGAAGGGAAAAAGTCAAATCCAGATGAAATCCAGGCAAATTTTTAAACAATATCTGAGCTGCAATTCTTAAACAGCTACATTTTTGAGGCAATTGCTGTTGAATATTTTTATTAATTCAACTCTTTTATTCTGGGTATACCGCTGTGGTGAATATTAATTTAAATATCTGAAACAAGCATGCTTTTTGGAGTAAAATCTAAGAGAAAAATACTCTGAACTGATCATATTTAGCAACATCTTAGAAAAGACAACAATTTTTACTGTGCTACAAAAAGATTATAATCAGCACACATATCCATCATTGTAACTGTTCTGGTGTATAAGTAATAGGAAAAGCGTGTCTGTCATTGTTACAGATTGGTAGTATTCAAGCCTAGTAAAAACAACAAATTCTTGTGAAAACGGGGACTCAGCAAGCACAGCAGTCACATTTTAAGCCTCAGAATTTCAGCTATTTTTTATTAAAAAAAAAAAACAACCCAAAGGTCCAAGTTCATTGAAAGCACCAAAAGGGCTACGTAGAAAATCTTTTTGAGAAGCACCACTGATACGAAGGAGAACAAAAGTAAATCAAAAACTCTTTTCCATCACTTTTGCTTAGTACCCCCATGACTTCAAAAACTAATTTATTTTAAAGTTTGTAAAAGAAAAAAAAAAGTGTTGTTGGCCTTAGACTTCACTTATCAAGTTTCATCCTGGAGGGAATTTTTATAGCTGAATTATAAACCCTCCGCACTAGAGTGTTTATAATGGAAAGGCTGACAAATGCGATAATAAACACCAATCATGGGGCCATAGTAGCTGGTCAGAATGTGGATGCAGGAGTTTGCAGTGCTATCATAATATTTGGTCCTGTTTCCAGCACTAATTTGCTTAAACCTGCTTTCAGGTTTGAGCAGCTGTAAAACAAGATCAGCCTGACTATAGATTGCAAAATCATTTGATTATTTATACTTCTCTTAGAAAGCTTGGAAATGTCTCTCAAATATGATTTCATTTAGACTTTTCTTTTGGTTTACATGTCTGAATACTAATCGTAATGTGATAGCTTCAAGGGAACTCAACTTTCTACAAAAAGGCAGCCTTCAGTGGGCAAAGAGAATATAAACAAACACGCCTCAGACCAGGATCTAAAAATGGGCTATGATCAAACAGCTCTAAGGCTTTAAAAAACCCCTTATTATCTTTTCCCAGAAGTAATTGACACTTGCAGTTTTTGTTCTTAATGCGGTGATAATGGCATGGTGCTTTGGGGAGACCAAGGACCGCGACTGGCCTCAGCCTTGGTGGCAGCAGGGTTTCTTGAGCAAGGGAAAGGCCTTTCAATGCAGTGGGTGAAACCCTAGCCTCGCTCAAGTTAGCTGCAGTTTTGCAGACGCTTCATTAGGGCCAGGGTTTTACTGGGTTCCCAAGCCTGACGTGCTGTTTTATTGCACTGACTCCACAGATGAGGATGCAGCTATCTTGGATTGAGAGGAGGGTGAGGGGAGAAGGGACCCCACAATCTTACCATTTCAGGGAGATGGGACAGCACTCCAGCAAGAAGCTTTGCAACGATTCCATAATTTGTTTATATTCTTAGCAGGTTGAGCTTCTGGGACTTCAACATGTCCACATGGGCCAAGTGATGGGTCAGCATGGTGTCTCGCTGTTTCACTGAGCTCTTCATGGGCATAAGGGCATGCTTCAGTTTTAACACAGGTGTCTAAGAAAAAAATTGCGTCTAGACTACTGTTCCGGTAAATCTTTGCCAGTTTTGGAAAAGCATGAAACATAAAAAAATTAAAGCTCCCTTCATCAGGTTCTCAACTGCTATAAATCAATGTGCGGCTGAGAGGTTCCTCCAAAGTCTTTAATGTAACGTGAAATGCATCTTGCTACTTTATCTGTGCTGTTTGCATATTGTATTCATTGGCTTACACCACAACTGCATTTTTAAGTTCTAATGTTATTTTTAGAATCAGTGGCTCATATAACAATGTTACTTACTGCTGTTCTGTACTGCTGCTGCAAAATTTCCAGTGATCCGTTAAAAATCAGGATTCATAATGCAGGATGATTTTGATTTGTATTTAAAAATAAAATGTAACATTTTCTTTCTGCTTTTCTCTAGCCTTTAACACAAGTATGCAAAAACCTTGGATCTTGAACAAATTCCATGTTTTGTTCTTGAACCAAGAAGAGAAAAACAATAATTGTTTAATTATGTGTTACAGATACGTTTACATTATGAATCTCTTAACTTAAGACTCTGTGTGCTATAGACTTCTAATTTTATCCAGTGACATGAGCAAGAAAAAAATATGAAAAGATATATAACCATGCTGTGGAAAGCACAGTTGTATCATAGAGAAATAGTGCTAAGAAGTGAATATTGACTTGCACTTTTCATTATCCTAAAAGAATTTGACTTAATCATTTTGCTTGAGACAGTGGTAACAGTAAAAAGCATCTGGGTCATGTGAACAGTTGTTGATTTTGGAACATTGCTCATTCTTAGTTCCTTTCTGTATTTTATTTTTAGCAAAAAAAAAAAACCCAAAACAAAAACAAAAACCCCAAACCATCTGAAGAGGTGAAACACCCTAGTTTCTAGAGAGGATCCAGCTGCGTTAACTATCCAACTGCCTCTTGGAAAAAAAGCATTCTGTCAACTGAAGAGCAGATGCAATGTGTGGAGTCAGGGAGGTCAACAAAAACAAGTGAAAAAAGAAACCAAGGAAACAAGTGAAAAGAGAAAGAATGAATATTACAGTATTAATGCAGGATATTAGATCACTCATGATAATATTATAGGGAATGGAATGAGAAAATGAAAACTCTACAGGAGCTGACAAAAACATGAGAGAAGAAATCAAAGAGTTATTAGGGTGGGATTTAGGTCTTAGCCATACTATCCTGACTCCAGGTTAAATCTTGATTGATTGCACTAATATCACAACAATTTTATATAGTGAAGGTAAAAGCTGTCCTGCGAAGTCGTGCAGAACCACTGCCCTGGATGGGACATTTGCTCCCCAGTTGGAGGCAGGCTGGGCTGGGGCCTGAACTGGTCGGTTGCTGCCAGTCTGCTGCAAATTCGGGGAGAAATCCAGGTCTTTCCCGGCAGCGGCGAGGGAAGGTGGCAGCAGCAGGGAGAGTCGGGGGAGGACCGGGAGGGCAGAGACACACATCAGAAGGGACGGAGAGAATTCTAGGGGAGACCCCGAGGCCCCTTGGCCCCGCCACAGCAACCCCCCACCCCGAACCACCCGCTGCCCCTCTCCCGGGCTCTCGCATCTGCTAACAAGGGGCTGCGA
>VYZM01020702.1:249481-274243 GCA_013398915.1 Dromas ardeola | reverse complement strand
GTGTGTGTGTGTGTCTTCCCTCCCCGACCCACAACCAACCTCTCCCCAGCCTGTCGCACCACCACCATCGCCACTGCCGCGGCAGTGATCGGCGGCGTTGTGTCTGCTGTGATGATTTAATGGCGTGCCTAAAGGCTAAATAAAGAGCAAATAGCGGGGAGGCTGCTTTTATTCTTACTAGCCCTAAGAGGTTTCTTACCGAACAGGGAGAGAGGTACTCAGAGACGTGCTTATTTATAACAAATATCGTTCATTAAAACACCTGGTGAACGAACTAATTAGAACTAAAGGACGAGCTGTAAAACATCTGTTATGAGAAGTACTGACTAGAGAGCATCCAAAAGTAAGTAGAAGAGCTCTAAATGTTAAGTATTATATCAAAACAGTCGGTGGACAAAAGATCAGATAAATATTTATGATCGATCCGCAAAGGAATGTAACTTGTTTGAGCTCTTTTTAGGTGAGGTGGCAAGTATTTCGTTTAAAGACATGGAGCTATAAAATAAGGACAAATGTCAGCAAAGATGCTTCACCACAGGGTGCAAAATTATCGGGGAAATACAAATGCTTCAGATAACGAAACAAATGAGTGAAGAAATGTGAAATCGCCAGCTCTGTGTCAATCTTAACACGAATTTCCCGTCGTGTGGGAAACCGGCGGTTAGAAGAGGATCGAGCAGTCCTTCACCACGATCTCTTCAGAAAGAAACTCTTGCTCACATCCCTAGTTTCAGATTTTTGCAGGACACAAACTACAAAGACAACCGGAACCAAAAGCGTTTTATATTGCAAGAACGTAAAGGGAGAAGGTTGTTGAGTCAGTATTGGACCACAAAGCGATATAACATAAACCATAAAAGATTAATGCATGGTGTGCCTGTCACTGAATCCTTAAAGGAAGCACTAAAGCCAGGACTAAGCCAGGAATGGGAGGTCCTAGCAGAAAATGAAGACTTGTAGCCAAGGTGAATCCTCCTGTCAAGCTGATTTTTTTATTGCTGCTTTGTTTCCAGGTTGGTTTTTTTTTCATGCTACAATACTGATTTTTCTCTTATATTAACTACTTTAAGTTATGTATAATAAGCTCAATGAACTGTGATTTGAGGTATGTTTTTGATTTTTTTTTTCATATTTGGTGATTTTTATCACACTGGGGCAAGTATGGAGCTGAGGAAATACATAATGAATATCCATGCTGCAGAGGACAGGTTTCAGTGCATAGACAATGCAACCGCGTAGGGGAAGCAGGACGAACTCTCATGAGAGGCTGCTTTATACTCTGAAATCTTCTCAGACCAGATTAGGTGTGCAAACATGTGTTGTAGGTTTGTTTTAACTAAGAATACAGTTTGCTCCATGATTGTTTACCTTCCTTCACCCACCTTATATTCTACCTTTTCATTTCACTAGTTTATCAAAAAAAAGTTTGCTCACAAGATGCTTACAGATGCTGAGCACTGATGGCGACATCTTCAAGCCACTCTGCAACTATTTGGGTAATTATTTTTTTTCAGAAGTATCTATGATATGATTCTTGATAATTTTGAAAATCAATGTCTCTTAACAAGTCTCCCTATATAACAAATCCAATATCCTTTGTACTAGCAGGTATGAGGAGAATGTGCATTTTAATCCACTGTACCTCTATGGAAATAGTTTTACTCCTTTAATATGCTGAGTCCCTGTGCTGATAATTTTCCACGTTATCACACAGGAAAAGGCAGCCACTCTGATGACTTAGCTTTACTGACTGAGATGTTATAGATTTTACTAGTGACTTTTGCTTTACTGGAAAATTCACTGGAAGTGAGTGGTGATCCTGGGATGCTGAAATAAGGGGGCACCGTCCATCAGACATGGCTTGGTAAGCAAGGAGCTGAAAGTTGCAGTCTGCTCTAGAAACCACAAAAAGTGGGATATGCAACCAAAAGAAAAATGTCTACACACTTTTCTTGTAAAATGGGAAAAATCTTCTCTCCTTTAATTTATCCCTTAATAGCAGAGAGTTGCTATCATTCTCAAACGCTGGCCTGAATAACAGAAACAGATGTACTGTGTAGCAGGCTAATGCCATCTCTCTCAGCTTACTGATGTTGCAGCTGTCTGGTCTTGTTGTTAAACCTTAAAATTACAGTAATGTCCACGGATCAGGACCTCATTACCTCAAAACACAGGGCAATTCCTGTCCTGTTGAGCTCAGTCTGAATTCCTGACAGACCAAACCACATCAGGGCAGTATATATGTGTGGAGACAGGGCAAACTTGCAAGAGAACGGACAGAGTTTGGAAAATAGCTTGACACTTGCTCAGTCAGTGGTGGAGAGGAAGTGACTATGGACACCACTGATGGATTAATACAAAAAAGGAAGTTTTTAAGCAAAGCTAGCTGAAGACTGGTTATTTTGATTCTAGAAGAATGTAGTAGTATTCAGATGAAAGCAGAGCAAAATGTGGTTGAATGTGGTATCACTGGAAGGGTAAAGGAGACCTCTGTTGTCTCCATGCGTTAAGAGATTATATAGGCAGGGAATATTGGACTGTGACAGAGTTTCTGTTCAAAAAATTTATGTCCGAGTCTTTTGTGAAGCTGAAGGAGGGGCCAAACAAAAAGTATTAGATGAATTGGTCAGTACTGTTTCAAGTGTCTTGCAATGAAACCATAAAGGAGGAGACTGCTGAAATCAAAGTCAAAGCTAATGTAGATGGGAGGAAGCCGTGCCTTGATGGTTGAAACAGCTGGGAAAGTCTTCGCTACATTGGAGATAGATGAAATGTATGGAGATGAGGACAAGGTTACCTCACTTTGACTTCTGCAGATGTCACATGCAGAAAGAATTGATTGACTCCATCAGTTAAGAAAAGTAAAATAGATACTAGAAATTGACTTATATTATCTAACTTCTGGCTCTTATCCAAGTACCAAGTTATCATGGAGACACTCTGAGTCCTGCAGAGATGTTAGCACCTGTACACCTGTGCTCCACAGAGCACTTGAAGTCTGTCTCCCCTGACAGACTGTCAGCTTAGGGATATTGGCTTCTAACTGAGCTAACTTTGGTCCTGTGGGATGCACTTTGTCCCTAGACTTAGTGGTTTATGAATAAACACTAGAAAAAAAATCCAGTAAGATATATATACCTAGAGTATGTGGGCAAAGACAACTGGATGTATTTGAGTGCAGTGACCAGAATCAGTCTGAAAGAATTCTCTGCAACCTTATCTGTATAGGCAGTATAAGAATTAACTTTATTGCTTATGTTGATGATATAGATGAGTACCCTCTGCTCACAAAGCAGGTGAATTATTACTAGTCTGGTGTAGGGACTAGTTCTGTTCTTAAAATCAGAATATATCCAGTGAAGCCAGAGCATCACAGTCTGGTCCTAGCAGTAATTTTAGGCACTGATCCTACCTGCATCTGACTGTATGAATGCATCTCTGTGTCACAGCCTGTCTTTAATAGCACTCCAATTTGAATACAAACAGCTAGTTACAAAAATCAGGTTTCACAACTTGGCTTTCCTTGAAAAAAATGTGCCATTCAGTAACATCATTGTTCCCTGACACAGGAAATCATTAGCAAAACTCAATATTTTGGGCAAAACCTAATAAAACTAGGTACATGCTGCCAGTAAAGTGCAATTAATTTCTATTTACTGTTGTATTACGCATGATTTTAAGAATTCAAAAGAAGTAACTGTTGATATTTCTCCATCTGGGACCAAATGATGAACAAAAATTTTGAAAGTACAATTTTGGGTAAATCACAGACAAATGAAATGAATAGCTGTGGTTAGGGTGTGATGTGATTCATCATGCTTGTGAAGTTTTATGAATGATACTTTTTTCCTTAATCATAACCTTAGGAGTAGGAGGGACTGAGAACAGGACATGTATTAAGGTTGGAATGTCAACCTTAACTTTGAATTTCCTGTATTTTTATCAGTGTGCGTGAAAAAAATGTAATGTTATTTAAACATAACTTCTTTCATCTTGATTTTGCTATATAAATACTGTTTGTGGAAAATGGAATGCTATAAAAATGTGTATTGTTTACCTAGGAGTCTAGATTTTTTTCCTACATCTTTATTCCAATTCCTTAATTTTATTATTATGTAATTATGTACTAGAGACATTGATTAATGCTTTTTTTCTCTTCCACTTCTCACAGTTTGTAAAATGTAGGGAAATGTCAGGCTGAAAGATATAGTCACTTAAAGATTTTGCTTATATTTCAAAAGAATACATGTGTGTATGATGGTGGACCAAGATTCATTACCAGAATCCTATTCATAGGCTCCATTTTTACTTAGTGGGATCACCTTGGGTCAAATGAGCCATTTTGTCTTTTGACCTGCTCAGCTTTGAACAGTACACATGCCAGGTAGGATCTTCTACCTTTTGTTTTGTTCTCAATTTTTTGGAATCTGGACATTACCTGCTTCATTTTATAGAATCTGGAATTTCTAGCTGATCTTCTGTAGCTCACAGATGCATCTCCTGCAACTAGCAAGGAGGCCTACACTGAAACTCATCTCTAAAGAATGGGTCCCCTTTGCCATGCTTCTCAATCATCCACTGCCTTGCTAGCTTCTGGTTTTATTATTTTCCTAAGGATATGGAATTTATTTCCTTGCTAGTCCTGAATACCCTCTTAACAGTTTGTGCATATTTATGACAATAGTCTCCAATTACAGTATCGCATAGTGTCATTCCCACTGAATTTCCATTTCATTCCCATTCAACACATCAGAAGCTACTGATATAATGAATAGTGTTTTCTTTCCGTGTTGCTCAGTGTTTCACCTTCATTTCTTTTTCTGTGATATATAAGCCATGATGTAAATATAGGATTAATAACAGTTCTCATGCTGTAACAGCTGCCATATCCTTGTGCTTGACAGATGCGGACTGAATAAGTATTGTTTTTGTTTGCAGGTGGGAAGCATAAATAGAACAACATGGCAAATAGAAACAAAACAACTATGGCAAATAGAATAATATGGCAAATTGGAATTGAGGGTTTCTATTTGAGGTACCTAGAATTTAATTTCAGGGAGCATTTGTGTTATACAGCCTTTTTACCTTAAGAAGAACCTGTTGAGCTACTCTGCTGTGAGCACTAGGCTCTTCCATAAGTGGCATACAATTTTTAGATGAATTATATGTAATATAAGTTAATCGAGCGATTTATTAACATATATCTGGAACGCGTTTTTATTAACAGCATAAGAGACAGCTTTGATTGCTTACTAACTTAATGGGTTTGATTTTGGAAATGCAATTTTTTTTAAAAAGTGCATACCAGTTTTATTGTTATTTTCTACATTTTTTAAAGTAAACCACAAAATGAAAGCTTCCATCCGATGTTCCATCACGTGTGCTTGTGTCAGGGCCGAAATCTTTATATCTATCACGCTACTTGCTGCCTTTAAACTTCTGAAGCCAAATATTATCCTCCCTGTCTGCCATAAGGACCTGAGGGAAGATGACATACTTTGCCAGAAGATTTCACAGATGTTTGTTCGGTGTCAGCAAGAGTACTGAGGAGAGGACGATTTCTTCCTGTCTACAAAAGGAATGTGACTTATTGGCATTTCCCATTTCCGACAAATTAGATCTAACCTGATCTATCCTTATCAATGTCCTGTTTCTTTTTGTGTTATAATTCACTGCCATGTCCCATCTCTTCTATCTTTAACTGTCCTTTCTCTTGTTCCTGTTTCTTGGGCTTGCTACCTGTTTCCATGTGGAACATGGTTTAGTCTCCAGGTTTACCTCCCTGGGTTTCAGTCTTCTACTCACCTCCTTAGGTTCAGCTGTGTTTTCCCCAGACTCCTGCTTCTCAAAGTCTGTTTATCTTTTCTCTCTCTCTATTTCTTTAACCACATAGTCCATTTTTATTTGCAGTTAGTGCTCTCCATCCCCAGGCCTTGCCCTGGCACAAAAGCTCAGAGCTGCACTAACTTTACCTGGCAGTGAGCTCAAGCATGGGTAGAATCCTTAAGGAATCTGGAGATTCTGATCCAAATGTATAAGCAATCTAGAATAGAATCTAGGTGGTGTGGAGGGAAGGCAAAGCCAAGTTAGAGAAGGGGAAGCAGGAGGCATGAGTACACACTGCGTTGGTGGTGGTGGTGTGGGGGGAAGGCAAACCCTTCCCTACTGCACCAGTAGGGCTGGAGAGAGAGCTAAAGCTAGGTCTGGGAAGGTTACCACACATAGATAAAGCCTAGAGCTCTTGTAACTGAAAATGGTTTTAATTTTTAAAATTCCAAGTTCTGTCCAGTGAAAGGAAAATATGACATAGGCAGGCTGAACCTAAAAATTGTAGCAACTATTGTAGTGCTACTTAACGGACACAGTGGTTTGAGGGCACAATAGGAAATAAAACCATACATAAGTAGTAAATTTTAAAAACAGATAGTAAATAAAAAATGCACCCAAGAGAATGTTCAAGGCTAGAGAGTGAGGAATGAGGACTCATACTCCCCTGTTACCTAAACTCACTGATCTCAAACCATGTCTTCTCCCCCAGGTCATCTTTGCTCCAGATTTTCCCAACTTCAGAGAATTCCTGAGTAACGCAGTCTTGTTCCCCTCTAGGGATTTTCCCCAGGCTAGCGATGAGGAACAACAGTGTCAATTCATTTGCACCAAAAGACACGGTGAGTCACGGACAGCTTCATCCTTGCCCCAGACCACAAGTGCAATTATGTAAGTACTTAAAGAAATACCTGCAACTATTTACTGCCACCCACATAGATACAGGGTCCTGGCTATGACATGTTTTGTTAACACTAGAGTAAGTGAGTTGTAGAGAGTAATATTATTCTGTTACTCTGTCTTTTCATATTGGCTTCCATTCAAATATCATGTAAAACGTGCTAAACTGCAAGTGTAGGCATGTACATAATACACCTGAAAAATGTGTAAGTATATCATCTTGTGAAGGGGTAAACTGAAGAGAAGTAAGTTCAATTATTTGTACTGGATTACTGAAATACATTAGTTGCAAAACGAAGAACAAACCCACTATCTCTGGTCTACCAGCTTAATTCTTTAATTGCTAGGTAATCCTGGCTCACAAAGTCAGGGAAAGTCAAATCACTCACTTTTGCTTTCAAAGTTAAACCTCTCTGGGATTATCTCATTTGTGAGACCAGATCCAGAGAAAATAAGTTAGGAATGGAACAATCCCTTTTAACTTTTGCTCCAGAAAGATTGAATAATTGGGCAAATCTATTTTCTTTCCTACTTCTCAGAAATAAAAAAGGACACATATAAATCTCATTTTACTTAGCTCAGGTAGAAAATCAGCATTGTGAATTAAAACCTTGATATACAGTAGTATACAGTATTCGTTCAGAAGGAGTGTCCTAGGATGTTAAAGATTAGCCATGGTGGTTTTGGTTTAGTCTTTATTGCAATGAGAGATTTTTTCCAGGATTTCTTGACTCATTCTGCTAAGCCTGTGTTGAAAGGGAGTTTCTTAATGCATTCTAAAGCAATCACATCATTTTTAATTTTTTTTCACTTACTGTTTAGTACTAGAGTTAATTTCTTCAGACTATTTTAAACCACATCTGTTTTAATTGCATCGTGTATTTTTGAAAGTATTAATATTATTTGATTTATTATTTAAAGACAAACACAGTAAGGATGTTTTAAAGAAGTTGGGAGAACAGCGAGTTCTAGTTAATAGTCTTTTAATATTCAAACCAATTATCTTATCAATAATTAAACTAAAATTAATTATTGGATAAAAACAACTGTAGATCTAGGTAGTTCCATAAAGTTACTGAGACATATTTACCCCAGCGTTCTTTTCAGTGACAATGGATTCAGGAAAATTCCCCACTGGCAATAGGTAATGGATATTAGGCCTCTTACAAAATAGTTCTGCTCAGACAGATGAAAAAGAAGCAAAAACTTACAATATCATTCTGCAGCTAAAACGACAGGTGCTATGTTTTCTGTCAATGATAGAACTTACTACTATATGGTCGGGCTTAAGCTTGACAGCAAAATCTAGGAAAAATAAAGGACCTTAAGAGGGCAAGAAGTCAAAGGTTTAAAAATAAACATTCTTATTTTCCCAGCAGAGAGAAATTCTCTAACACTGCCTCAGAAAAGAAGACAAAAGGATCCAGTGGGTCCCTTCCAGAACTTGGACTTTTCAGATTTTATCTGCCAGTGCTTCGCATTTTACTTTTCATATTTCCTAAGGAGACAGCTTACAGAAAAGCACCATGAAGCCACAGGAACCCTTTTTGTCCATCAGCCAATGGAAATCCTTCCTCATTTCAGCTTCACAAGTCAGAAAGTGATGATTGGAACATCGAGGACCAGTGTAGCCTTATGCATCCACTTGACCAGACTAAGACCTCTCACTAGCTCTCCTTTTGGCTAAACAGGAACCTTCCTAATGAATTAAAATGCAAAGGGAATATGCAAGAAGTGAAAAGAAAACTGCTGAAAAAGCACATTTATAGTACTTTTCTTTGGTATTTAAGGACAAGAATGTGAAGACCAATATTTAGTCAGAGCTAAAAGTAATCAGGGACATAAAAGGTGGTGAGAAAAGATGCTGTAGATGTCTAAGTTGAAAAATAAAGTTCAGGAAAAAATGTGAGTTTGATGAGGTAGGCAACATAGTGAGAGATGATACAGAAAAGGTTGAAGTAGACTTAATCTTTTTTGTCTCAGTTTTCACAGACAAAGCCTGATCTCATACCTCTGCGTGGACCAATGCAGTTTGGCAAAGAGAGGGAAACACAATAACGCAGTAGAAACAGGATAAGTATTACTGAGAGAATTTTAAATATGATGGAGCTGGATGGGATTCACCCAAGGCCACTGAAAGAGCTGGCTGCAGTGATTGCAGGGTTGCTGTCTCTGAAAAAGACTGTGATCATCAGGGAAGATCCCTTGATGGCTAATGCTATGCCTATCTTGAAAAAAACTGGTAGGAGGACTTGGGGAGTTATAGGCCATATGTAAAGATCGTAAAGATGTCCCTGTAAAGATTATAAAGCACGTCCCCTTGGAATCTGTCTCCAAACACATGAATGCAATCAGGAATAACTAGCTCAGACTTTGCAATGACAAATCGTGCTTGACCAGCTTGATTGCCGGCCATCGTGAGATGGCATGTTGCCTGGGCAGAAGGAAAACAATGGGTACCTGGTCTTCAGGATGATTTTGGCATTGTCCTCAAAAGGATTCTCTGTGGAAGATGAGAAAGTATGGACTGGAAGAACAGCTTCTTAGATGCATTGAAAATTGACTTTATCACCACCGTAAAATGGTAGTAAAGTCAAAGAGTTGGGTTCCAGAGCAAAGTACCCTATGGTTTGGTACTGGGTCTCATATTGTTCAGTATTTCCATCAACAGCTTAGGTGGTGACACAGAATATGTCTTCAGGTAAATCTGCAGATAGTACAAATCAGGAGGAATGATTGACATGAAGAAAGGCAAATCTTTAATTCAAAGGGTTCTTGAGAACTGGACCCACATAAACATCATGAAGATCCCGAGCCTGGGGCCAGAACAACCTCAGGTACCAGTACAGGCTGGGAAATGAGTAAAGTCCTCTGAAAAGGACAGGATTGTGATGGACTACAGGTAGAATATAAACCAGTAGCGCAAATTGCAAATAAGGCAAACCATACATTGGACTATGTTAGGGGTAGCATGGGAGCAGACCAAATGAAGTTATTATTGTCCTCGATTTAGCACCGATGAAGATGTATAAGGAAAATAAAGCCTTGTTTGAAGCCTCCTAGTACCTGAGGGGTGCTGAGAAACAAGAGGTTGCAGAGATGCACTTTGAAGGCAATCACGAAGAGAAATTGGAGAAGCTGGACTTGTTTAGTCTGATAAAAAGGAGGCTAAGGAATGATCTACTAGCAACCTAGCAACCTGCAACTACCACAAGGGGAGATGCAACGATGACAATAACATCTTAATTGTGTCAGACAGATTGTACAATACTGGAACAGATTGCCCAGAGAGGATGGGGAATCTTCATCCTTGAAAGTTTTCTAGACAGGACAGCAGGAAGATATGTCCGACCTGACCTAGTGCTGGTAAAAGTAAACTTTGTACAGGAGAGACCTCCAAATGTCCCTTACAAACAGCATTTCTATGATCCTGCAATTCTTGGAATCCAAAGTTCCGACCCCCACCATCTTTTCCCCTTGAAAGAGCACACTTCCTCCCAACACAAGGAGATGGCATGCCCCCTTGTCCTCAGGTTCAGAAAAAGTTTCCACAGAGAGTTTATTTAGGATAGATGGCCAGTAAAAGCTCTTGATTGTATTTGTGGTCATGGCATCTGAGAAAATATACATGAAATACAGCAGAATATTGTGATACAATAGATCTGAGTTTTAAATCAATGATTAGGTCCCCCAAAGGCAAAACACTTATTTGTGTTCATAGATACTCATAGAGAAGCAGTGTCATTCACTTCAAGTGTGATGAGAGCTTGAAGTTATCAAGTGCTTAAGTGATTTGCTGGCTTGTGGCTTCAGTTCTTTAAAACGAAGTAATGAATGTACAAGGCAGGGGGCTCTGAAGAATGCTCACTACTTACAAGCAAGCAACCAAAAAAAAAAAAGGCAATCAATCAGTCAAATTATTAACTATCTAAAAAACTAACCTGGAAGACAGTACCTTATTTAATGGCTTATTTACAAAACTATTCAACCTACCAGAACATAATTTCAGTGTTCAGATTCTCACCTTGGAATTTGTTCCTAGTCAGTCACTTGTAGAGAACAGAGAACAAACATCTGAAATACTACATTAAAAGAACACATCAGCATAGAATTGTTTTAATGATTAGATGATATGTGACCTAAACTTAGAGTGGAAACTCACTAATTTGTACTGTACAGGTGAAGATATTGCGTGTCATATATTCTCCTCTCTGCTTCTATTGTACAGAATTCCAGACTGAACTGCAGTTTTTACAACATACAGAGCACTCCACATGCGTGCAGTTTGGATTTCACAGGACTGTAAATAATTTTAAGTGTTTGCATTGGTTGTTGATTTTAATCTTTTATATGCATGAACTCTTGAATTTTTATCAGGTTTTCACAAAACTTTGATACAGGATTATGCATCTTAAAAAATTGCATGCTTTTACTGTAAGTCTGAGAAGAATTTATATCCCTAAGGCTTTCCTCTAGGATATCTTTTGACATCAAAAAGGTAAAATTATAAATAGATTCTATTTCTTTCAGATGTCTATTTAATTTTTTTTCTTCCAAACACTGTAATTTAATTTTGAAGTTCACTTTGAAAATAAACAATAAATGAATGTGTTTTCAGAGATAATGCTTTCTCTTTGCTCAAAATAAAAGCAGACATCTGGTTTCTAAATTATTATCTTTTAATTGTCTACCTAATCACTAGTTTTGTGGAATTTCAAAATGGCATTTATTTACCAATCAGAAAAATATGTTCCTGACAGAAATCTCTCTTTTTGCACATGTATACGCATACCACTTGTTCTCTTTTATGTTTCATACCTATCTTTTCCATCCACTTACAGACAGTGCTATACATTCAAAGTGTTGTAAATACAACAGACATTCTTATTGTATAGTGCTTGCTATTTTATTTAATAGCAAAACCAGTTTATTCCACCAACAGGCCTATCTAGTAGTATTATGTTCATAGATGTGAATATATATATAATATTCATTTGAACTCTACCGTTTCTGCACTTTGCTATCATTCACAGTCTATTGATATAAAACAAGTTCTATCTATCCTTCCACCCAGATGGTTGACGTTACATGTGATTGTATGAAAGCTCTGATATGAAATGCCTATGGCTTACTGGATTACCCTCTCCCCACATGTTTCAAATTAATAATAAAAAAGAAAGAAAAAAAGAACCAGTGCAATCTCGCTACAAAAGAACAAGAGTTTATTGTATAACACGATTGCAGATGTGGAAAGGTGCTCATAATAAGGCTACACTATTTTTGTTTCATTGTGCATCTGGAATGCCAAAGGATCTTTAAGGCACTAGGAGCTCATACTAGACAGTCTTGGCTTTTTGATTAACTTAATATTCAGAGAAACGATTCATTTTTGTAAACGCTGTGCCATTCATCATCATATTGTCATTTATGTAATCACAAAATGATTTACAAAGTCAAGATTTTTTTCCAATTTCTGAAACAATTTTAAGACATCAAAGACTTTCAGATATAAACATCAAAGAGCAGCCCAAATCAGAGATTTCTGGCTAAGACAGTTTAGTTCATTTAATATCCTCTGGTTTTCTAAGGATTAAATTACAGCATATAAAATTCTTGGAATCTGTCTAAGCAAGCTGTACTGTATATTTATTATTTATTACAGTATGGCTTTTTTGTGGGGCAAAGGACTTTGCGGTAGAGAAGATGCCATCTTTTCAATTTATCAAACCAGCAGCAAATTCTTGTGAAATATTAGAGGTACAATGAGCTAATCCTACTGGGAATGGAGAGATGTGTTAACTGAGGAAATATTTGCACATGAGCTCAGGATGAAATGCAGTTCTTTCCTTGTAATCAGCCTGTTACAGAGGGATGCTTGTATGAATTTAATAAGAATATTCTGGAGAAAAGTAAGACAAGTCAAGAATGAAATGACTTCTTCACAGGAGGAACAATTTCAGTTGCTATAGTTTATAGAAAACAGTAGGCCAGGTTTCTAGTATTGGCTAAGGATGTAATTCAGAAATGCTTTCCATTATTTCTGTGATTTAGAGCAGGGTGACACCACAGAAGCTGGTCATATGGATGGCTGGGCATTGCATGGCACTGGCACACATGCCAAGTCCTAGCCAGAGAATTTAGAAAGCACAAACAATGTAAATTGATCTAGTCAAGAAACGAATCGGTAGAGACTCATGAGGTTTTTCTGTGCACAAGTGAAAATATAAGCAAATATAGTTTCATCCACTATCCACCTAAGGCAGGCAGGATATTAGGGATTGCCTGCAATAAGCAAGGTAGGTAGAAATGTGTGCCTGGCTTAACAAATATCATGGAGGATCCTGCCAGGGAGAGCAGCTACATGAAGTACAAGCTTTACAAAGAGCCTGCTCCCATAGACTAAATAACTAAAATTCTAAATGCTTATCCTTGAAAGATGTTACTATCTTTTCAAAAGCAGCCTACTGAGGAACTGAGTTTCTGGGAACTGAATTTCATACTACAATACAACAAGGTTTTGCCCAGATGGATTTCTATTCTAATGTTCACAACAAGCTGGGTTAGTTCCAAGACAGTTCAGAAACACAAGCAACAAAATGCATGGTTTCTAAGTCAAAAAACATAGTTCTTTTATATTTACATTCCTACTCTCTCGTTTAGGAAGATAATGAGATTACATGTAGAACAGTCACGTCAGACCTTGAATGCAGAATTATTGTTCAAGATAAACCTCCAGGCAAAAATAAATCTATAAACGGGAACAAACACTTGACTTTTTACCAAGATTTTTATCCTTCGGATATTTCAGTGCAAAATTCGAAATTGTATGGCTTTGTATGACCACTGGAGCTCAATTATATCATTCTTTTTGCTCACATCCACAGAACTTTATTTTCTACATAACTTTGCAAAAAAATTCTGCTTGTCTTGTGCGAGGACGTGAGAAGACAAGGGGGAACATGTACCATGCTGGTATAGCCCTGCTACCAGCATGAAGGCCACCCTGCACGTCAGTTCTTATTTCTATCCAACATTTTATAATCACATACATCATTGATGAAGCTTTATGCCTAACCACTTGGAGAAGACAAACTGCTGTGAAAGAGAGACAGCTACATCCTCCTCTGTACAGTTAATCCAGCTGAGACAAATATAGTTAACAGTTTTAGACTGTAAATTGCGCTGGCTCTGGTCCCTTAATGTATTTGCAAAGTGCCCATCACGATGCACTACGTGGAGTAGGTAACTTATAGTCAGGTATAAAAGCAATTTTGTCAAAGGCTTGCATTTGGTGTAGTTTAGCTTGTGTTTGTGTTAGAAGAGGCTCCTGAGAAAAGAAGGAAGGAAGGGGACAAAGGCTCCTCTCAGCCTCCATCAGGATTGGATTAAACCCAGGAAAGACAACCAGGGCTCTAGAAACTCTCAGGGCTGAGTACAAGGAGCAGCCAAAGAGGAAGCCTAGGAACAAAAGCTTAATTTTAGCAGGCTTTTGAAGATGAATTTTAACTTAAGTAGGGGCTGGGATTTTCCTTTCATTGCTACCATATAACTGTTAGAAAGAAGCTAGAGACTTTGATATCTAATTTAGTTAAGAAAATTGTAGAGGTAGGGTTACAATCTCCTAGCATTTGAATAAATTCTTGTCCCAGTGCTAATACAGGGAGCTTTACTGAGGGATTTATTCTGTTCCAGGATGCATCTCTGTTTGCATGTATTTGGATGAATTGTGTATTTGCTGAAAGGGTTGTGGCTTTGTGAGGATTCTTTGAAAAAGGGGTTATAATTTTGGTGGTCTGGAATTTTGTAAAAAGTTTGGCTGGATTCAGAAAGGACATACAGACTTTTAAATAAACAACATTTTGATGACATTGCTATTTGTCGTTCCTCAGAATATTATCCAAGGAGAACAAGAAGCTTTAACAGGCTTTATGTTTCCTGAGACAAGGGTCATTTTTTATGTGTTTTGTTCAGTGCCTCTGTGCAGTCAGGCTCAAGTTCTGCCTTCAGGCATTGTTAAAATAAAAATATTACATTAAAAATCATGTCAAATTTGCCCCACTCCAGTGAATAAGAGAAGTACTATTTTAGGATTAATAGCCAAATATTTCCACCACCCAGTAGCATCCCCAGAAGAGCCATAGCATTTACATGCCTGCATCTCTCTCTCTCACTCACACTCGTGCATACACTCACTCTCTCTACTCTTACCTTGCGGGCATCCCTCCTTTCTTTAGGTTGCCCACAGCTGACACCTGCTCCCATATATTCCCTATATGCCCTAGGTAGCAGCAGTCTACCTTGTTCAGGCATACTTGGTGCCTCTGTCCTTTCCCTTAGCTGTGGTTCTTTATATCAGTGTATTTGCACACTAGTCCTTGCCCTGGGGGTGCTTTTCCTTATAATAGAAATGATTTCATTCACTCCTCATGGGCACATGGACTCTGATTTCTGTATGGTTTTGTCCAAGTGACCATTTATGAACACCTCCAATGTATTCTGCAAGATTTCTTTTTATTTTAGATTCTAATTTATTGTCAAAATGAGATGGAGTGACATTTCTTATCAGTCTAATCAGCAGGCAGTGACAAGCAGCTGGCTTTGCCTAATAATATTGGTGTAACTAACAAAATATTGTATTTGGATAATGTAGAATTTTAAAACTTAAATTTGACATTAATTGCCTTATAATGTGTAGATATGTATGTTAATATTTATAGTATTTATAGTTTTAAATATTAGCAGCTCCTGTTCTTTTTCACCAAATCTAAGGGTTCAGAAACAGCAGATGTTCTCGTCTGTGCTGTATCCCTTCCTATTAATTACACAGGTGGTGAGTCTTCCAAGAGTGTGGTATCGCAGTATTATTGTTTCACTGAGTAAGCAGAGCAGCAACGACTTCCTTAGTGATAAAGAGGAAGCCCAAATTAAATATTTTCATTTGTCTGATTAGTCAGAAAATCTTGTAGAATATTGGTTTGGAATTAACTGAAATCTCTCATACCAATGTTTTGTGCGGTCCCTCGTCAGCAAACTAAAGAAGAAAAATGGTTGTTCATAAAACACGACAGACAAAATTGTGTCTTCTCAGAAAAGCAGCTTATAATAGTTCACTAATAACAGCAGCATACATAATCCATGGATGGTGCTCTCAGGAGATTTATTCCAAAAGACTATGAGAAGAGTTTTGACATGTAAGTTGCCAGTATGGTTGTTTGGAACTTTCATGATATCTTTGTGGAGGAAGAGACAGAATAAGCTCTAGAAGTTACTCCTGTGGCAAGACATGATCTCTTATGTTCCTACTCAAAGGCTGACCCCAAGAGGAGAGACACAGATTGAGCAGAGATGTGCAACATGACATCCCTCTAATAGAGTGGCAGGTCTGAAACCCTGAGGGCTGAAGGGGTAAGCCTGTTCTATATTATAGTTTTCCCAAGCATGTTCCTTTTTCCTATGCAGTTATTTAGCCTGATTTAAAACTGTGTACAGTTGAAGTGTGTGTGATTTGTTTAATTGGGGCTTAACTCATCTGTAAGATGATTCTTTTCAATATAAAGTGATTTCCACCCTGTTGATTAACTGACCTTATTGAATAAATGGCTTATGCAGATGTTCACTGTTGTTACATATGCGAACAGTATCAATGGACTGGCGAGTTACTGAGAGGTAGTGAGGTCCTGCATGGTATGTATGTTCGTTCCCTGTTCCTAGTGACTTCAGTGAGCATTAACTGTCACTTGAGAGATGAATAGCAACTCATGGACCTAAATCTACATGTACTGGAAAAACTCTTCAGCTGGTAAAAATTTGCATGTGCAACTTCCATCTGTTGAATCGTTGGTCTGATATATTTAGTCCTCATGGCTCAGAACTATGTGTAAAGCTTGGAATAATAAAATCAGTGCTTCTTAAGGGCATAAACAGGCTCCATATGTTCTGTTAAATTAGTCACTTAATGATTGAATTATATTTTAAAGGAGTCCATTCTGGTCCATCTTTTTTGGTATGAGCTCTTTAAAATATGGTCCTTTTGAAGATGTCTCATCTACTCTAGCACATGCCAGATGCTCACCATGGCTCTCCCTCTAATTTTTCTCATTCCAGATAGGTTAACAAACAAAAGTGATGGATATGCATGATGATAATGTTAAGTTTCACATTTCAGTAGTCAGGCTGTTCACTCTTCATGTCTTGAAAGTCCTGGGAATTTAAACCTGACCCCCAAAAGATGTATGCTCTTAACTTTTGGACTTCCTTTTAGATCATGTATCATGTAAGTACAAAATTCATTATATCATTGCTTGTAAAGTCTGTGCCAAATTGCAAAACTTTTAACTTACAGAAAGGATTAACCAATCCTTTCTGCTTCTATTATTTTCTTGTCTCAATGGCTCTGCAGGGATTGCTGTGGTCTCGTTATTTGTGAGACATGATACAGTATGGGACATGATAAAAAAAGGTAAGGAGTCCCTTGATAATTGCCCTAGGCAATGCTATCTACGTCTCAGACAGTTCATATGGTAATTGTGTTTATGTGAGCTCACCCTGGAACTATAAATCTCATCTCTTGTAATGTAGGGGGTTCTGAGGTGTTTTGGGCCAGCTTTTTTCTGCTGCTTCAGTTATGACATTATATCCATATAAATAAAAACGGTTTACTGGCAAAAGTGATGCCTGCAAATGGATGAAGAAAGACCACAACTAAGACGTAACCTTCTAGCTAGCTGTAACATAAAATATATGTTTATAATTCTAAGTAAGTAATTTTTAATAGAGTACCACATAAAAGAAATTTACAGTTTTACTTCAACAGTCTCAGGATTTCAGAGGATGAGCACAATATTTCTTGTCAATTGGCAACTATATGCTTTTTTTTTACGCTGATAAATATAAACATGGAAATAGAAATGCATTCTTGACACAGAAACAGTACTGGTTTAGAAGCCTATCCATCTTTCTTAATATAAAATATCTGGGGAAATCAGCATGGGACTTGAACCATTTGGAAACCTGACTAGGTTTTGAATAAGTGCTTCCCTCTTTTCTGTGAATAGTGGAAAAGATATTTCTCAGCACATCAGCTGCACTCTAATTACAGACTATGATACTAAGAAATAAGATAATGATGGACACTGTCAGCCATAACACTTTCTGGTGAGCCACTGCTGTCATTTTTTCCCCAAAATATGACTGACATCCTTCCTTTAGCCTTCCCACCCCTTAACCTTTATGTATGTTGGCACAGTGGCCCCGCAACTATGTGAAGCACCATATTTTCTTTGCTGAGCACTAGGAGAGAGTGAGCCATGGGAATCTTTAGCTATAATTTGTACTGAATTCTTTGAGGCTTTCCTTCAGCATGAACAAGCAGTGGAACTTTTAACTCACCCATTGGCATTATTGATGAAGCTGTCTTTGGCTTTTAGCATGTTTGAAGGCCAGTGCCTGCTCAGTGATGGCTAAAAACCAGAATCACTAGACCGTAATTTATAAAGGTTTAAACATGGTGAATCATATTCACCATTATTAGGACCAGGCACTATTCCAGTGTCTTCAAGGAATGCCACTTACATTATCTCAAGTTAATTTTGTCCTGAATCTTCAAACTGCCCTTGTAAATTAAAACTATTCTAATTAGAGTTAATTGAAAAATTAGCGTGGAGCTTACATTTATGAATAGTGTGATTTGACCAGAAATCCATGGGAATGCTGGAGGCACTGAGTTCTTCTAGACAGCAGTGCTAATTGACAACGGGAATCCTGCTGTCCTACACAAATTTCTGATGCCTTAAATTTTGCTGTAATCTGAAAATGAAGACATCTATTTTATTATCTGTCCTTCACTATGCATATTTTTCCTGCCTCACAATCTTTGCTTTCTCTCAGGTTAGCACTTAAAATTTTATTCTTTTTGCTAAAATGAAAAACACTGAAAAAATTAATAAAAAACATTACTAAATTGGAAGTAGAACTGAAGAATTGATGATGCAGCTTCTCATTTTGCCATTTCTGTTAGGTCTGTCTCCAGGCCCAGGTAGATGCTAATTCACCATCTGTGATCAGTTCTTACATGGAAGCTTTTCTTTGCAACACTGAAGCACAGACACTATTTCTTTGTTTCCCTTCTTTTTTTACTCCATTCTTTACCAGAAGGAAAAAAAAATGTATCAATGACTAATATAATTTCAGGCAGACTACATACCAGAACAGATATTTGAGGTAATAATGGACGGGTTGATAATGGGACAACTTTACATACAGTTTACTACAAGATGGACGGGTTAATAGCAGTTGCTACTCTCTGAATAGATGATTGAAATATTTTGAGCAGTACACTGTCAGAAAGGAAAGAATAAATTACCTATGTAGGGACACTTTTTTTTCATTGATGCAAACACTTTCGTAAAAATTCGAGGTGTAGGAACAATATCCCAAATATTCAGCCACTGCTTGACTATAACGCATAATGGAAAAATGTCAAGCCATTCACCTTTATTATTATTATTATTATTATTATTATTATTATTATTATTATTATTATTATTATTATTATATTACCATTATTACTCTCATATTGGCACTGAAAGCTTTCATTGAATTCTTTAGAAGATTCTAAATGTGAACTTACTGGTTAGAAGTCAGAGGGAAAGGACAGGAAAATATTAAGGATAAAACCTTTGTTTTGCCTGTTTCACAGCTTTAGAGTGTTTTCTTCTTCCTCATAAATATGAGAGGTAAAGTCACCGAAACAGGGCTGTTCTAAGGGATAGATAATAATCTCAATAAATTAGATGGAAAGGGGCACAGAAAAACACCAAGTACTCACCTGAATAAGCACAGCTTCATGCTAATAAAGTTACCAAATCTTTTCTCCAAAACATAAGCAAAATAGTTTCAAACTTATTTTTCCCAAGATAAATTATAGGTTGTCAATAAAATCCACAAGCTTTTCATTCTGTTTTGCTTTAGTACAATTTTGTTTACTTTTCTGGAGATGACAAGCTTGTTACTGGTTTCCAAATCAGCCCCTCACAATTTTGAGACATGAAACATCACAATGCCTTTTGGGTTTTCTTTTATTTGCCTCTGTATACCAGACTCTTTACGACTTATTTGTGTCTGATATTCAAGTTTTTTTCCTAGAACCACAAATGAGCAGAGTAAAATTCACACTTTCTCACGTATTGTCAGGCACAGAGCCTTTAAGAAAACGAGTACGTATTTTGAGACTCAAGAGACGATCTCAGCGGTTAGCCGATTTAACCAGGAAATCCAGGTTATGCCTTCTTAGTGAGGACAGTCTTAAAGAATTTGTATGCCGAATACATTGGCAGAAAGTATTAGCAGTGAATGTGCCCCTTGGTGATTAGCACAGTAGAAGACGCAAAATAAATAGACGTCCACTCACATATGTACTAGGTCATCTCCTTTTGACTGATTCGCACAGCGCTGAAGTGCACCATATGGAAATCAGATACTCTCTACTCTATGAAAAGTAGCTATTCTTTCAACATCTCTGTGGCAGCTGCGTGCTGTCTGATTGCTGTGTCTGCCTGTAAGCTGTCATGTACTTGCACTTCACAGACAGCAAAAAGCATACATGGCGATCGCATTTGCTCTGATAGGGGAAGGATACATACAATGTTTGCGCTCATTGAGCAATGGGATTGCCATCACTTCCAGAACTGGTGTCTACAAACTACGACTTTTTCACTATTTTAAGACTAGCTTTTTGTAATACGAATTTTTGGCCTGCAACCTACTGACTCAATAGTTTCTTTCACTGTACTAATGCTGTCCTTCTCCTCTTGGCTCTTCCCCTTCTGTGTGTTTATGTTTGGGCTTACCCCCATAACGTCTCTTAGGAAAGCTAGCTTAAATACATTTTCAAGTGGACTGTTTAATTTGAATTAAACACCAGTGTAGACATCACGTAGTTTATGTCATTTCTCACTCAGATGAACTTTCCTGAGTGGCCCTATTTTGTTTTCTCTTTTTAAAAGGTTTATAAAAATACACACCTGTAAAAATTTACAGGTGTGTAAAAATACACGCCTGTACCATTCTTCAGCTCTCCTATGTACCTACTTGTTCAATATGCTCTACAATTTATTTGTTTGGCTTTTTTGTTTGTTTGTTGTTTTTTTCCTTCTCCTTCTTTACCTTTTTTCCTTTTATTACTTTTTCTAGTAGTTTTGGCACTCTTTGACAACATGCCTTCCAGGAAGGCGCACATTTCCCCCCTCCTGGCAATTCCCATGAGGAGCTCTTGTTCTGGACTTTCCCCAGGACTCTCTGTGTGATTGAATGCCTGAAGAAAGGTCTTCCAATTGACATGTACTTAATCAACTTTCTGCTACCCAATGTTTCCTGCTCGTTGCATCAGCTGGAATTTTACTGCCATCTCTGTAAATGCTTTTTCTTGGACGTTCTGCTGTATATAAGTGTATAATGTTTTTCTGCATATCAGGTTCTATCTGCTTGACTTTAACATATTCTACACTGATACAAAGTAATTGATTACACTTGAATTCCTTTGTATCAGGAAAGATTTTAATCCTTTTCCACTTCTCTTGAGGAAGGATGCTTTGCTGTGTTAAAAGAGCCTTATTGCTTTCTGTGGTATCTTAAGCTGTGTTCAGCACTTTTTTAGCTTTCTATTTTGGAAGCATGAGGCTAAAACCTTTAGCCTGCAGGTCATGATTATCAAATAACTACAAGCTAATCCTTCAGCTCAATAGGCAGAGATAATAGAGCGGGCACTGGATCGCAAAATAACTCAGTAACAAAAATACATAGGATGTCCATAATGATTTTTCATTCACTTGTCTCATGGGTTTGAGATGCTCCTACAAACCTCAGTAAGGCCAAAGGAGATACATGCTTTCTGCTTCCCTATAAAACCCTGAGAATTTATGAAGTCTTTATAAAGTCTCATGCTTGACAGTTGGCAGCCAGCGGTTGATTGTACTCACGTTAAAGGAGTTTTCCTTGTCCTGAATCAAAGCATTTCAGATTATAACCTTTGTTTTCCCAAAGCTGGTGAATACATTACGTTATGGACATATTACCCAGACTGCTAACAGTAGAAATGTGGTAGATTTGTGGAAACCTCTAGAGAAAAATCCACGAGAGGAATTGGCATAGGTGTGCCGTAATCCTTCTTACTGGGTGTTAATTGGTTCTGTTCCTTGGTCTCAAGAGACAACGTGCCACACAAGGAGCGAGAAGAATCTCCTGTTTGCTGGATGCAGATATAATAGTAGTGGTCTGATTATTAAGAATAAGCCTAGATTTGATGTTTACTTATTGTGTCAGCTTTTGGAACAACTTGTATGAAATTGTACAAATGGAGTGCGGGCAGAGGTGAAGCTAGAGGGTCTAAGCTTCAGTTGCAGGAGACCTGCCAGCCAGTCCCAGGGAAAGGACCAACCAGCATGATCCTGTGTTTTCTACAGACTATTATAATTCACCTCAGTGGTTTTATAATCATGTATTTTTTCACCTTGTTATGTGTTTGACTTTTTTTTTTTTTTTAAATGGCAGCTAGACAAAGGCATGAAACTTGCACTTTTACAAGCTGGTTTGTTTAGTGTCATGTTAGATAAATTTAGTACTGCACATATCAAAATCAATTACAGCTTGGGCTTCCCATCTAGTAAGACTTGCATTTATTCCTTTATCCTGATTATGCATCTATTTACACATGTACTGAATAATTCTTGAAGAGGAGAAAATTAAAAAAGGGACTGCAAGTTAAATAGGAAACTCATAGTTCTGCTAGAGATGGACCTGGAGAAAGTTACCACCTTTCTGCATCCTCTTCCTTGCTTAACCTCTCTCTTTTCCTTTCTCCTCCAATCTTTTTATTTTATTTTATTGAAAAGAACGCACAAAGGAGGAAGTTGAGCCGCAAATGCTACAAATATGAAATATTCAGAATGGAATCTAAGCCAGAAAAGGTCAAGAAATTCAGAGATAAAATTTCTTCATTCTTGGGCCCCTTCCTTGATCTCCGCTCAACAGTATTCTTGCATCTTTCTTCCCATACCACCCTTATCTTGGGTCCCTTGTGAAAATGAATTAAGATAGGACTTTCTGATAGGGAAATTCCTGGATGTCAATTTACCTGTGCAATCTGATAACTTACTGAAATCAGTATAGGAAACGTGTCTGTGTTCCTGGCCTAATTAGCTTCTATCTGTAAGATAAATATTGGCCATTGCCCAGTGCTAAATGGTCATGTAATCAAAGCCTCTATCGTAATTCTGAGACACAAGGGACAAAGATAAGGGTCCAATGTAAAGTGGACCATAGAGAGAAACAGGGTTAGTCTTTTTGCATCACAGACCTATTCCAGCAGTGTGTTTTCATGAGCTAAGCATGTCAGTAAAAAGAAGGGTTTGCACAAGGAAGGAGTTGTATGTCCATCAATTAGTCAGCAAAACCAAAAAGATGTAAGAACTCACTTGGGGACTGAGGATGTAATTGAGGAGCTTGATTAAAAGTAGATAGTGCTGAGTTTTACAACCAAGCACGACGGGAATTAAGAAACAGGTGATGCGTTTATTTTGAGTCTGGTGATAAGAAGAATCCACAGTCCAGTGCAAGTCTTAAGCAACATGGGGGCTTTACCCAGCTCCATATTATTCCAGAGTTTGGTTCTTCCCTTTCCTCTGTATTATTTGGATAAATTTTTCAATTATCTGCTTTGTATTTTATCTAAAGTAATTAGACAAAAGCACCACAGAGAGGTGTGATGAGGGTGAACGATTGTATGGAATTTTGAGGATCAAGATTAGCTAGTGAATAATAATATGTGGCAAAGCTTCAGTCAGCTGTTATCTATTTATAGACATGTCCACCAAGTATGAATTAGGTTCTGCTTGAATTGAAATCGGAATGGTTTTATTTTGTTTTTGCTTTCAGCTCCAGGGGAAATAAGATCATATACTTTATGTCCAAAATAAGAATGTTCCAGTACAGGACTGTGTGAAAATAAGATACATGATTTCCTATAGTGTGATTTGTTTACCATGCCTCCACCCTCCCCGGCTAAAATATGGTACATTACAAAAGAAATGCTTTAATAGTTTTGGCAAGCAAGCTATGTAGTTACTTGAGTTACAGTGTAGCTGTCAGTACTGTAGGCATCTTAGGTAATTAAGTTCAATATGAGATGTTTATTATAGAGTGAAAATAGTGGTCTGATCCAGATGACTTAGAAGTGCATGCTTCACTCCTTTATTTGTTGGCATGTGTATATAAATATTCAATGCTTTGAACAGTAGGGACAGTAAATTCTCTTCCACCTTGTTGATTCTACATTTTTAATATTGTCTTTATGCAATGAGACATTTCTCACCATTGAACTATTAATTTAAAAAGACCTTCCCCTTGACTGTATTCTGATTTGTTTTGCAAACCTAAAGCTACTCTACTGATGCTATGTCTGAGGACCTGGTTTGGTACTGTAAGTGTATTAGCCTCTCCTACTTGTCCCAGCCACCTGAATAAAGATATAACATGTTAAGTAGATTGATGTGCTAAAGCAACTCCTTTGTATTCTTTCTGTCAATGAAATGTTGAGGTCTAGCCAACTGTCCTGTGAAACCACTGTCCCATGCTAGCTTTCATGGTGGATAAAAATGAAAAAGACCAATAGTATGGTCCCATTGACATGCGTGGCTCACGGATATATTTTTTGAAAAAAGATTTTCTAATATTCATCAAATCATAAAATAGTTTGGGTTGGAAGGGACATTTAAAGGTCACCTAGTCCAATCCCCCCTGCAAAGAACTGGGACATCTTCAACTAGATCAGGTTGCTCAGAGCCCCGTCCAACCTGACCTTGAATGTTTCCAGGGTGCAGAATTTTCATAACAAGCCATTATGCATTTCTCCACTACTTCACAGTTGCCATCACTATAATAAAGAGGAATTTGCATTGTTGGAGTTGCATTTGATTAAGACAAACAAAAGCAAAGCCAAAGACAGGCTCTGCCAGCCCACCCCCCACTCCCCCCCGCCAAAAA
>VYZM01020702.1:222669-249434 GCA_013398915.1 Dromas ardeola | reverse complement strand
AAAAAAAGAAAAAAAAAGAAGACGACTCTAACAGGCATGAGGCAGTGGATTAAATTCAGAATCTCTTGCTGCCTGCAGCTGTCTGTCTTGCTCCTTTGACAGATGTTGCTGCTTCTGAGACAAGAATGTGAATCAGCTCTTGGACCCCTGCAATTTCCAGCCCAGCCTGACTTCAGTTTTCGTTTATCTTTATATACTGGTTTGGAAATTTAGAATGTTTCAAAAGCAGAATTACAAGAAGAGCAGATGTTCTTTGTTCGTTGACAGCAATATCCATCCAACAGGTAAGGAGAACAGCAGGAGAGCTTTAGCTGCATGACTTTATTCTGTTGAATTGCACATTGAGGGGGCTGCCTCTGCTATGATTAAAGTTAGTTATACAGCTCTAAATGCAGATATCATTTGCAGTGATTCTTCAATTTGATGCTGACCCTTTCTAGCTTTGAGGGCTGTAGGTTGTATGCTCAGGAGAGAAGCACAGGCTCAGTTCTAACGAGGGTGAAATAATATCACAGATAGATAATATTATTTTCTCCATTTTTTCTTCAAGCAATCCTCGTAAGAATAATCTATTATAACAGTTTCAGATCATCTAACATGGTAATACATGTCATTGCCCCATATTGAACTCTGAGACTAGGTAAATAATGAGTAGTGTTTTATGTTCCTAGGAAACCTATTTTCCATGGTACTATGCTCTGATATCAGCACTCACTGTGTGTCCAAGTCTTGTCTTCATAACTGAGTAATAACTTTGTCAGGCTTAAGTTATAGCAATGTTGCCAAAAGACAAATAGCAACACTTCTGCATTCAAATGCAAAGTATAAAAATAATCTCTGTCCCAGAAATACAGAATATGACATTGTGGTTACTGTGATTTTCATGTATAGTAACTGAAGCAACAAAAAGATGTTATTGTGCACTATTGAAAGATATCAGTATTTACAGTTCCTTCCAATCATATGGCACTGTAATGGGAAGGATCACAGAAGCCATTTCAAAGCCAAGTCCTATCAACTCTGGGACTACAAGGTTTTTCATCTTTTTCTACCTCATTTCTTGGCATGGCTCAAAAGATATAATTCTTGGCTCAGAGAGATGCAGCTTTCACTCTGCTTAAGAATCCTTTAAATAAAAAGGGGCCAAGTTTTTCTAAAAGAACTCCAGATTTTCAGTGCCTTAGTGTCTGGGGGCTCAACTTCACTAGCTGAAATTCAAATCTCCTGTAGGTTTTATGTTGAACTTCCAAATAAAGAAAACCCTATAATCACTGTCCACTTTGAAAAGCCAAACAGTTCTTCTGCAGACTATGAAAAATGAATTTTAGCTGTTGTTGATCTGATAAACCCAGATGAACATATATTCTGAGGACACAAGAAGATACATCAGGTACCGTAGCTGACTTATTGCCTGTTGGAGTATCAAAGTACCTAAAAGTCATTTACATTCTACCCAGTAATGTAGCTTTAAGTTATTAATTAGTCATTTATAAAGGCATTTATCTGTCTCTTGGTGGTAGTTGCTACTTCAGCTTCCCTTATTTTCCTAACAGAAAAGGAAACACAACGCTGCATTCCAGGCGTTTCTATGGTGAGGCAAGAAACTGCAGCTGTAGACCTGAAGTAAAAGGGTGAGGTAATTTTAGGCCCCAGAGGCTTGGTAAATATTAACTGTAAAAAAGAAAGTTAAAATAAAGTAACCAAAAATATACTCCATTATATTGATGAGTCAGTTTTACAATGGACAAAAAATGTTATCTTGAGATTAGCTGTGTCTTGTAAATATTTTTATGGGGTTTCATGTATTTATATGACAGCAGTAACTTCAGCCCCTTGCCCCCCCACCCCTGCATCCCCTCAGGATTTAAATACTTGGTTTCAAGTTCAAATTGGCTTAGTCCTGACCTCTCTACATTGAGGTTTCTGTCCAGAGCCAAAGAGTTAAGGCTAGGGCTAGCAGTGATGGTGGAGCCTGCACAAGGGAGATCCTAACTAACTCCTTGGGAGCCCCAGCACCCCGAGAGACCATAAGCATGAGGAGGAGGAGAGGAGCTGGTGTGCCTTTGGTGGGGGAAACCTCCTCCTGCCAGGTAATCCCATGTCTGAATGAGGTTGACCAAAAGGGGAGAGCGGACACTGCCTTGCCCCTTCTCTGCACCCAGCCTTGCACTGCTGATGGACAAGTGGACTCAGTCCCTGTGAATATGGCACTATGTGTTGTCTCCCACAGCAGTGCGAGATCCATTCCACCCTTCGTGTCAAAATAGCTCTTAAACAGTCATGGAATTAATCATTTACCATCAGCCTGAGATGAGTCAGTGGGGTAGCTAATGCCTAATCCAGGGTAAAATCCAGTAGAAAGCCTTTCGCATTATGTGGAATAATAATGTTTAATAATAATAATAATGTGGAATAATAGTTACAGGCTGCCGCTTGTAACTATAGGCAACTTCCATAGCGGAATCAAGAAGCCCGAGCTAAGTATTACACTTCTTATGCATTGCCTGGGAAAAGAGAGTTGTCTCTGAGTGGTAAGAGGAGAAACGCTGTTGGTTTTTACATGAGGCGATCATTGTACAAAATACATAATGTTGAGGGAAAGCAGGAGAGCCTACGACTCTGCCTAGCAGAAAAGAACCTTAAAAATTAAACTACTCAGTCACACTCCTTCTAGGTAGTGTTGTGAATCCTGAATGGACTTCTATAAAGGAATACTTCCTGTAGGAAGGGTGGCTGATCAGCCTTGCTCACAGGAACCTGGTGGCTAAGTGTGAAATATGGGTTTAAATCCCTTTGGCCTTCAGCCCACATAAACTGGAATACAAACAGTCATCTCAATACAAATTCTTTGAAGCAACAAACTTCACTGGAGGAGGATGGTTCCTCCTAACATTTATCTCTCCACCAATTTTGAGTGATTTTTGATGACCAGGCATATGATACTCCTCTGACTTGTGTTTTCACTCTACTGCTCAGTTCATTGTATTAGGTTGACTTTAAAGATCAATGACTGTGCAGCCTTGGAGCAGTGTGCAGACAGACTGCCCTTAACTGAGATGACATCATCTTTTGTAGAGAACTTCTTCAAATTTTCATCACTCTTCAGAACAAATTGAACAGTAGCAAAAATCTCCACAATATTTTCTGACCAACATCTACCATTTGACTTTGGAACCTGAATATTATTTAGCAAATTAATAATTTATGTATATGTGCAATATTTGATCCTTTCTAAAGAGTCTTTGAGGGATGATGTGGAGTATCGTAAGTCCAAAGAATGAAGAGCTCATAAGGTTATCTATAGAAAATAACTGAAGGAAAGATACTTGGAAATGCAATGTTGGAAGACAATATTCAGGGTGGAAAAACTGAGTGTCATTAAAATTCTTGGCCTAAAATATATCATGAAAGAAATTACTGAAGAGTATACAAAGAGGAAGGAAATTATTTATGGAAATTAGACATTAATATTCGGAGTGTTCAAGGCGAAGAAAGGAGTAGAAGTAATCCAATGTAAAAGATGGTATCAGATGACTGTCTCAGGGTATCTATTTTTCATGAGGGGATTTTTCTTTCATTTCTTTCAGGAACGTGTAGAGGAATCTGACAGTGTTTATAAGAAACCAAAATCTATTATATGTGCATTAGCCATACCTGCTTTTATGAAGTGTGACATAAAGAAAAAGTAGATTCATCTTAATTCATTTCATACCTTAAGAAACTGCAAAAGAATCTACAAGCAAGTTTTGTAAAATTTTTAAGGTAAAAAATTGACTTCCAATGCAGTATAAATGTTTTGCAAGAATAAACATATTGAAACAGAGGTAATCAAAGTTAGAATTCATATAGAAATACAGGATTTTACAGTAGGAAATAAGGACTTTGTGCAAAGCATCATTCAGGATGTATTTTGGAATGTTCTTGCTTGCCTCTTTAGGCAAATATATTGCTCTAGTCAAAAACAGCTAAAGGGGCATTAGGTGCGTAACATAAATCACTTGAAAAACAGGAAATGGGTAAACTCAACTCTGAATTATGTTGTCTCATATACACTAACGTTTAGTTTCATGTCCTCTAATTTTAGCTGTCTAGAAGTTAACTGTCTGGTTGAAGGTCGTCATCAAATCCTCCTCAGTCATTAGCAGAGAAAGATAGCTATTTCCAGAAGAAGATTTTCCTCTCTGATATTAAATGCCTATTTTATGCCCATGGATTTTCTTGTCTTTCTTCATTTACTGCTGTGGTAGACTAGATAATTAATTTTGGTTTAGACTAAAAAACCAAAACAAAGCGTGGTGAGATGAGACTGACTGCAATTAAGAGAGTAGAAATTACAGAAACATATTCCAAGTCACTCAAAAAATGGAGGTATCTTGACTTAATTTTTCATAGTTATGTCTTAGTTGTCTAAATATAATTTTGAAGATGGGATATGGGCTCCTAAAACATAGCAGTACTTTACAGGATGTTGGTGTCAGGAATCAAACAGTGTGAATGATACACCATCATATACACTTTCATTGTATCTTCTGATTCAGGAGTAAAATTCATAGTAAATGAATGTAAGATTCATAGTAAAATCACTATAGCTAAATTAGTCTCATCATCCCTTATAGCTTAAATTAATTAGTTCGTAGGATAGACCTTATCACTGAGGAACATGATGAACCTATGCCCAGTAAAGCCAATGTCAAGACTCCTTTCACTGATTTCAGTGGGAGCTGAATCAGACTCCAGATGTACGGATGCAATAGTTTGTAGCCTGCAGTCTTATAGAAAACTTCAGTTCTCCCCCTCTCTCCAACACAATCATAATGAAAAGCAAACTTTCATTGTAGGATGAGTTCTTAGTTATCCTTTCTTGGCTCATCTACTTGTCTAGGACTTTTAGTTTTAGATATCACAGCATTTCTTCCTCCCCTGGTGCCACAGTGACACAGACGCCAAGCTGATAAAATGCACAGATCCCCCATTTCCTGTGCTCAGCTCTGAGAAAAGAATGATGAAAACCCTTCTACCCCTCTGTCTTTGAAGTCAGGAAAGCAAAGTGATGGCAAATAAATACAGTAAAGCAATGCTACTAATGAATATATCAATAGTTCCAGTGGTAGGGGGTGAGGGATTAACATGCCATTTGTTGATTCATTGGGCATTTAGCTGTTTTATATGCCTTGTACCTTGAAAAGTGAATCCTGGCAGAAATTCAAAAAATAACATCCATTCAATAAGACCATCTAGGATGGCAAAGAAGTTTTTTTTGTATCAATTGCTTAAAATACTCTTGACAAACAGCGCACCAACAGAAGGCTCAGTCCAAGACTTTTAGCATGAGACAGTATTTGTTATTGACTTCACTGGTATCATTATTTCATCCATTGTTTTCAAATTAACAAGACACTTCAAATTCATAAGCTCAGGCTCTTTGTTAGATTAGTGCCTTTTTTAAAAAAATAATTATTATTTTGTGAAAATGATAGTCTGTGTAATAATGCTCTCAGTGGCTGAAAACTCCCTGTCCCCCTAAGCTGGGTTACAAAGACCTCGTCTTGACTAGAGAGAAGTTTGACACCACTATCTAGAGTTCATTCCATAGTTTGTGATGGTCACAGTATTACTTCTCTTAGCACATAAAAATTGTTCGCGTTATTTGTAAAGGCAGCCAGCAGGCCTATTTGTATTTCAAATATTCTTCTCTTGACAGAAGACTATTTCACTGTCTTTGGGTAAGCAGTCAGATGGGATGGAGTTCTTATAACAAAGGACTTTACAAGTAGTCTTTTGACTTTCATGGGAGAAGACACAAATTTTAATTATTTGCCAGCTACTGAGATGGACCCTGAAAGAAAAGCCTTCCGGCTTCGGCACTCTGCTAATTCAAAAACACCACGTCTCTCTATTGGTGCACATTGAACTGTTGTATTTTGCAATCACTCAGCCTCCTCACTGTCCTTGACACCAGCAAATATAAAAGGCCTTTATCCTTTCCTCAGGAAGATAACAAACCAGAAACATACCCATGAAGATATAGGATCATTTTCACTAACAGAGCACTACAGATAAGAAACTTGAAATACATTGTACACCCAGCCAATATTTCTGCAGGGCTTTGACTAATGACTGGCCTGAAACTCTTCCGTGTAACAAAGATTTCAACACATAGAGGTATCTCAATGAAACATTAAAGATAGTTTTGGTGGAAAGTAGAGCATTATGGGGTACAGGGGTGAATGAGAGATAAAACCTAAAGAAAATCTATCTGCTAAAATACTACAGTCATTGGTATATAAAAATGTGCACACTGAATATCATATTTATGCTTATCATAAATCTACTAACAAAGGCCAGACTGCAGATTTGCAAACATGAACTCAAAAGCAACTCTGAACCTACAGAAAACTGCATTACCATTCAAAACTGTCAAAGAAAAAGTTCTATGAATAATGAAGCACACATATACCTGGGAATCTTCTGGGACTTTATGAAACAGTAAATCAGTTCGCTGCCAAATTTGCTTTCCAGCAATGCCAGAGTTGCATTAAAACTATGTAGTTTGCTGCTCAGGGTAATTAGTTGCCTTTGAGGTTGTGGGTAATATTGGAAAGCAGATGAATGTCAAGAAATCTGACTATGTAGGATTTTTAATTGTCAGTATATTTACTACTCACTTGTAAAATTAAAAGGCAAAACTAAGCAAGCATGTATTGAAAAACATGATTAACAGTCTCTTCCACATCCTTATAAGCATTGATTATCACAAATTCCACCATCAGTTTTCCATCCAAATGATTTGAATGCAATAAAAATCTTATTAATTAAAAAAATGAACAAGTTACTTCCAGGGTTCAGAGAATTGCTGGCGGAATGATGCAGCTGCTGAACTTAGGAAATAGATACAGAAATGGCAAAAATTAGTTGTGATGAGCAATCAGAAATCTATGGACATTTTAAACGATGCTTCAGAGGAAACATTGTAGAGAACAGCAGGGAACAGTATGGAGCTTGCCATGATTGTAGCCCCATAACCTGCCCCTCCTGAGCCAATTTTGTCAACATGGAAGTAAAATGACCTGGAGAGGTAAAAGGACTCACTGATTCAGTGTGAGGAATGGATGTCTGTGTAGTCAAAACTGCTGTGGCTGAAGCCAGTAAGAATGTGCATGCTAAAATGAGTAACACCAGGATGTAACCCTTTATATCCTTTATCTTCTATTAGTCCCTGCTTTGAAATATTTATACACTCCAATGCAATGGCTCTTTTATGCTGTTAAATAATCCCAAGGAGCTGCTTGCAAATTTAAAAAAAAAAAAAAAAAAAAAAAAAAAAACATTTTTTAAAAAAAANAAAAAAAAAAAAAAAATATCAGTCTTTTAATAAAATAGAACCGTTATTACAGAATTTGTCAACTTTTCCACAGATGTTGAGTAGCCCTTGCTAATAAGCTTTTTATATGTTATATTTCCCATGTGTTAACCTCTTTCCCCCATTTTCTGTGTATGTAATGAGCGTGTGTGCATGTGCACACAAATGTGGCACACTGAATGCAGTTACATTTTCCATTTAGATTCTTCTTGCCCTTTTAGTAGTGAGGCTGGGAAATATTATATTACACAGAAAATTTTACTCCTAATAAAAGTAACTCCTTCTGTGACTGCCTTCTGTGCACATTTTGGACCACCATGTGTTTTAATGAATTTCCACTCTTTCTTGTAATGGAACACCGTGAGGCAGTGTGTAATGGCACTGGGGCTGAGCAAGCCCCTGCTCCTGCCCAGGACTACACAGGACTGCATTATGTTATGTCATGATTCTGATAATGTCCTAGTCAGAAGAATACCACGTGTTGCAGAAACACTTCAGAAATTTCTGCTCTGCCCTCTGCTTTGGCCAGGCATGTTCACTGAACCTCAGCTATGCCATTTTACAACCGCCTCACTGTTTCCTTTTCTTATTTATATTGCTGTCCTTTAAAATATTCACACCATTTCTCCTGATTAATAGGTGGGGTTCATAGTATCTATTTTCTCACTGTCTTCATTGCAATTTTCAATGGGACATGTCCTATTCTGCATCTTTCCTTCAATGACCCAACAAACTTCCAAACTTGCATATTCTATTTTTCTTACTTTGGGTGACCTTCAAGCGGTACAGTGAATAAAATATAATATGAAAGGGAAGACATAATTGACAGGAACAGGGTAGCTGCGTGGGTTCCAGTTCTCTCTCAAAAGAACTCCAGAACTCCAGTTCCAGACTCTCATGTATGTGCCTTCAGATGAAGGACCTGTCCCCACTTTTTCACTTCACACGCACCTGTCCCACACTAGCCCTCACAGTTTAGCAAAGGAGTGTTTGAAAAACTTTTCAGTACCGTGATCTAGTTTGAGGATTTTGGATCCTACAAAAGGAAGATGACAGCCCTGAAGAAAAGTGTTAGAAAGTCTGCAAGGTGTCTTCAAATTACTAGTTTACTGTTATATGGAAATAAGAAGAAAAAAAAATATTATAAGCTGAAAAGTGTTAACGTTCTTATATTGTGAAACAAATACCTGACAAGGCAAACTTGAGCCAGACCTGTTCATAAGCTCTAAGGGAATACTCAATTTCATTACGTTAAAAAATTGTTAGGCTGTCAGCCATAATCTGGCATCCAAACTTCATTTGAGACTCCTGTCTTGATGTTTTCCCCCATCCTGCATGAGACATAAGCCTGAAGATAAGCTTTCCTTTTATTCATGTTGTCTTTCAAGGTTCCTTTCTGAGTTTGATCTGAAGTCCTATGCTGCAGGTGAGCTCTGCAAATTACTAATATAGTACCCCCTGCTCAGGACTGATACATGATGTCATTTACGATTTTCTTGACTTTTAAAGATACTTTTGAAATGCTGATGTTCTTCAGATACTTTATAAGGGTTTATCTCTAAAACATGTATTTAAAGGTGAGTGCAAAGCATACAGTTATTACTTTCTAACTAAGCTAAGTATAAACAGTTATCTTATTACAACATCCCCCTTGCAGGTTGACGAGGAATGTTTTAAATCTTGTGATTTGGCTCCGCTAGCATTTTCTCTTGAAGGTAAGCCAGTTTAAGAGGTTTCCTCCCTAATCCTTTCTCATACTCTCCTCCCATCTCCTTGGTCTACTGCCCATTTGACTCTTTGCTAATTCATTGGCTTGTGGGCCTCCACTGTAAGGTGGATCAGGGAAATGACTTGGGTTTAAAAAAGTGGGAGTATAATAGATCCAGTTTACCATCTACATCTCAAAACATTTGCATAGGAGTAGCAAATAGTCAAAAGAAGATGGAGTAACTGGCCAAGAGAAGGTGAAAAATAGAAAGTTCTTTACATGGTCTTTCTGTAGAGAAGAACTATGTCTGCATTTAGTATATAACCCCTTATAACATTTCAATGAGCATGCAAAGCTATGCTAGGTCATTCAGAGCACTCATAAGCAAGAGTGTTATCAAAACTTTTGATAAAAGGCCAACTCTATAATAGCAAACAATAACAAAGAATCGGCCACTTAGGTGAAATGATAATGGGATTGTATGGTCTTAAAACTCAACAGACAGTAATTGAATCTTCACAAAGCTCCCCTGAGATAAGTACAAAGTAATAACTATACAGTTTCTAGCCGTGGTAACCAAAGCAATAAGCTGAGGTGACATGACTGAAGCCATATAATGACTGAAACCTTTGTATGACTGTATTCTTGTGTGCCAAACAATAAACTAGCAAATGGCTTCAGCAAAGATATGGAGGGTGTATGTCTAGCTCAGGAGATGCTGCAAGAAAAATAATATTATTTTCTACTTTAAAAATATCTGTAATGTCTTAACATGTCTTGAGTTTTAAATTAGATTGTTTTAAAACTAAATGACCTTAAAATACGTTTGTTTGGGGTTTTTTTTCCTATTAGAAGAGCCCATGTATTCCCAGAGGGAATGATCTGAATGACACATTTTAATGCAGCAGTCATAGGCCTACTCATCAGTTCATGATAGATGCATGCTATTCAGTTATTTTTTTAAATAATGGAATTTGCAAGGGAGTAGGCAATAAGTTAGTAAGTGAATTTCTACTTGCGTGGAGGTGAAGATCCACTCCAGGACCTTGACATATCCCAGATCACTGCTTCTGATGGAGTGGCTAGTTGAAAGACCAAGAGTAAAGAAATTCCTGGTGGCCAGAATTCAATGTTACCTTATTTGAACAAAATAACATTCAAAACTATATGTTATTTAAAATGGTGGTGCTTCCTCAACAATAGCATTCCTAGCAGCACTGCTTATATCAGCTTGATAGTAGTGTGAGACTCCTCAGGAAAGAGGCCAAAAAGTAAGAATATTTTACTAGCAGAAACTTCAGCCAGCCAAATGGATAACCCTCTTTTTTGCAAAGGCTGCCTGCAAGGCCATCTTTAATTAAAGGAGAGTAGCTTTTTAACAATGAAAGCTGGAATTTGCCTTGGAAAAGGACAGAAGGTCAAGTGATGTCTTGCCAAGCTGATATAAACACATCACTAGCTGTGAGCTACATTCAGATCTAAACAGAGCTGGCAGCTTTAGTTCCTACTAGAAAAAAGATTCCCCATTATGAAAAATGCCATTACAATTGGCAAACGGTTCCTGGTTCCACCCAGGAGGTGCTTAAATTTGGAATTTCACACTCCCTGGACTGTCATCCAAAACTTTGATGACTGCTAAGGCTACTTAATTAAAAAATAATAAGAATACACCAAGAATTTCATGTCAGGAAATAAGTTTGGAGGCCCACTGTACGATAAGGAAATGACTTAAAGTGTTACAATCCAGAAGTTCACGAATGGAAGCTGTAAGATTACAACAGGAACAACTAAAAATAAAACAGATACATTTCTGATTACTATAAAAAAGCCAATACTTACTAATGGATACCACACTGACTTTTATATTACCTAGCCTGTATTCATGTGTATTATCTTCAAGCATTGGTTTTCTAGACTGTCTTAAATATTTAATGCCCTGGCACTGTGGTTTTTGATACTAAAAGCTAACTTGAAAAAAAAATAAAATTGTTAAATACACACAATATATATTCAGATATAAGACAGGGAGTACAGAGACATGTACTTATGTATATGAAGTAGGCGTATCTCCCAGGCACAGCTTTCCTGTATGTAGATACGCATACAGGCAATGAAAAGAGCAAGACATTACCAGTGAGAAAACAGCATAACAAATACATATCCTAATACATGGAAGATAAATATTATTAATCGAAGGGACAGAGTCTGGAATGGCTGCATGCGTCTGAAATGGCTTCATGGGTACTAAAATCACGACTGACTCACCCTTAGCAAGTACCAACAAAGTCTTTAAACCATAACATATTGTCAAATACTATCTACACGTCACTCGCACTAGAGAAAAAAACACTTTGCAAATATGTAAGCATCTCTAAAAATGTACTTGGGGCTATTTTTCTACTGAAATGTATCTTAATTACTGTAAGTCATTATAAAGAATTCATATGATGTCATACAAATTTATAAAGGTCTTCATAAGGTTTTAAAATGCACTTTTTCATTTCAGAACTGAATTAAGTACTGCATTTTATGGGGAATGATAATTTTCCCCTCAAACCAATTTAAAGGTCTTATTTCTATTCCTACGTGGCAACAAAATATTGCACTCCAAAAGGGTATCTTTCTATATATATTGAACTTAATTATGCATAGTCTATTTCTAGGGCAAGTAGTGAATTGAGTACCCTGAATAATTCTGAGTGACAGCATTAGTGTATTAATGTCTTTCATAGACTTGTCTATGTTCACAAAATTACTGAGACTGGAAATCTTCTGTCCACTAGAAGTCAGCCACTAACATTGCTTCTAGTGCACAACAAAATCAGTTTTAAATCAATTTCTAGTAACTCTGGTAAATGACACTGGACCACCTTTCTTTCTGAGATAACAGAGCTGCTGAATGTGCTTAGAAAACATGTCACTTGTGAAATGCCTGAAATCAGCTGATATAAAGAAATTCTGGGGCAGGTTGCAGTAATGTTGGAAATATTGTCAAAACAACTCTGTAACCATAATTATGTGTTTGCTCTATAATGATGGACTGCTCATCTTAAGGAATGTCATTGCAAGTGGGAACATTATACAGATGGCCAGGTTCAACAGTCATGATCGTGTAAGCATGAGCCCTTCTTGTTTTATTTATGAGCTGAAAATTCATCCTAAGGTTTTCCATTGTCAAGTGGCTACCACAAATGTTACAACATGTTTGCCAACATGGTCGTGAAGATATACCTCTGATGCACTATCGTTGCCAGAAGGATGCCGCAAAGTCTTCAGCTCTTCTTAAATAAGGATTCCAGCGCTTCTGGCTTACATTCATAAACAACAATGACTCAAGCTGAGCTCAGACTCCAATTGCAGCCTGCTATTACAAAACTGTGTGTTAGCAGTCATATTCTTGGATATTCCCGCAATCATCTGTCAATCAAAAGCCTATTACGGAAGAAGTGATGATGCAAACACAAAAAATATTCACTTAGAAAAAGCCAACTTCTGGCTAGCCTAGGAATGAAAGGCTACATTTGGTTTCCTCTGGTTTCCTTTGGTTTCTGAAGAGCTTCTGATTTTGGGATTCCTTTTCTTGCACTTGTTTTAAATGAATGTTCCCATTGTTGCTTCCACTGCAGACAACTGAGATGTATTTGTAGGAGGAGAAGTACGAGGAGTTTTATCTCTTAAGCTTTGGTGAATTAAAGTTGGTGTCACCTCTGCCTGGAAAGATAAGATTGAGAGCCTGTCTTGTCTTGGAGGAAGTTTTGAAAGGCTGAAAGAGAAGTAATGAACACAGCTTCCTCCTCTCTCTGCAGCTATCTACTTGCTTTTGAGGAATATTTCCCCAGCATGCCAATGAGTTTTCTTAAAAAGTCAAATGCCATATCCCCTAATGTGCTCTATAGCTTAATCCTTAATCTACTCTACTCCAAGGCAATTCTGGACTTCTCAGACCTGTACCTCTGGAGGTTGGTTACAAGTGCGAATTCAGATGTCAACTGGACAGAAATTTAGCTGATTACACCTTCTGACTGAAATCAGAAAATCAGCCCAAACTGCAGATTTCAGTCTCTCCTCAGCTCTGGCAGATCAAAACTTAGTTCCTTTTTTCTTTCCAGTGCTAGTCTCAAAACTGATCTGGAAGCTCCATATGAAGCAAGATACCTCACTGATCCATGTGTGAGCCCAAACCGAGCCTTCTCATCAGCTCAGTACACTCCTGCCAACTTTAGCTGTGAACACAATATACCTAAGGTCAAGAGTAGTCAGCACAACCATAATTTAATTCCAAACCCTAGGCCTAAATTACCCAGCAAAGTCTGAGCTTAGTGACCATACTGTCAGGCCAGTTAGATTTGAAGCTGTCGGTATATATTAGGTTAATACCAATACTAGGACTGAGCAGGTGGGGTTATGGACTCAGCAAGTTTGTGTGGGAGTCATACTGCAGGTTTAGCAACTGTTGGAAGAGACAGAGGTGTTAAATTACCACTGGAGATGGCAGGGGAGATGTGACTCAGGAGGGAGATTATTAACTTTTGGTCTGGTCTTGTCAGACGTCACTTAGTTTGACTTGCCTATGGCCTAAAGGTAGGACTAAAGGGCTGTGGGTACAGTCAAGACCAAGCTTAAGGTTCCAGGTCAAGTAAAGAGACAGCAATGGCAAAGGGTTGTTAATGGCGCCAGCAGGGAGAAGCTGCTTTGGTTTGGGTCTGGAGCTGGGAAGCAGCTCTGTGCTGGGTTAGGGTGAGGGCCTGGGACCTGTGATAGACTATGTTGCTACAGGTTGTTGACCTTGAAAGAATCAATTAGTTTTGAGTTTGGTTCGCATTTGGTTCTTAAGCTAAATTTGTGGGATTCACCTTTCCAGTTCAACGTATAGTCCAGTATATAACGTATATATGCAAACTGGCCAAGATTAAGTTTGAAGTAATGATCGTGTTTTCATTGACACTGTCCAATGGCTAAGGCTGGGCCTGGAACATGTTAGGTTAATGATTGGACTTGATGATTTTAAAGGTCCCTTCCAACCTAGACGATTCTATGATGATGGACTGGATTTCTGCTTGATGACCTTAGGATTCTCTGTCTAGGTTTATATCTGATACTGGCCAAGGTTACTTTGCTGAGGATAAGGCTAGGGTTAAGGTTAAGTTTCAGGATAAAGGGAAGAGGTTGCAGTGATACAGTGTGAGCATTAGATTTAGGATTTAACAAAGCATCACCTTAAGTCTGCTTCACTATCTTCAATAAGAACAAAGTTAATTCATTACTGAGCGCTTTTGTAAATCCCACCCTTAACATATTCTGACAAGACAGTGCACGTGCAGTCAGCAATTTTCCTGTGTCATTATAGATGCTTAATTTCTTAGATTAGATTCTCATGACTGAATAGCATGATAATTACACCACAATTTGGAGATTTCAATAAGAAGGGAGCTGTATAAGAACCCTGTATCTATCTTTCTGTTCAGTTTTATCTTTAACTTTGTCACTGAATTCTTCATTCTCATCTCTCTCTCCAAAAAAGCGTCTAGCTGTCTCAAATTCATTTAGCTTTCCAACATATTCCATAAGTTTACTATTCTTTGAATTAATATTTCTGCTACAAGCCTTCCTTGACTCCTACCTTAGCTCCTAGGGGCTTCTGCCCCTAGTTTTCAAACTGTTCTTTAAAAATGGTACTATTCTGTTTCTCCATGCCAGTTTCAGTCAATTATTCTCTGTGTGTATGCATGGAGAGCTTGTGAACCATATTAAAATATTTTTATCGTTTCTCCAATATGCTCTGGAATACTAATTTTAACAGTTCTGGAACATATCTGTGCGATACGGTTGCTTTTACTTTACCCTTACATACAAAAATCCTGTTGAACTCTAAGTGAAAATCAAAGTTAACTTAAATTTTCTTGCATATAAATTCTGAGAACTCTAGGCATATCTAGTATGCTTTAGAGCAACAGAAGTAACAAAGTTATTTGTTATTTATTACATTTATTACATGGTGTTAAGCATGTCTTACATAATATGCTTAATGAAGAGCAGCCTTCCAGAAAGAATAAAACAATCAATGAGTGGAAAAACACATTAAAATTCCATGGAAGAAAAGGTGCTACAGGCTCAAAAGATACTAATATGACTATTTTTATATTATAAACAATAGCCATCTATAAAGTTATATGAGGAATTCTCTGTCTCTCCATTCTGGTCTGAATACACAAGCTCATTCTTAGGACCACACTGCCTTAAATTTATAAAAAAGTGCCGAGTTTCTCCTTTATCCAAAAATATTAATCAGGACATCAATAAACCTTCTCAAGTTCTTGTGTACATTTCGAACCTTTGACTACCTTTAATCCAAAACTATGTCCATATAATCATTAGTCTTATCAGCATTATAGTGTTTACCTTACCTCCTCTCGTACCCAAGTTTGCTATAATTGAGCTTGCTAAAAACATGCATAGTAGGGAGGAATGGCACTAAGTGAAATGGAAGACAGCAGGGTTGGTTCTAAAACTTTAAGTACTTTGGGCAGAGGACTTTTATTAAATCATGTTAGTGTTTCTGAATTATGTATAAAACGCCACTGCCATGTCTCACTGAAAATGTACACTGAAATTACCTATGCCATATGGCATGCTGCCTTTTCATACAATGTATAACAAGTTTTAGAGAAATGAAGGTATGTATAAATCTTTACAGAAATGTCTAGTGTCAACCTCCCCTCCATTGAATTCAATGGGACCCTTGTCTTTATGGACAGATCTGAGAGCTTTGAGGAAATGCTTCACTCCTCAAACTCTAAGAATGATTTAGCTCATTTTTGACTAGAAATATATTCAGAATTAATTTGCTCCATTGCACTTCTTAAACTTTAAGGACTTTTTCCTTTTTTTTTTTGTAAAACCAGGATGAGTTCTGACAAATTATCATTTCCTTTCTGGGAGCAAGCAATCAAAGCACTGTAGAGTTGAACTGGAAACACAGAGTCCAGCACAGACAAAACGCTATTGCTGCTGCTGTTCTCTTCGAAGTTTGTATTACTAATACTGGCAGGAGTGTTTCTAGTTCCTTTATACCAGGAACTCTGAAACCAGAATCTAACAGCTTCATTAGAGCTTGCTTGTTACTTAAAATTAAGGCAAAGGAGCCATAAACATGCACTACCTGTGGTCAGTAACAAGGCACTTTGAACCATGTAAGACTGAGTTCCTTGACAGACAAATTCCAGTTGTGGGGAGGATGCCTGTTTCTAGGGATGATTCGTGGGATACAAAGTTTCTTGTGAGCGTTTCCTTCTCCTGTACTCCAGAGCAATCTTTGCAAAGTGCGCTTTCCCTGGTTCTCTGCTTAAAAAATCCTTTGGATATTGGTACTATAAATGTGAGACAGAATTAATACATCAAAATAGTTTGGGTTTAGGGCAAAACTGTTTGGGGAACTGGGATCACATAGGCAGCTGGCATTCCTTTTCACTTTATAAGGCAATGTGTTTTGTTTAATGATACTGCCTAGTTAGTTCCTCAAGAACCATGCGGTGGGACACAAGGGTGACATCTGTGATATTTGGTTTTGTGGAATGCAACCAAAATATTTTCAAATTTTAGTTAGATCCTGTCAGTATTTGTCCCTAAACATCCTTTTCTGGGACTATAGATGGAGAACTGGCACAAAGTCAAGAGCACAGACTGTGAGATTGTGCTATATAGCTAAAAATGAGCCTCCAAACTGAGCATGAAACTCTGGTTCTTGTGAATACTTGGTTCTCATAACATTTGGCCATAAAATCTTATTTCTCAGCAAGAAAAAAAACCAAAACAAAACACCCTACAGTTTGGAACTTTCCTGGCTTTTTATGAAACTACAATAGGCTTATTTGCTTCTCATTATATACCCGATATGTTTTTACAATAACATGTATTTTGCACCAATAGTTAAGAAAAATAATTTAGTGGCTTAGTGGGAATAAAATGGTAATAAAGGAAAAGAAAATGGAGAAACTGCTTGCTGGTGGAACACCCCACTATTATTAATTGTGAACCATGTGATCTGGCAACCTTTTGATTTACCAGCACAGTCCACTCCCTTGTAAATTCTAGCTGGCTTTCCCATACATTATTATGTGGATTCCTTGCAACCACTTCCCTTTCTGATTTTCCAGAGACAGAGTATAAAGTTTCCCCAAATGCCAATAAAACGTGAAATCCTATCCCACTCTTTAGGTTTGCTTTGTGTAGTCATCTTCTAAAATAAGAACCAGCAAAAGTTTCAAACATTGCTCTCTTCTATTTTTACCTTCATTCAATAGTTACTATTCTTCATAAACATCACAGTTTTTGTTTCAACATCTGTATGTTTGGGGTTTTTTTTAAACTGTTGGCTCTAATACTGAGAAAAATTGTAAGTATTTCCTTGCTTCTTCTAAAAAAAAAGACTTACATGAATGAGTATGTTCCACTTCCTCATCTTGATTTTGCTTACAGTTACACTGTGCCATATAACACAGATGTCCATAGGTGAATGAAGTTTGAGTAAAACACGTTAAGTAAACCACATTTAGCATGTCATTTTATAGGTAAAAATAACCCTAAAGCAATGTACAAATATTTGGCCTTAGAAGTTCTATGTTTTTCTGCTTGCAATGTCCTCTGCTTTTCACATGTACAGTAATAATGCAGACACTGTTGTTGACTGAAGCAATGAAAACATGGACTATTTTCTGATCCAATTTGTTGACAAGTAGGTGTGGGGGAGGAGAGAAAGGCTGAGTGTGGGTGGGTGGTTCGCAGCAGACTTCATCATCTATAATTTATTCTTTGGGAGGAAAGGCTTTTGCAGGACACTGGCATGTAAGAGCCTGAATACACTTACACAGCATTACATCATTCCCATTAAATTATTTCATTTTCTTGGAAGGCTATTCAGGTTAGCACTTGGACTCATGGAGCTGGAAGAATAAAAACATTCATGAATCTCTAGAAGCTGCAGCAGCAGCAGCAAAAGGTCATGTCTCATGAGGGCTGGCAGAAGGAAACCAGTGCGACTGCAACAGAGATAAGTTTAGTTCTAATTAGCAGGTGTTAAGGTAAGAAATGAAAAACACCTCACCGTCCTTTACGGGCCAATGGTTCCATACCTGCCTAAAGCGAGATTCCTCCTGCCACCCTGGGAGGTGACTGGGGCTGGTTACTTGAGCTCGGGACTGCGCCGACCACTGTGCTGCTCTAAAAGGGGTATGCCTATGTCCTCAGAGGTGGTGCAACCAAGCTATCATAGTCTCTTAGGACAGGTAGAGAGGTAGCTAACCAGTAAACTAAATTTAAAAAGAGCGGGATATGGTCCAGATATTTACGCATCTTTATACATTGAAACAGATGTATACATATAGGTATTTTGCAAAATATGAAATTATTTCTTAAAGACAGCCTTATCTGAAAAAAGTCAGAGGCTACATTTCAGCCACATTTAAAGATTTACGCAGCACAGAAGTAGTCTGCTAATGCTCTCAATACTTCCTGACCTTCTAAACTCAGTCAAGTAGTAATTCTTGCAATTGCTACCATCCTCATGGTAAACAACACAAATTCCCACTTCCTTCCATTACTCCTGCTGCCTATTACTCTTGTCTCAGGCACTTAGCCATTGTGCATTATTTCTCTTTCTCCAAAACTGCAACAACAAGCAATTGGCAGCCTTTGGGGCCAGAAGTTGTCAGCTGGTCGAACTGTTTGTCTGGTTACATGACAGAGCACGCAGAGTTTCAGCTGCTTTGCTGTTTGCTCTTCAACCCTTAATCAAGAGTTGGATTCTTATCTTCTAATTTTGTCCCTTAAAATTTTGGCAGGTAGTATAAATTAGTCATCTAAGCTTCTCTGATAGTTGGTAAAGAGTAATAAGCACCTCCTGAGAACAATATGCCCCATTTTAGGAAAGGTCTTTGAAGGCAGGTGGGATAAATGCCCATTCATACGTGTCTACTTACTCTCATGGGTTATAGAGGGGGGCTGAGAGACCATCTGATTTGACAGCTAACTTTTAGGCGGCTAAAATGAGGTGTGATCAATTCCAAGCTGGTCCAACAGCAAGAGCATTGGCCAGAGGTAAAAAATAAAACATTGGCACATGCCATGGAGGAAGAGTTTTTGAGAATGTGCCAGCAGGACAGAATTTAACATAACCCAGTGTACGGGAAAGAACAGTCAAACTGAGGGGAATGAGCTGGTGTACAGCCAGCTCTGCTCCTGCATTACACAGGGGAGATCATAAATATCTGTGATCATCCCCCGGGTCTCTGGAAACTCTAGAAAATTAGGATTAAGATAGTCAGAAAAGTTCGCCTGATGATTTCAGAGGGGTTTGGAGAGCTTGGAAAGTTGTTTTTCAGCTAGCGCAGCCACTTCAAATTTGGCTGGCCTGCAAAGCATCTATGTTCACTGCTTTCCAGACAGGAGGACCAGGAAAGAGGGACCTACTGCTGGCACTTTCAGCGTGATCTGGGCATGGGGAAAACTGGAAGGCAGGCTTTCTTTGTTGGCTGGCTGGCTGGTAGCTTCACACTTTGCTCTGGGCCTGAAAATAGCGAAGTCAGTGACAAGTTGAGTGTGGCCCTTGGGGACATTACAAAACCTCCACTCATTGGGAGTTCCAGTTAAGAAGTGGCCAGTGAGTCATGGCTGCAGTGTGATAATGGGCAGAACCCGAGTCTGAGCAAGTGCCTACTGCTTTTTTATTCCTTTCAGTTTAGTTTAGTTTAGTTTAGCTTGTTCTGCCCTTTTCCATCACTATGTATGCAGAGCTGGATAAGTGCCTGCCTATCTGTGCAAAGATTTTATTTGGTTCTGCAGTACGGGCCTCGGAGTTTAAGTACTCTCAAAATCAGAAAAAAAAGCTTAGAGCAGGCTTTTTTGCCATAGCAGGTGCAACTTCCTCACAATTTATATTTATCTCATTTTGTTAATTCTTAATAAAATTATGTAAACACATATTATTAAATACACATTAAACACAATTATTTTTACTTACTGTCCTAAGCATCCACAACGAGTTCCTGTCAGGAACAGGGTACTGGGCTGGACATATCTTTGGGATAACCTAATACAGAAGTCCTATGCTCTAATAGTAAAAGAATAAAACGCATCTGAGGGTTTCAACCAGAGTGACATAGTGCATCAGCCCATCTTATGCCAACAAAGAATTGCTTTGTGGAATTTATTTCCTATATAGTTTTAAATTCCCAAATAGATTATTCTTTGAAAACATCTCATTGGCAGGAATTTGTCCCTGATACTTAGCATAAATTCATATCTTAGTCCTACCTTGTGTCTATGTGGATTGCAAATGGGACATTTTCCTTTCTCATTCTTTTCATCTTCAGGTATTTTTAAGCCTTTCTTGTAAGTGCAGTTCTGCTCAACTACATGCATTTAGTTGTTAATATTTTCTTAGATTAGGTCTCAATATATTGAACATTTGTGTCATTATTCTCTATCAGTTCAGTTTTTTGTACTAAAACCTAGTGAAATTTCCAGGAATAATGTAAAAGTTGTGTTGAGTGAGCTTCTGGGTTTTTTTTTTTCAATTTTACCAGCTACGGAGAAATTATGTAAATATTGTAGACATTTTACTTGCAAAGGCAAGGAACCAAACTTTCAAGTAGAGAGGAGATGAAGATAAATGAAGCTAAACAGCAATAGTCTGAATCGCGTTTCTTTCTCTTCCCTTCATTGCTTCAGAATTGCAGTTTACCCAGAGTTCCCATCTTTTCCCCTAATAAAAGCATGACTTATACAATATAAAATATAAAATTTTCCCTAAACATAGGTAAATACACAGAGGAACTGGGGCATTAAAAGAGATTAATTTTATCTATTTTTTCTTAGACATTTTCAGCACTGATTTAAATTAAGCTCTTCCTGAGTAACCCTACCCAAAAATCTTGCCTGCACGAGATGTGAAGAGAGTTAATGAGTGCTTTTTGGAAAAAAAAACCATGATGACCACCAAAAAACCCCAGGGAAAGTTCAATCTAACAAAGCATCTACTACAAATTGAGGTTGCTTATTTAAATATTAGTAAACTGTTAAAATAGAACAAAGAACATTGTGAAGCAAGCTTTAATTTAGGGGCCATACCACTTTGTATAGCAAGATCACTGTTAATTGAAAATTAGGCAGCGTTGTGGTTAGTTTAATGACAAGGCTAGAAGCATTGGGCCTATGGCAAAGAGACCCAAATGCAAAGACAGACAAGCTTTGCTTGATTATAGTGATTACGTCATGGTCATTAGAATTTAAACCAACTAGCCCAAACACAGACATCATATCTTCATTTGATAGCTGCAGTCTAGTAAATAGTGGGAAAGGATGTTATGTATGGATTAGCCCAGCTGAAATGAAAACAGACATTCTTTTTGAACCTGTCTGGCATTGAAAATGAAAACTTCAAAACCAGCCTGTAAAGTGGACTTATAAAGCCAGAGGCCTTTGATTTTTAAGGATCTGTATAGTGTTTTAACCAGTCTTTGTTTTGCAGGAAAACCACCTCAGCACCCGGGTATGAGGCATCCTTGTTTGCAGTCTATCACTGTGCAAGATGTTGAGTTTATCTGTGGGAACACATGAAGGTTAGCAATGTCCTCCTTTGTGCTCCACTGCTAGAATTCCCTCTGAGTTCATGAGTCATTGTCAGCTGCTTGCTAAAAATAACGCCTTAGCACTGCTTGGACTTGTAGTCATGATGGTGACGTGATGAGATGACTAGAGACAGCATAAACACTGCACATTTAAAATGCAGTTCACGTAAATTAATCTTTAATGCTACAGCTTCACAGTGTGTTTATGTGGGAGCACTCCACTGTCTAACATGAGACATCCCTGTCACCCCTGAAACGAGTTGTGTTCTTGGTCTCCCTATATACACAAAGAAGAGATAAAGTGCTCTGAGTCACGTTTGGTCTTTCAAACAAAGATGGAACCTTGGCACTGAAAGCTCCCCTCCCGTTTTGATTTTTGAAGTTAAAAGTTGTCATATGCATAGAAATCAACATTTGAAATCCTTCTTGCATTTCTGTCTAATAAATCTGTATATAATAAATTGCAAGGATCAAGATCATTCCCATCCACACTTAAAATATTTTAGGTCAGAGACAGTGCATATAAATCAAAATAGCTGCACTGATTTTCTGGGCACTAAGACAAAGAAGTACAGACTAAAGGGCACCAAGGTCTTCAGAGCATTGATTTTGCCTACTCTCAGAGTATAAACATTTATTATAGTGCCATTACATTAATACTTTGAGAAATTCACACTTGGAATTGCACACATCTAGGTTGTACAAAATGGTTGTGTTGAAAAGAATTGTGTTTTTATGAAATGTCTCACGCCAGAGATAATCAGCAGAGCCAAATTTACCACATTTAACATTTAATAGGAGACTGTACTTCATAGTCCTAAACCAAAATCCCTGGGTCAGCTAGCATGGACCTTACTCATTTCACCAGAGTGTTATTTCAACTTTTTCCAATCATTTTGTACTTTCCTGACCTTCTAAACTCTACAGTGGCACAGGACCCTTGCAAACTGTCTATGGACATAACAATATATGCTAAGTCTGAAACCTAGCTATAACCTAGCTATAACCTAGCTATCACATCTATGTGTGATAGATCACCTCCTAGATGTAGCTATCCCTCTCCACTGGTTATAGATGGAGCCTAAGGCTTCTTACCTTAGAGAAGACATCTTGCTACTGGGGGACAAAACGACTTGAATCGGATCCAAAGTCCTTGATATGAATGTGAAGAGCTTTTGTATGTAACTGTGTAAAAAACGTATGGCTTTTGCACACCTAACATAATAGTTTATTTAATGTTATCACAAGCATATTTATAAATCTGCATATTTAGCAAGTTCGGCTCACAGAGGATGAGACACAATTAAGACCGAGACTGAAATATCTATTTATACAAGGAAAGCAGCACATGCAGGTATGAGTCACAATACAGTGGCAAAATTCAGTAATAGGAGCAGTTCCATCCCTTCCCACAAATGTTAAACTTATGCTGTCATGCAAAAAGAGAATAGAAGAGAAGAGAAGAGAAGAGAAGAGAAGAGAAGAGAAGAGAAGAGAAGAGAAGAGAAGAGAAGAGAAGAGGAGAGGACAAAGAAAACCAGAATAAAATGTGCTACTCTGGCAAAAATGGCAAACCCCTTTCATCTACAGAAAAAATCCATTTATGAAGATTTCTATGTTACTTGTTATCTTGTTTTGTGTATATCAGTCGTAACCCTATTCGGAGTTACCTCACGTACAATCGAAATTTCAAATCACAAAATAGTTAGCTAATATGGGGGCACTGGAATAAAAAAAAAAACCTTGAGGCAACTATGGTCAAGATTGTCTTGCATGCTCTTGCAGGAGAATAAGGGAATGGAGAGTAGTACAAATTATAAACTGTATAATAGCTCTATAACCTATGTCCAGTGCAGTATTGCCTAACATGTCATGAAGCAGATTGTGCAGAAATACCTGCATTATTTAGCAGTACTGGCATATGTCATAATCATGCATCAAGTTAATACAGCATAAAAATTTGTTTAAACAAGCTCATTTCCATATTATGCCATTTTTAGCGGCCAAATATGTTCACCAGTCTGCTTAATGAGTTGCTCTCTGTTCTGCTTGACGGTGCATTAAACATATTTCCCCAGTTTTTGGTATTTCAGATTTCTGTTCTATCTTTTAAAATCAACAAGTTATATTTCCTATTGCTAAGGCCTTGTAATAACTTTGTAGCTTTCATCTTTCCTAATGCTAAAATAAATGTCCTTCAGAGCTGGACTCTTCTCCAGGGAATCCTAAATTACAAAAATTTCAAGCCTCGGTACTTTAGAAGGTGCCAATGAAAGCTAATGACATTGAAGGGCAATTTATATAGTAACAGCAGGTTAAAAAAATCTTGTACAGGATGCCCATTCTAGTTCATTAGCTGAAATATGCATTGTTAATTGTATAAATAGAAAAAAGGAAAAGCAATAATGTGAAAAAGTGTTAATTGCTCACAATGCCGCAAAGACCAGTATAGTAAACATTTCAGCAGCTTACTGAATACATTACCAACACAGCCCAGAGATTGCTAGGTGTTTGAAGACTTTGTACTCTGATAGTCTTAATGTATATGCTTATTTACTCCAGATACATTCCCTTTTATCTGGTGTTATTATACACAGCATCACTCCATTAATAGGAAAGGCAGGCAACGGAGAGCATAACTTTCTTTGGGGCTATCAGTTCTGCCAGTTGTTTTCCTTCTATGAAAAGCTTTTTCTGCACATTTCTGGTTACATAGAACCTCCTGGCAATGGAAATGATATTTAGAAATTTATTTTAATGCTTAAAAATAAGTTGAGATTTCTGGGGTTCAATGGTAAAGAAAGCTTCAACAAAAGAATTTTTTGCAATGTGCGACACGGACACACCGATTAGAGCAATAGTATAAGCTATAGATTTGTGGGACAAAATACCAACTGCAAAATCTTTTACACCAACACTGCAAGGTGTGGTTTTTTTCCCCCCACATTCATTACAGTCTTAAAATACCAGTACCAGCCCTGTGTAAAACTCAACATTCTTGTGTCACATCGGGTTCATTTTGCTGTGTGCGGGTTTGCACCTTCTCACTTCCCTCCTCAGGTTTCAGACCTGAAAGGTCTCAAGCTCTCCAGTTGCAGCATGCAATGGGTCATGCTTCCTGCTCCCTCATCAGAAGAATTGCCCTCTTTAATGAGAGAAAAAGAACAAAGAATGAGTAACTGCTTTCCTGGCACATGCTCGGAAATCTGGGGTGGTTGGTGGGCATTTTCATGTGCACCAGCACGAATTGGAGTATCTGGTGGTAAGGAGGACCATGCATCCAAGAATAAGGCCAAACTGAATTTGAGTCATTTATTTGTGCATGTATTTGCAAATCTGTTTTTATGTTATTTGACCAGATGTAACAAATAAGCATTTCTTTATTTGTTAATGGAAACACGTTCTATAACATAATCTAAGAATGAAACCCAGATGGCAATGAAACACAGCACATTACTGTTTTGTCATTTGCTTAGGAGGTTTGTGATGTACTACCACCTTTCATCAAAAGTCTCACGGCTACATTTCTCCTCAACATGGGGACAGCTGTTGGCTTTTCTGTAATATTGACTACAACCCCTGCAAAGGCAACCGTCCTCTCTGGTATACGGCTTTAGCCCAGTGGCAGTGTGTTGAAGAACCAAGGGAAACAGAGGGATGGGAAAGAGGAGTGATTATGCACAGTCCCCAGAAGCAGCATCAGTGCAGTTCCCAAAGATTATTGCTGCTTTAGTTTTTCATATTCTCCGTTGCTGCTCCTATATATCCATGGCAGAAATCTGTGCCAGCCCTCTTCCAAGAGAATCTTTCCCCTTTGTATTAAATGCTTTGTATCCAAGGGAAAGGAAACATACAGGGGCTAAGCATAGCGCAGCCATTCTCCCATAGAGTATGAACATAATAATAATGTCCTTACGGTTACGTCTCTTATTTTCTACATTGGTGATGAGAGGATTTGCTGTTGAATTTTGCAGAGAAGGGGTGTCAGAGCAATTGCCAATAACTGCATCAAGGAAAGAATAGCTGAGATCATACCATACTGCCTCTCTCATCTGATTCCAACTTCTATACACCCTTAAAAATGCATAATAAATCTGACTAATACTTTAAATGAGTGCTGGTATGCACATCTTGGGTGATACTTGAATGGTAGTATATGTTCTTGCCAAACCTGCTGGTCTAGGTGACCACCAGCTGATGTAGCCCAAAACCAAGGGTTTGGAGTAGGCAATACTTAAAAACAATCTTCCTTGTCTATGAAACTGCCCTTTGTTTGGCTGATCTGGCCAGGATTTCTATTAAAACCTTGCTTTACATTTTATCCCTTAAATAACAGTTGGAATAGTGAGTAGAGGGAAAAACAATTTTGCCTCTAATATCTATACACTGTTTCCCTAGCTGCACTTTCCAAAAGCAGAGGGTTACTGCCAGAGTTGAAGGCTGACATTTTTCTTTTAAATTCAAACTATCAGATAGTCACAAAGACCCCAGAGTCTATTTGTTAGAGTAACATAGCTGTACTCTGGCATGGATAACTCAGAATAAATGACTTGAAGAAATCCTGCCAGGAAAAAAGGAAAAATCACATTGAAACCAAAACGATAACTTCATTGTCAGTGTGCCTTAAAAGAGAAAGTTTGTGGCAATAACTTCTGTGAGTGACAGTTCAGGAAATTTGTACTGGTAAAGATTGAAGTCTTTAATTTCTGCATTCTTTAATGTGACCTTGAGTGAGAAATAAGAAACATCATACAAGCAAAGGAAAATATTTCAAGGAACAGAACCTAGGGGGCAAAGTTATTTTAAATTTAACTGTTATATGGCTTTTAGAGCACCTACAGCTGAGAAAAATACTTTCAGCAAGCCTATATTTCACTATACCTATATCAGTTAATACATGACACATAAATTAGAGGCTGCTTTAAAAAAATTATACTGTTTTATGAAAGGTGCTAAGGAAACATTTTTGTGTTAAATTCTAACTTTGTGCTTCCAGTCTCGCTGACTTGTTTGAGATTCACCGTGTCATTTGGATATATGTTTAAAAAAAAAAAAAAAAAAAAGTCTCCAAGCC
>VYZM01020702.1:171060-220615 GCA_013398915.1 Dromas ardeola | reverse complement strand
GCCCATCGATCCAGCCTGTCCAGATCCCTCTGTAGAGCCATCCTACCGTCAAGCAGATCAATACTTCTGCCCTGCTTGGTGTCATCTGCAAACTTACTGAGGGTCCACTTGATCCCCCATCCAGATCGTTGATAAAGATATTGAAAAGAACAGGCCCCAGTACTGAGCCCTGGGGAACACCACTTATGTCTGGCCACCAACTGGATTTAACTCCATTCACCACAACAATTTGGCCCATGCCATCCAGCCAGTTTTTTACCCAGCAAAGCGTATGCCCATCCAAGCCACAAACAGCCAGTTTCTCCAGGCGAATGCTGTGGGAAACAGTGTCAAAAGCTTTACTAAAGTCTAGATGACTTCAGCTAATCTAATTTGAAAATCCTCTCATGTATCTAATTGCATAGAAAGTGCTTAAATACATTTAGAAAGCTTGATTTTTTTTTTTTTTTTTGTGGTGTAGAGACACCCACCAGAAAAATGGGGAAGAAGAGCATTCTTCAATTTCAGCTGTGCACAATGTCATACTGAAGCAAAGTGCTGTTTGCTTTTACTCCTCTACAAGCATCTAGAATAGCTTTATGAATGTTTGGAGGCTATACTAACATAGAAAAATCTTTAAAAGCCTAATGCCTGATTTTATTATTTTAAAAGCCTAGGTATCACTATGTTATTGCTGTCTTCAGTATTCTTGTAGAAGACTAACCAAAAATGAATAGTTTCTCAATACAAGGAATACTTCTATTCTCTGTTCCCTGATTTCCCAGCTAAGGCTGAGATGCTGTTTATAGTACTGCTGTATTCATAAGCAGTTCCTGCATTCATTCTGAGCTGCAAGGACACAACAGGGTAAACTAGAAAAACAAAGTATCTGATTTTTTCTTTTTCTTTAACTCTGTGTTGTTGTGTAAAAATTCATACATAAATCCCTGAAATGCACAAAAGTATTTCTCTCCTTTCTTTTCTTTTTCTTCTTCCTTTAGGTGTAATTCCAAAAATCTGTTTTGACTTGGACCTCTAACTGGTCAGTGACTAAATTCTGCTGAAATTAATGGGGATTAGATCTATATGAACAAGCACCTAGTGAGATTTTCAGTTCTTGGCCAGGTTAGCCATTTTTTAAAATCTCATTACAGGCCTGTTTGCAGCTTTAAACCTTCTGGTATCTTTTCCTAAATGTGTAAGTAAGTGATTTTCACAGGACATTAGATGTTCTGAAATCAGTTGCTTTGAGAGATTAATATTTTCTCAATTAATCTATTGAAATATCTCTCCTTTTTTTTGGATGTACAAAACCAGGAGCTGGTTATGCCATGTGCCTGGAATGGATTCTCATGAAAGCCTAGCCCATGGAAGTGACACAAATATTAATTTTCCTTTAATCTTCACAAGCTATTGAAGTTGCACAGCATTAACACTTAATAGCTCATACCAATATTTTAATAGCCAAAGTGACATCCACACTGCAAGAGCCAGTATTCTGCTAACGGCCAGGGTCAGTAACACTTTTACAGGGCCAGACCAAATACTTTCCCAATCAGTACATTTCCTAAAACTATTTCATGGACCAGCGATGAGAAAGAAATGTTCAACCTCTGGTATTGTTTGTTTAAGAGTTATAACAGGTCCTCTCCTAGCATCCCTTCACCTTCAGAAATCTGTTCTCATTTCCTTACACCAGATCTGCTTCCAAACACTGTGCTTTGTTACAAGAGCACAGGATTTTTTAATAAACAAAACAAATGTACGCACCAGAAACACTCTGATTTTGTGCTAGCTATTTATTTTATTCACATCACAAAGAGATTTGCAGATCACCTTTTCAAAGCTGCATGCAGCTGGTTTTCTACACCAGGGATGTAGAAACCAGGCTGAGTGACTGCTGAGCTAGGATTCAAGAAATCATGGCTTAGCTTGTACCGTAATTCCCTTGGGCTCTTCTATTTCAAGACAGGGTGCTACGGTAATTCTGCATCAGAAGCAACACATGACCCCGATAAGGCAATCAAATTTGCGTTTAAAGTGCATGAATTGCCTTTAAACGGCAGAGCTGGAGAGCACCATTCATCCTGACAGGAGACAAGGGCTCTGTGTCATAGATCCCTCCACCTCATGGGTCTGGATTTTGTTTTTTAGAAACTAGGGCATGGCAGAAAGGGGAATGGATTGTGCCTCGTTTTTCTCTGGCATGAAAACACAGTGCAGTGAGGAGGTGCACCAAGATGCAGGAGGTAAAGAGCAATCACAGCTCCAGAAACTCAGTGCCTCTGGGACAAATAAACTGATTAGTTCACTCACTTTCCACTCAAAACCTATTTGCTCCACACAAAAACAAAAAAGTTTTTGTCTGCACAAAAACTTGTGCTCCGAAGCCTTGGGTAGGATTTACTTGCAATGTGTCTAGCCAGTAGGGAGTAAAGGGTGTCCCTCAGGAGAGACCCATTCCACAGCATTTGATGATAAGCTTAGGGGAGATAAACCCCATTGCTTCCTTTCCACCCTGACTAGTTGTGCTGTGTTTCAGATGCTTGCAGTTTAGGGGAACAGTGCAGAGATTTGTAGGCACAGATTTATCCCACCCTACAGAAGATAGTTACCTGAGGCAGCTTCAGCAGGGAAATTCTTTGCCCCGAGAGGTGCTTTCAGGTAGTAATCAAGCAACCTAAGACCAAATCACTCTCCAAGAGTCCCTATTTCTCATCAATAACCACAGAGGATGAGCGGAGCAACTCAGGTAAGTGTCTAACATTGGGTGGGAGAGCCCATCCCACATTGTCTCCTTCTGCTGGGAAGTCTCACAGAGCTCCCTCACACTCTGGTCTCAAGTGAGAGAAAAATCTCACTTGCTTGTCATGTTTCCATACATCAGTTGAACACCCACATGCACAAATAAGCATGTGTGGAAGTGCAGGATTTTGCCTCTTGGTGGGTAATGATGTACTTGAAGATTTGGTCTCACACATATCAGATGGAACTGTTCTGGCCCAAAGAAGCCTACCTTAGAAATGGGCAGTATACACTTTTGTTATATGAATGTTTACTCTTTCATTTTATGTCATCAAACTGCCAGAATTCTCATCTGTGCAAGGGAAGCACAAGGAAGCATGAAGTTCACGGAGAAGTTCAGACTGAGTTTGAAACCTCCAACTTTTTTTAGGGAAGACTCTGGCCACTTATTTGCTGTTTCAGTCTTGTTGCAGCTACTTAGCTGTACTACTCACTGGGGTTTGCGTTGCTGACTATTCATTATTATTATTTGGACAGATCATATGTAACATAATCAGTGAGGTTTTAATCTGTTCGCAGCACATGACTGCAGCATATTAGCAGGATTGTAAAATACAATTTTGTCCTATTTGGAAAAGTTCAAGTGAGTGAGTTACACAGCAAACTGAGTGGAAGACAGCCTTCTATCTTCCCTTAGTGTAAGAGAGACATTCCAGCGCATTACCAGACTGCAATTTAGCAAGAACTCATTCAAAATGTTGATAATGGATTAAATAGTTTTGAGCAGAAAAAACATAAAGAATCTCCTCCTACTGACTAAAATTTATAGCTGTGGCTTACATAGTAGCTTAGCAGTTCACATATGGCTTATGTCAATGGCAGAAACCATGTTATTTTCTAAATCACATTGATTTGTTATGTGGTACTGAAAGATCTTAAACAGAATCATTGGCTATAAATTACAGAATCTAGTCTTCTACATTCTTATCTGTGTTTCAGATCCGTCAAAATGAGCCCAAGAGTCAAGTCTTCTATGTACACAATGCTACTAGTCAAAGAATAAGAACTAAGACCATTCAATTTCCTCCTTTTTTGGAGCCAAGCCAGGCTGACATTTTCCTTTCTGTTAGTTTTGGCAAAGAGGAAAGAGAGGGAAAACTTTACTGCTCTGTTACTGATGGTTTTTTTATTTTGTTTTTATTAAAAATGTTGAAACATGGGCCCTCTGTCAAAATTATTTTATTATTGAAAGCTGGGTGGGGTGAATGAACTGGCAACAGTTCAGAAAGACATTAGTGGTACTGATAACGGAGAATCCTACTCAGCTTCCACAGCACTGCAATACTTAATTGCAATAAATTTTACTGAAATCTGGTGACTGATGTGCACAGTTAATGAATCGGTAAAGATTCAAAGGTTAATCTGCTGGGAGGTAACAAGCTCTGCCCATCTGATATTGTAACCAAAATATGATATTTGTTAGTTACATGATGATATTTTTTGGGCATACAACAGAAAAAATGAGTTTTTATTGGCTGCAGCTTTGTTAGGTCTCCAAGACCAAAACACAGAAAAAGCAACAACTCTAATGGTGATTCTTGAACCACAGACAAAACTTAAATATATTAGAGGTGAAATGTGACTCCTTGAATAAAATATATTGTCAAACATCAAAGGAATTGCCGGAGAAGCAGAGTGTTCCCTGAAGCAGAGTTGCACGCGTGCCCAGGAGCGCCCCCGCCTCAGCCCTCAGCCCTTTTCCAGCCAGTGCACCCCATCTCCCGAAAGACTGGAGAGACAAAACAGCCGTGCAGAATTCGGGAGGAGTGGGGGGAAATGTGCAGTGAAGCCTCTGAAGAACTTCCCTAACAATAAAGTAGCTTTCTAGAAACAAACAAGCAAGGTCCAAGCGGACTCAACATTTAAGTGAAAACAGAAACGGAAAGGAAGCAAAAGATAATTCGACAAACAACAAGAGGGGTGGGTGAGGTTAGGAAAGCTGATGATTAATGCCCTTGCTTCACCCTCAGGAGAGTTACATTCAGATCTGGTTCTGCCACACCTATTCTGTGGCTTTGGACATGTTGTTTACACTCTCAGGGCCTAGACCCTCCCCCTTCTCCCCGACCCCCTCATACCAGGGTAGCAGTAGCTACCGCACAGTGAGGATAAAAATGTCGAAGCCTATGAAAGATGCAGACCTTGCAGGTATTCATGACAGGTAGAAACTGTGCCGTGAAAAAGCACTCCCAGTGTCTTTGGCAACCCACGGCTTGAAAGATAATGCTGCACACTAGACTCTCCATTTGCAGTTCGCGGCAGAGGGACATAGTCTAAGTAAGGCTGCCAGGGAGTGACATATGATGATTCCTCCAGCGCATTTATTCCTATGTACAGTTGCCCATGGGCCAACTGCTGCCAGGAACCTGTGGAGCACAAGTGCTGCACTTGGTCCCTCGTCTCTTCACAACTCTCGACTCAGGGTGACAGACCACGAAGTGAGATCTTGCTACATATCCACATCAATTTAGTTTTAGAACTTCTGCTCTTTCCTCCTGTCTTTCTGTGCATGGACCTAAGGTTCATGTGTTGTATTAAAAATACATTATTATTTTATTCCCTGCTTTGATAGACCTCTCTAGCACTGGGGAGATAATAAAATAATATAACCATAACTGTAATGTAGTTTAATTAATTTAACAATGAAACAGCATTGATGACTAGCACATTCCTTTCTGCAGCAGTTTTACAAATGTTAAAGCACTTTCTAAGCGGGATGCTATAGACATCATTGCAACACTTAGTTGAAAGACAAAAAAACTGCTGCATGTAGCCACAAAGTGACTTGCCTGTGTTCACTCAGCAGATCAGAAGCAAGGCTGGACTCTGTTTCTCTAAGGTCTCCCCAAGGCCAGAAGACCTCTGAGAACTTATGTTATTCTTTGCTATTGATTTGTCAACAGGTTACAACAGAGCCGAGCTGTACACATTCTGGCTCAAGCTAGCAGGATAAAGCAGTATCTCTGTGTGCCAGGTTGAAGCCTTCCACTTTGGGACATATCAATACTTGCTTTCTCTTGCAGGAATTGCCAGGAAAACAGAACTACCATTTCAGTCCAACTCAGATGCATGTTACCAGAAATCCAACTTGGACACGTCCTAGGCTCCAGTCTGGAAATTATTATGGGCCAGAGATCGTTCCCAATAGACAGTAATAAGAATCTCCTGGCACTTTGTGCTGAAGAACGAGTAGTTATCAAAGGACGAGCGAGGGGCAATTGATGCATTGGAAAATTACCCCCAGTTTATTTCAGGAGTTCTGAATTTCCTGTGTCTGGAAACATCCCTCCCTCTGTGACCGTCTTGGTGACAAAGAGCTGGCAGCTACAGTGCTGAAGGAGAGTTGAAAGAGGAAGGAGGGAATCTACTACTGTATCAGAAACCTGTCTGTGGGATCCTCTGTGATATTTCTTTTCTTTGCTAGGCTTCAAAGTGATTTGTTATAACACAATTATTCATTATAATGTGATATTATTTAGTAATAGCCTATATACAGGTAAATCTACAGGCAAAGTGTATCTATAGCAGGAAAAAGCTGGTTCCATTACAGCTTAATATTATTGCAATCAACTGTCTATTTCAGAGTCTGTGGAAAGGCCTCCAGGGTCTGGACCAGGATCTAACTACAGATTCATTGTGGGTCACAGCAACACTTTCACTAAAGGGCATGGTGAAATCTGATGGAAACCAGTTGGTTCAGGACCAGACACCAATCGAAAAATTTAAATTTGCTTTAGAAAATGTAGTAATAGCACTTAGAGTAACTAAAATATGTTTCCATTCCCAGTGACATAGTGATTAAGGTGGCAGTCAGAGTCCACAAGATAAATGTACATTAATAGGTAAAGTAACTAAATTTGCTGCCTTTTTTTTGAAACTCCCAACTAATAAAAATATCTCCGCAGCACTTTCGTAGCACTGTTTTGGTGGCTTGTTCATTATCCAGTCTGGCTGTTCAACACAACTAGTGATTTTCAAATAAAAGTCTCAGAAGAATAAATTTGAAAGTGGGACACCCAGGTACAGGATGGTGTGAAGACTGTGAGAATCCCACACTAAAGCATTTTCCTTATTTGCAGATAGCTGCTTGCATCAATATTTCAGGCTTTTTAAATTGGTTGTGATAAAGATTTTATTACACACATTTTCAGATCTTTGCAGGATAATATGAGGAGACATTAATAGTATTAAAGATATCATATGCTAACTTCTAAGTTCAAGACAAACACAGAGAAAATGTTAGAATATTAAGTGGTGGGCTGATATGGGATTGTTAGCCAGGATATAAAGCTGGATGAAATAGAGACAGGACAGTGAAGTATCAGTTTTGCTGAAAGACAAGCTGGAAGGTGGGCAGCTGAATCTTAAAGGTTCTTTTTTTCTTTTTTTTTTTTTCCTTAATATACACTCAATACATAGGGCCAGGAGGTAGTCAGCAGGAGTTCAGCATAAGGGCTCGAAACAGCAAAAATATGTCTTTATACTTAAACTACTTTTTTAGTGCTGAAGGAGGATTTATAATCTGAGAAGGAGAATTTGAAACTTCATATGGTAATTCAGGACTTTTTAGGGAGAGGCAGGGTAGTTTTTGGTTTATATTTTATTGCAGATTCTGTGTTTATATTGAGATTAAATTAGGATAAAATTAAGGAATACCAACAGAATAATGAAATGTCATTGCCATAACTGCATATTTTAGAAGAAAATATTAATTTGTTGGAAATAAGATATGTTTATATAGTTATATAAATACATAGGTATATCAAGCAGGTCAGTTATGAAAGGTAAGGAAGGTTCACTGCAGAAGGCTAGGTTGAGGGTTATAATAATATTAAAATTGTAAAATAGTAAGTGCCATGGTGACCAAAGCATACTAGGTTAGCCTGAGAAGAACTTAGTGTACTGAATAGTAAGAAGTCAGAATGCAGAACTGGAATTCAGCACAACAATCTTAGAATAAAAAGATAGACCCCTGAAATGCTCCCTAAATATATTTTTATTATAACTGCATAGTGATCAAGTTTAGGATACTACCATCTGTTGACTGACTCCATGAAGTAACCTCTTATGGATTGCCCCTGAGCTATCTTTGAGTAATTTAATGTCTGTGGTCTAAGCAGGGAATATCATGTTCAACAGCAAGAACACATGATGGATGATGCATGGTCAGAGTCCATATCCTGAACACGGTCACACACAGATCAGCTGTGTTCATCTACAGCAATGTGGCTGAGAAATGTACTAAGCCGATCCCAAACAGATTTTGGTTTGCATGATCTTTGAGGGGCTGTGCAGAAAAATAAGTCACTGTATCTTGAAGGAAATCACAAAGTTAGCAGGGTGATGAAAGAAGTAATGGTGCACTGTGGCTCAGGAGCTGTCAAGTTGGTGATGGAATGACAAAAGGCCGATCATGGGATATCCTTGTCAAGAAGAGCACAAGAAGAGAAAAGTGTTCGAATAAATTCTTGATGGAATTCTTTTCTGCTCCATCCTAAAGCTGCTCACAGAATTAAAAGAGAATTTATACTGAAAAGACACAGAATTTTGCAATCCGACGGTTTATATTGTGAATAAAACCGTCACTAATACATCGTGCAGATGCAAAATTCAGGTATGCATTTTACCTCTACTGAGATATTCTCTGAACACCATTTTCCTAGTTCAATCCGTTTGATTCTGATTGTCATAAATAATTGCTGCTTCTGCGTATCCAATATGAGGGGGCAGGTTTTCAGAAAATCATCACTTTCTAGTGTGTCTCAAAAAAAAAAAAATTAAATTCACTGGTTGCTTTATAACAATTTGACAGCTTTGTTTTTAAACAAATTCTCCTGCACAATTCTATGGTACCAATGATGCAATCGGGCTGTGCCATCTGAAATTAGTGCAATCTTTTCCTGTGACACGTTGTGGTTCCATATGCAGAAAATTCAAATATCAGGAGCAGAAAGAAGAGGTCAGGTAGTAAAATCAGCACATCTTTTAAATAAAAAGTGTAGAAGTTATTGTGTAGTTTTAGATATTACGTGAAAGTCTCTCACTGAGATACTTTCTGCTAGGAGACTTTTGTACTTCTAGTTTTTTCTCAATTGGCAGGGATGCTTCCTAAAGAAAATATGATACTGTCTAGCCCCTTTTATACTTATCTACCATCAAGATACAAAACAAAAACAAAACTGAGGCTGCTTCTTTGGCACATGAAACAGGTGGAACATTTCTTCTTTGTCTTTGTCTGACATGAAAGATTGTTGCATCTCTGAACTTTGAGGCATGTGTCCTTTGGAGTAATGCCCCTTCCGCTGGTTCTCCTCAAATATTGGCAGCTGGTCAACTCCTTTCCTTGGCTTTGCCAATGACAATATTCTGTGCTTCAGTGTTTCCTTTGTGTATCTGTGTCTGACATGATTTTCCTTGCATACAGAGAGTAGTATACAGTATTTTGGTTTGAACAGTGTAAGTAAAACAAGTTGCATGCAGACTTTACACAAATGAATTTTGCAATGTGTAATAGTGAGAAGAAGTCCACAAATGTGTTTAAATATAAAATTTGCTCTGAAACAGGCTGATAAAAATATGGGCCTTACCTTACCCTGGTAGCTGGACTTTTGGTTCTGGGGGAGAAAGGGAGGAAGAAGGCTGAGATGCTCCCATTCTGTTTAGACATTTATGTCAAAACCACATGTGCATCACTAACCACAATGTAAATCCCTTCAAATGCTCATGCTGTCCTGTCTGTCCTTCTTTATCTGGCCATGTCTCCCCTCCCCACCATTACTAAGCTAAGCACCAGTTCCTCCCCAAACAAGGCAATGTATATGCACATTGAAATTGGATGGACATTTTCCATTCTTACTGTTGTGTCTCATGAACAGGTTGCTGATGACTAGTAGTGGAATCTCTCTGGAAAGAAAAAACAAATCTATCTTTATGTATTTAAAAGGCAAATGTCCACAGTGGCATATTTTTAGCACAAGCAATCCACTATTAGTAGAGATAAGATTTGCAAAACGTTATGTGTTTTTGGGTCCTCTGATATTTTGTCACTCTGAAGCACTCCAGTTTTCATCCTGCTTGGATCACATATTAGGTAATATTTAAAATAAGGGGTCCACGATAGTTTCAAAGACTACCTCATGTTTTCAGAACTTTTTTTTTTTTATAAACTTGGTGTTAAAATATACTTCAGCTTTTCATTTTCTTTGTTTTAATATGTAACACTGATTTACATTGGAACAGATGGAAAAAGACAACGTTTACAGTGTCCTCAGGAACATCCTTTCATTTTCACCTGCAGAAGGAGTGGTGACAGTGAGTAGCTCTGTATGTAATTGTGGATTTGTTTTTTATTACATTTAAAATGTTTATAGTGTTGGCTCCAAGATTAGAGAAAGCCTGCACAGGAAATCAAAGTGTTAAATACACACGTCTCGATTTGACATCAAATGTAGATTGAAAGTTTTCTGATCTCAGTTTACCAGAAATTCAGACGATGATATCAAAACAGGACAAGAGAGGGGAAATAAAAAAGTTTAGTATTATCAAATTGCAGCTCTGGACCAGGATTCGCCTGTCCAGCACAATGAAGTTCTTACTGTCTATGGGACTTCAGAGAAATCAGTCTTCTTACTTGGCCTTTGAAGTCACCAAGACACCACTGCCTGTGATAAAAGAGTTTATTTATAACTTGGTCAGCTTATGTCTTTTCCCACTGAACCAGCAGGCTTTCCAAGGTTTGGGGATATAATTTCAAGGGCTGTTAAACCTCTGTCAAAGTTTTTCTGGCCCCCTAAGGAGCCTGACTATCCAACGTTCTGTTTGCTATGACAAGGCTTCATGTGAAAGCATTCAGAAAACTGACAGCTTCAACTGCTGCATTTTTTGTAACAGAAAATGGCATTTAATCTGAAAAATAACATTAGCAAATCAGCATATAATTGGGTTTTGATTTCCTGCCTTTTTCCCCTTTTCTTTTTGCTATGCTAAGAGATAAGACAAAGCACAAGGCTGTAAGTTCCTGATCTCAATGGAAAGATGCTATTTATATATAACCCGGCAAACTGCAAGAGGCAGGAATCAGGGATTTTACTATGATGAAAGATGTTAGAGAAAACCCTTAAAAGAGATTATAGCATAGAATGTAGCACTGTTTTAGGATAATATTGTAATCCTCCTGCCAGTTGTTGTCAACAGCAAACATAAAGACTGGCTTAAAATATCTAAAGTGCTCGTTCTCAAAGTGCCCGGTTTGTCAAGTCACACCGAACACATCTACTGTCAGAATTTCACTGAAAACTCTGCCTGAAATGTTGCAGAGAGTTAACACTGGATCACTTACTGTGTCTCCACAAGCCTCTACAGTTTGGGAACCCTTGATCCAGAGGTCCTCTCAAAATGAGCAAATACAAACTGGTTCAGTGAAAATTTGCCATCTGGACCTCCAGGCAGTGTTTTGGTCTTTCTGTATTTAAAATCAGTCCAATAAACGAGATTGCCAAAATCATAAGACTGACTAAAAAAACACAGAAGAATTTAAAAAATACTGAGAAATGTGGTCTATTCTTGTGACTTGACTTCCCTGTTTGAACCCTGGGGATCCCTACTTTCAAACTTTCCTTCACAGACTTGTGAGCAAGAAGTTTTCTTTTCTTCTTCTTTTAAATTCAGGCCAAAACTCTCACATAATCTGACTCAAGATACTGGGGTTAGTGTAAGCACCACATTTTATGAGACTGAAGAAAAAGTCATGGAAGTTGTCCACACTTCTCTGAAAAGAATTGTACATATGTTTACCTTCAGATAGTAAATAGCACAGAGAATTAAGAATACTGCCAGCTTAGCAGCAGAGCAATTCTTAAAAATAGCCTTTTGGGGGCAGAGCAAAGGTCCAGCCCAACCAGTATCCTACTTACTGAAAGCAGCCAAGGGCAGAAACATGGGGAAGGGTGTAAGGGCAGGACAGCTCTGTCATGCTTCTTCCCTGGCATACTCCTCCAGCCATCAGCTTTTGGGGACTTCCTAGTCCTGGGCTACTTAATTCAATGGGTATTTCAGAAGAGCAAAAGTAAAAATAAAAGAAGGACAAGGAAAGAGAAACGCTGGCAATAAAACAATAGGGACTGTTGCACTTATTAGACTGTGGAAGGAATGCTGATGAAATAGAACAAGTGCTTGCTTTAGTCAAAGCATCATCAGCTTGGCACAATTGATGCACAGACTGTTACTGCAGCCACAAAAATATTTTATCAGTAAGTGTATTCAATTACATTTGCCCATACAATCACAGCCTTAACACATTCTTGTAATGACTTCTGTTAACGTAAACAAGGTCTTTGTGAATGTCATAGTGCAGGAAAGTTTTCATTTTTGTCTTCTGTTGATATTTTATAGCTCTTCAGCAGGTAGCATCACACTTTTGCAGGAGGAAAGTGTTGTAGAGCTGCTCTTGCATGTCTGTTTTTTCCTCCCTTGAAATGGAGAAAATCAAGCCATAGGACAAAAGAATTGTCCTTCAATGTGTGTAAGACATTGTGTGTTTGTACCTATTATGTGCATAAAGTACCTAGTCTTCATTAAGCAAAAGGTATTATAAAATGGCAAAGTATTGTTATTATCGTTAAGTAAAACTTTCTACATGTTGCTCCAAATGATTAAGCTGGTGTAAAGAAATTTGCACTGTGTCAGGGCAACTCAACCTAAAAATGCATTAACACTTTCTTGCTTTGATGTCAAAGACCTTGAAAAATATTACAAAGGAAAATAAATACTTTCTCCCTATAGCTGTATCTGTTTCCACTGTGAATCTATTAAAATAAGGAGTTTCTCTTGCAGATTAGTGGCACCCAAAGCTGACTTAGGCAATGACAACTTTGGAAGTCAATTTATATTTGAATCAGGAAATGACTCAGTATTTTCTGAAGTCTTACTTCAAAGCTCACTCTTTTACAGTTAGGTAAAAATGATATCACATCTTCAGAATGTTAAATTAAACAATTGCACTGGGGCCAGGTTTTATTTCTGATGGTGCTTTAAGCTGGTTTTTCATACTGCATATACATCTCCCAGGATGATTTTTGTCGTATTTGGACAATTAGTGAATAGCATGATATACACATTCCCCAGTTCTATGACACCTTTTGTAATACTGCATGTCACTGTTTTATGTTGCCATACATATAGCTTGCCTGCAGTGTGTTAGAATTAGTGTCTTATGGTTTATGAATCTCCTGACACTATAACCTATTATTATGTTAGCTGGAATGGGACCTTCAAGTGAATTTGGTGATAAAAAAAGATGTTAGCCAATAAGAAGCATTTCTACAAGTGGTCAAATGACAGTGGAAAAGGAAATATTTTAACAAAGCAATGTTAATACAGCCCAGAACCAATGCAAATAAAATCCCTGAGGAAGACTATCTGAAGAAACATACCATACTTTTGGCATAGCATACTTTACTGCGTGCCCGACACATTTTCCACAAAGCTCTTGTATATTTTCTGTATGAAAATCTAAAGCATAAAGTCTTACATTTAGCAGTTGAAAAAATACAGGAGATTTAAAACAGCAACAGTTCTGCTGTATGCCTACAGATTTTTTTTGGCAATTGGATCTGAAGGAAATGATTTATCTCAAAAAAAAGAGGAAAAAAAAGGCTGATGAATACGGTCATATAATATGATTGAGGTCTTTCTTTCTTTAAGAAGTAGAAGGTTTGTGTGGACTGCAGAAACACACATAAATAATTATTATTGTTGTGATTACTAAGCATATTTCCAGTATAATCAGTTTCAGTCTTGGCACTAATTGAATTAATGAAGCACTGGGCTGTGTGATCAAGCCCTGCTTGCTCATGCCATCGTCCCCTTATGTGAGGAACACTGAGATGCTCTGCAAGCTGGCGCTTCAGTCTGCTCTGTCAGCAAGGCTGTTCTTGGCAGGATAGATACGCTAAGATGTTAAATGCACTATGCAGTTACCTCAGACAAATAGTATTGTTGCTTTTCTCTGTGATAGCAGACATTTTACCACCATATTTATCCACCTCAACCCTATTTTATCCTGGTTTGCTTTACCTTGTGAAGTGCCATAGTGATTTTACATATGCACTGTTGACTATTTTTAAACCTTTGACAATGCAGCCAACATAAGTTTGCAGGAATTCAAAGGTGGGCACAGGTCACTTACTTACATTCACGAGCCTGTCATGCTGTGGACAGATGCATCCACAAGGACATAAGGGAAGCCCGTCCACTAAATGTGAATTTCCCTCTTATTGTTTCTTCCCTCCAGATGAACAGAGATGAAGAATCACAAATGCATCAGTTTCAAAGAGTTTAAGAGGTGTTTCAACAGCCTAGAGACAGTTTGTTACTACACTTGGCATATTTTGAAACTGTAATTATGGAAGACTTCCAGAAAATCTCAACATGACTGAAAGAGTCAGAGGTAAAATGTGCATGGAAAAGCTGAGATCCCTTTGCTTAGTTTAAGCTTCAGAAAGAATAGAGCAATGTCAGAACAAATGAAGCTTCATTCAGAAATGTAATTTGTTTAAAAACAATCAAACAGAGACAGCCACAAGCTGGAAGAATGAAAGAGTTCAGTATTTTAGGCAGGAAAACACTTTATAAAATGTTGCAAAATGTAAACAAGTGAAGTGTTTGTGTAACCAAAATCAAACTGTTAGTAATATTTGTCTTAAAACATTTATCAGCACCATGATGAAGCATGGAAGGTGGGTTGGAAGCATGTATAATTTAAAAACACTCACTATGCTGATGTTTTTTTGAACAAATACGGATTATTTTGAATTTAATGTAATAGAAAAAAGTTTTATAGAACGACATATATATATATGTAAGTATACTGTATGTAATCAAAGTGTCAGTGGTGGAAAGCAGAAATACACTGAGCCAAGGTTGATAAAAGTTAAACTGACATTTTTATAGCTCTTTAATATGTTCTGATCTTGTAGGACTACATTCATTGGTCTCTGTAACTTCCAAGACTCTTTATTGCAGAGAGGAAACTGTATTTTTTCTTGGTTTAATTTTCATCAAAATGCTACAAAACTTCTCTCCATTTCAGTTTAAGTTAGTTGTGGGAAAATAATTATTAAAATCACCTGTAAATCCTTAACTGGATTCATCTCAGTTAACTATTTGAAATAAATAGGAAGAGGATTACCAAGATTCAGGGAGATCCAGGGTGAAAGTTGACATCACAGTGCTCTTTGTTTCTTGAAAGAAATAATATAAGCTATTTACCTTCCTTTTAGTATCTTGAGCGTCTAACACCAATGTGAGAGAGATTCAGTTTTCCTAGGTGCCAACATCACTAAGCAATTATAAATGCCATTATTTTTGAAGATGTGAATCCACCACACTTCATTACAAACTCTTACATGATGGACAGGCTACTTCAGCCAAGAAGATAAGGTCCTTGCCTTCTCTTCAGCCCATTTCAACCTTTTAAAATAGAGCCTGTTTCAGATTAGTCCACCTTCCCACCACCACAGGAAAAAAGTCAGGAGGTTGCTTTTCAAGGAGCACTCCTATAAACCTTTGTGGAGGCAGTATGGTCTTGCCACGCAGCGTATCACAGTGCCTCAGAAATGTTACTGTAATGGAGATAGGCTGGTACGCCAAGGTTAGGTTGGAGCCTTCAGCATTGTAAGCAGACCAGTGGGGAGGCCATGAAAGGTGGCTGTCAGAGCCACAATACAGAAGTGTCACCTCAAATATTAGTTTGATCAACCGCTGTAATTAAGGAGAAAAATGCAGTTTATTGAGAGAAATTTGATCCACTATAATTTAAATGAAAAACCAAATTGGACAAATTCCAAAAAGTTTAGAAGATGAATACCTAGAAACACTGAAGACAAATATCCACATAACTGACCTAAGTGCGGGCCTAGAAAGCCAAATGTCATGGGGGAATGCCAGTAGCCAGCTTAGTTATTCCTTCCCACAGTAAATCCCTGTTCAGGTACCACTGTTACGATTACTTTTTATTTATGGTTTTATGGGATGAGATTCTTTCACAAGAATCTCAACAATAGCCAACATCCACATGTGTCATATTTTAGATAACATTCCAGTGTTACTGGTCTCAGATATGGAAAATGAAGGACTGTCTGCAGGTTTTCAAACATTCTTTTTTTCACATCACAACTATTCCTGAGTTTTGGTACAGACTTAGATTTATTATTTTACCCAATATGATTCAGAAACCATGCTCATCTGCTATTTCAGTAGATCTATGGCTACAGACTATTGTCAGCATAAGCACTGTATTCCAGACATTTGCTGTAAGATAGGAGAATGGAGTAAATGACCTTCAAAGGTGCCTTTAAACTTTGTTTTCTACAGTTGTCTTCACTTGATGTTACCCCAGCAGAATTTCTAAGGGAGACATTGTCTTAACATTGACATTGGAAGTGTATTTTACTGCTGTATCTACAAGCAACAAGGAGCTCAGACATCTTTGTAAAGTTTAGATTACTTGGACAAATGGGAGTATTCAAAAAGACAAACTGAATCATCCTCAGAAAATCCCCTGGGCTGAAAAAAGTTGCTTGGAAGAGTTTCTCTTCCCCCTTTGACTGCTTATGGTCCCTGGTGGCTACCCAGTCCCAGGTCAGCAGGATCTTTGGTACCAGTCCTGCCATTCTTATTCCAGTGGATGCAACAGTGCTCCAGGGGAGCCGCAGAGCTCAGCACGTAGGCACGGTGTGGGTGAGTACCTCCAGGAGTGGGTGTAAGATGTGGTTACTACCACCAAGGAAAAATCAATCAGTTAAAAGTGTTGTTCTTCCTCTTTAATACGGTGCATGGCTATTTCGTCCCATCGTCTGAGAACTTTTGCCCTGCTATTTTACAAGTCTGGCATACTGATGATATGAGTTAGATTTCTCTTGCTGTCCTGTAGCACAGTGCAGCTATTGAACCTTTTGATTTTGTGTAACAAAATTCTTCTATTTCTTTGAGAGTGCTGGGAATGCAAGGCAGACAGAGGTGCAGAAGTACACCAAATAAAAGTAAAATAAAAGTTTTTTCTGTATTAAATGTCTCCTCTATGTTTTGCTGAAAATGCAAGAACATGCACTTCTCTTGTTCAAGAACTTGTACTTTGCAGAAGCAGAACACATGAAAGCTAACACTTTCACTTGTAAAATCTTTGGGCTACATGTAGATAAATGGGAGTGAATGGAATTGCTCATAACATTTTGTTTCTTATCTTTGGGCCATAGATACAGTTCTGACTCTTTAAAAAAAATAAAAAAAGTAGTGCACCTAATCCTGTACCTCACCAGAGAGGATGTGGGAGATGTTTAAACAGGCATGCTAGAGGGAGCACGTGCAAAATGAATGAGTGCAACTGGATTGTTGAGCTTCAAATGATGAAAGAGTTAACTGGGCACTGCAGCAAGAGTGCTGCAACTTGGCCATTCCAAATGTTGCTGAATAAATCAAAACTGAATTTGAAGAAATCTTGCTGCAGTTTCTAAAAAACATGCAATTGTCCCGTCTTTTCTGGAATGAGTACTGGAAACAAAGACTTGCACTGCTCCTTTTGTCTGCTCTGTGGAGTTTTGGCTCAGAGATACCTACACTTACTTGGGAAAGATTGGCCAGATTTTTGATTATGCTTAAACAGCTTTGCATAAATGCCCTAAAATCCATCTCAATCCACCAAGAGGGACACTGCCCTCCACTCCCTCCCAAAAAACCCAAACCTCCATCCCAAAATCAGGTGAGAATTTGGGCAAAGAAACGTTAAATCTAGGAACTCATGCCCCTATCTGCAGCTGGAGGCATCCCTACTCTCAGGTGAACTCTAATGGTGAGAGCAAGCCACTGCAGCTTCAGCCAGGGAAGCCCAGAGCAAGACTCAGAGCAGCGTGATGCTGAGCTCCAGGAGGACCCCACTGCCCTAACAGCCGATTTGCAAGACTCCTATTTGATGTGAAACGAGCGCTCCTGCTTAGATACTCTGGATTTGAGTCTTCGCACTTAATTTTAGGCAATTGATCAGCGTGTGTTTTTTAAAAATGAATGACTGCACTAAAAAATTAAACACAGGGGAATTGCCTCTTGGCACTCATGCTACCAGCAGTTCCAGGAAAGATTACTCTATCCACTGCTGCATCAGAAAGCATTATTCCAAATGAGGAGTCCAGATGTTAAATTTATACATTATCTTCCTGATTTCTTCCCCTATGCTTAGTTCAACTTTTCAAATATTTTATCTTTTATCCAAATATTCAAAACCTTCTGCTTCATGGGGAAGATCATGGGATCACCATGTCTGCAGTCTAAAGAACTGGAGAGTCTAGTTGTTCTTTCAGTCAGTTTTTAAGTCCTTAACTCATGACATAGGAATATAAGCTATTATCCCTAAACCATTTAAAGGAAAGTACTTCATAAATAGTCTGGCTGACATAAAGATTGTACCATTTACACAGCATAGTAAATGCATAAGAAATATTATCTTATGTTGTAAGCTTTGCCTATGTACGTGGAGTACTTTTAGAAGCTGCCAATAAATCGTAACAGATAGCTTAACACTTTGAAACACAGTGGAAAAGCCAATTAAAAATATCTTGGAACAGCAATTGGAAATACTGTGAGCCAGTTGTTCAAACGTTGCTTTCAGAAATAATTCTGAGCTTACTAATTTTACCGCTAACAGTCAATCAGAAATATGGCAACCCACTGGAGTATCCTCATTTTACTTTGGACTAACACTGGTGCCATAACCAAGGATACTCAAACTAATGCCACCCTTTTGATACAAGTGTCAGCCCAGAACTTCTGTCATCAGAGACACAGTGGGAGCTAATCATGGAATGTTTTCATAAATGTAGTTCTATTCCTTTCCTTCCTAACATTTCTTTTAAACTATAGATTTCAAGTTAGCTAGAGCCTGGAACAGAGGATCTCCCTTGTCAGTGCACGCATGTGGACCGGTGGGGTCCCAATTGATGACTGGAATTATTCAGTGCTAAAATGATATAAGTGATAATTCATAACATCTGTGTTGTCCTTCAGGAAGTATTTGTTATATTCCAAAATATAAACTTAGCACATTTAGAGTTCTCAAGCGAGACATTTTGGCTGTCTTGAGCTGTTGGTGGGTGAGTGGTAACTTTCACTGCCATTTTCACGTTCTGCTAAGTCAATACACCATCTTTTAATGCATTTTTATTGGAAACCAAACCTTTAGGAAGGCCTCCGTATTCTCTGTCATCATTTCTCACAGTCCAGAAAACCAGCTTTGTTGAAGATGCTTTCTTCAGAGCTGCAGGTGACAAAATGAGTAAGTATCAAGCAGGTTGCAGGGCTGGTGGCAGTGGTGCATGCTAAGCCTGCACAAGTGGCATCTTTCTGAGCTGCCAGGTCTATGAAAAGGCAGTCAGTCACAACCCCTTTACATGAAACCGGGAGATCTCGCCTCTCCCTCATCTGTTCACGATATTAAATCAGTGGAGCTTCTTTGGCTTCTTTGTACTCTGCCTTCACATGCCCCACTGAGGGGGAATAAAGCCTCTAACATTCTCTGCTTTTTTCCCGTAGAGGTATGGATGTGATAAACTGGTAAAGAGAGCTCTTCTCTTTAGAGAGCTGCAATAGAGCTTTCCCTGTCTTTCACCTGAGTAGGCAGCACTATGCTCCCAAAATGGGTGCTGGTTAATCGCAGCAGAAGCATTCAGTAGGCATATTAACGTCCCTTCCATTTCTCAGAGGCAGAATTTGTCATGCATTTTGACATGCATTACACAGCCTATAAGCTTTAACAGTTAAACCAAAACATTCAAAATTTCTTTTTTAATGTCTTGGAAAAATATTTATAAAACAACATGGACAATGTGGGGACATATCGCAGAGTTACACAGGCTACTCATGCCTCGACTTGGAAAACAGCAGGCCTAGGTAAGACCTATGTAAACACACTAATATTGTGTTCACTTATACTGTCAGCACATTTTCTGAACAAGTTACCAGTTGAAAGCATCATTTTACATTCTCATCTTTTATTAGCATTCAGACTCATCTAAAAAGTGCTTTGGGACCTCATATAGCTTAGTCATGGTGAAACATCAAAGTAGACAGGAGATTAACAGTGTAGACAAGCACATGGATCTCAGGGAGAACTTCAAGTAACTTGAGTGATTTGGTCGAGCTAAAGTTCCAGAAGGAAAACACCACTTCTTATTTGAAACTTGACCCTTGAAAAATGTTATAATATTTTTAGCATGATCGCCTCGCTATCTGTTGCTTTATAGCACTTCTAGAGGTCTAACTCATCATTTCTATAAACAAAGTAACTTCCTGTCCTCAATCAATTGCTTAAGAAGAATGAAGCACGCCAGCTGATAGATCTGATTGTAGCAGAGTAGTAAAGGCAGAGCATTAAGAAACAGGAGAAAATCCCCACTCGGGGACATGCTACAAACCACTGGTGACTTTTTATCATTAATTTGTAAGAAATACTTTCAGGATTTAGAAAGAAAAATCTCTATTTTAAATTCCTTATCAGTAGGATTTATAGTGCTACAGATTGCTTCAGGCCAAAAAAAGAAAGGAAAAAACAAAAAGCTGTCTTTTCATGACAACTAGATAGACATTGCCAAAACCCATATATTCATGTTTTCGTTTAAGATAAAACAGCAAACCTTTCCTTTGGTAGTATCTACAAACCATTTCAGCTAGGTTTACTATGAATATTCATATGAGTGCTTTTTCCTCCACAAGGAAGCTCCCAAATGAGAAGAACTGATCAATGCACAAGGTTATTAATGGCTACACAACAAAAATTTTCCACCTAAGCTCTCAGAGTCCATATTTGGAACCAATGTGTGTATTTTTTTCTGGAGAAAGGCTCTGATTCCTCAACCTAGAGCAGTTTCCACCAGGCATGAACTACGCACTGCAAATTGCAAGCTAAGTATTCTGTACCAAGACTATGAAATATGTAACTGATGTATTTCCCATGTTGTGAGGATATTCAGTGGCTACAAGTAAGACCGTTGCATCTCTATTGATCTTAGTTTAAAACAGAGCTACCACTACACATTGGATGAAATCCTAGCTCCAGAGAAGTCAATGTGACTTTTGCATTAGCTTTTGATGGACCAGGATTTCACCCCTTGTTTTCTCTGACTGAGAAAACAGATTTATCTTCATAGTGCAAGTTCAGATCCACCAGCTGTAAATTATTTTGTATTATAAATAGACTTTTTGAACCTCTACTGAAACAGAGGAAGGTAAATGGGGGAAAAATATAATCCACTTTCATTTGGCCTTTGTTTTTTCAGATTAGCAATAAGTACTGATTTCCATCAGTGAGTAAGATGTCTTTGTCAGGCAGCATTTGGTAACACTTTTCAGAGATGAATGGAAGTCATGGTAGTATAAGCATCATTATAGGCCAGAAACTGAAATTTCAGCTGACAATTTTATACCGGCCCTATATTCTAATGTTATCATGAGGTTACACCTCCTCACGTGTTTTCATTTTGTTAGTACAGCACAAAGCTAAGACTTTAGTAAAACATTACACATAGCATAAAAAGATTATGCTGGAAATTTGCAATATGTCATTAATTTCTTACCTCCTGTGCCCTGGCACATTTTGAAAGGAATTAGCAGTACAATATTTACTAGTTCTGTTGGAGAGTTTCAGCTGTAATTGCCCAGATGCCATCTGCTGAAGTGCTCACAGGTAAGAGCACAGAGTCAGGAAGGTATTTCAATAAAACAGAATTCCTTGTATGACCAGGGTCTGAGGGTGGCTGGCACCTCATGATTTGCACTCCATGCTACACGAATTTCCATTGTTTGTTCTCCTGGAAAGGACACTTTCTGTGTGGCCGAAAAGAAAAATAGTGAAAAAAACCTATAAGTATTTAAGTATTGCGATCATTACATTTTTCTGCATTTTATGACCATATCGTGGCCATCTTACAGGAAAACAAACAAACAAAAGGCATTGCCATAGCTGGTGATGTCTCAGGCTTCCTCAGTTCTGCCTGTTTGGACTGACCCCACCGCTCATGGCCACCGTATGGGGAGCTCCTGCTGGCCCCAGGTAAACTGCAGTGCTGGGCAGGGCTATCTGCATGGCGGATGGTTGGCTGATGGCAGAGAAGAGTAGCACGGTAAAGAAAACTTGCCATGGTAGTGAGAAAGAGTGGCACTATTTTTCTACCCTTTTTTAATTTTGAAGCTCAGTCACTCATGCTGCAGCATGTCAAGCCCAAGCAAACACAGTTTGCTGTTCACAGAGTGACAGGCTGACAGTGGGGCTGAGGCTGGCTGGCACCTCTGGAGGTGGCCTTGTCCAACCCCTGTGCAGAGCAAGGCCAGCTATAGCAGCTTGCTCAGGGATGTGTCCAGTTGTGTTTTGAATATTTCCAAGCATGGAACTCCACAGCCTCTCTGAGCAGCCTGTTGTTAATTTGTACATTTTACCTGCAAAACCCAAGAGACCCTCTGCTTTGCAGAAATCCAAAAGGCACCTTTCAGTAGCTTCTGCAGAGGCAATGCTGCCTCTCACCTTCTGTGTAACTGCAGATGGTTCTAGGGGACACCGATCTCCACAGGACTAACCCAAGGCACAGCCTCCAGCCTTTAGTCAGAAATAGGGTGCGGTGGAAAAACAACCACAGCCTTGCTGCCTAATTTGCTTAAGGAAGTGCTCAGGCAGCTGGTCCAAGTACTGCTGGCAGCCTTGGCAGCATCAGCCCCTTTGTCTTCCGTCTCCCCTCTTGCCTCTGTCTTTTCTCAGTGCCATAGCAGAAAATGGTCCACCTCAAGGGAAGCAAACTGGCTTTTGAGAAGCTTTAGACTTTGAGTCTGTTGCTCTAAAACCCAGAGAGAGAAAGACAATCTCTCAATGACCAAAATGGCCATTCAATGAATTATCTGTATTTATGAATCACTGCATAATTAGTTCAACTAGTTTCACCCCAAGGAGAAATATCATTTTACCCATATTTAAAAGCACAAATTATATTTCTAGAGATAGAAAAGAGAAAGGGCAAAACAAACCTCAAACACCTGCGTTGTTGACTTGCTACTGATTTTTTGTCTTCTAGGACTTGATCCTGCAAGCTTCCTGCAGTTGTGATCCTTCCTGGCAACACCAGCTTAGAAGATGTGGATCTCTACTTATCTAGCAATGCACTTCAGTTACCAGCTAAAGCAAGTATAGATTTAACAATATTTTAACTCTGATTTCCTCTGTCATAAAGCATAAAAATATACAGCATAAAAGGCAGCCAATTCCAATTACTGAGTTATCAGATCACTGAGGAGGTCTAGACATGTTGAAAGTCATGGGAGGAAAGCTCTAGCGGCAGAACTCATGTAGGGAATTTGAAGCCCATCACCCAATATTTGCTGGATTTTTTTTTATTCTGACCCACCAAATGAACCAATATAAGACGTTTGACACCCTCCCCACTCCTAGCCTTTTCTTTCTCTCCTCCTCTTAAAACTTCTTTTGGAGAAGGCTGGGTGGAAATACCTTCAGTCCTCCAAACACTGTGAGAATAGCTGGTCCCCTAACACTTCTAGAGCAGCGTTACTTCAAATGCCGCCACAGCAGCAAACAGGTCTGATGAGGATTAACACCTCCCTGTAATTGGTGGATTTTGATCATTTACAGGAGTGACGTTACTCCCATTGCTCTCATTGATTTTGTTTCATAAATCCCAAGTGTGATATTATCCCCCTGTAGTTTAACTGCGTTTTAGGTGGTGGGAAGGATGGCGAAGGGGAAGAAAATGGGGGGCAGGTTGCACAGTTCACACTACATTTATGTATGTTTCAACTTTCTCTGGTTTAGGCTGCCTAATTTCATCTTCAGCTTGTTTGTTTCACTTCTCACTACTTCCTTTAGCTTCCTTCAGTTTGCGATGTGTTACCCTGCTTTCTACTGTCTAAATTTGCTATGTATTTAGAGGCGCTTAGATTCAGTCGTAAAGGAGGTCACACAGAGTTCAGAAATGTTTGGAAAGGGGGGAAAAAAAAAACGTCTGAGAAAGATCCCCTATTTTTCTTTTCTCCAGGAAAGGTGCTGATGGTTTTGTGATTTGCATGGTAAGTGTTACTGGGGACTAGCTCTGGTGTGGCTTGTCCACATGCACTCAGGACAGTGCAGGGTTGTGATGCTGTGGCCTCGTGTGAGATCATATCTGCAAATGAGCAGCGGGAGATCTACTGAGGGAGGTTGAGGGAGGAAGGGAAGAGAGAGACTGTATCAGTCCAATTCAAAATAATTAATCTAATCTTCCTGTTACTAATCTGACCAATTCATATCATTCTTCCCCTCAAAACAAGCTGCTGGATGGTCGCATTCTCTTTTTTATAGACTTCCTGTAGCCATTAGCCCTGCGTCAGCTTATGTGATATATCACGTATCCTTTAAAACTCTACATTCATTTGAATGAGTTCCTGAGTTATTAGTTCCTCCATCCACCCACAGATCCCTCCCCTTTCCTCCCCCCGCCCCAGGTAATCAGCAATTCAGCAGGACGTTCAAAGCCTCCACTTACAAAATTATCTAGCCAGGAGGATGTTAGAGGTTTTATGTATATACGGAAGAGGACCAAAAACAATTGGCTGGGTAAAACATTTACACATAACTTCTGGCTTTCTCTCAGGCAGAGCTTTTGCAAGGGATTTATAGGTCAGATCGGCTCAGCAGTTTCAGCCTATTGCCCACCCTACCTTAACAAAGCTTGCGTGTGTTTGTACAGCTGTGCTCGTAGCTGTGGGAGTCCCAGGGATCCCACAAGCCTTCAGTTCCTCTACCTCCCCTTCATCATTTACCAGCACACAAATGTGCACAGAATGAAACTGTAGGAAACTGTCTGACTAGCAGGTTAAAGGCCCGGGATTCAAACCCTGTTTATTTTCTTTGCTTGATTTCCTGCTGCTACAGTGAGTAAATGGTATTTTTCTCCTTGCCTTTTTACCTGTTTGTCTATCACTGTTTGGCCAAGAATGAAAGAAACCATCCCTTTCAGGCTCTCTTAGAGGACTTCAAGGGACATACAGTGTTTATGCGCTGCTCTGGCTCTTCAGTTTTGTTCTGGTTTTTGGGGGGTTGGTATAAAATGGAGGTGGGCACACAGAAGTAAAACCGTCTCCATCTCCTGAACCTTCATGCTGAGGAAGGGACTTATTTTAATTAATATTAAGCCCATTCACGATTAAGTCCAGTAAATGCTTGATGCTGAGCAGTTTAGAGGCAGTTAATATACCTTTTTGAACTGGTGCCATGAATTACAAAGTCTGCCATCTGGGGAGGTATTACATTTGAAATTAAATAACAAAAAAGTCAAGAAGTTTCTGAAAATTAGCTAGCAAATTCCAGCCAGCCAATCATACGTTCATTAGGATTTTTTTTAAACAGCAAAAGAAAACAAGGAGGAAAAAAAAAGTTCTTAAATTATATCTATTAACCTAATAAAGTCCAGAAACTCAGAATTTCAATAAAATATTAGCTTAGCTAGTGATTTCAAAAGCAACTCTATTTGTATTTCAAGTATTATTGTCATTCCTAAACTCTGATGCCAGTTTGATAAAAGCTCTAATTCAGAAAAGTATAAACTCTACTAACAAAAGAAATTAAAAACTGTCACATTTTCAAAGGATCCTATTACTCAGTTCTTGCAGACATTTCTAATTAGAGAACTGTATTCATTAACACTTGATATGTTAGCAATCTGCCAAGATTTTTCCTTTTCTCTCTCAGGCATTTGGGCCTCTCTTCTGCAGTGAGCTCAGTGAAGACTCACGTCCACATCCAGACTGACTCGGAGCGTAGAAATTCAAACAGAGGGAGTGGGGGCAGGAGGTGGAGAGGTTCCAACACAGACAGCTTGCTGGGGCAAAGCAAAGTGACATTTAAGTTCCATACTGTTCTGATCTCCACTCCTTTTTTTTTTTTTTTTGTAGACATAAAAAGGAAAAAGGAGAGCCTCAAGCGTTGTTCCCATTGACAACTGTTTACAAAAGAGAACTCATCGATCGTTGAAAAAAGGATTCAGGCACTGGTTGAGGACTAAAGATCATGTTCCCGCTTGAAAAATCATATTGATATTTCTGATTAAAAAAAAAAAGTCAGGCTGCAGGTTCCTGCACACAAAAAGGCAGAGTTTTTTTGGGGAGGAGGAGAGGAGTTGCCTTTTTGCTTTTGACACATTTTCAGGTTCACATTTTCATGATTTCTATTCAATTTTGGTGGTTGAGACATTTTTCATTTTTAATTAAGAGCTGAAATTATTTTGTCATCACAGTGTCCTTGTTTTAGGCCATAAGGGGTACTGGAAGGAAGAGCTTCATGCCATACTGAATCACAGGTCTTGTTTCTTTCCACCGATATATGTACAGGGCACCTTCAAGAGATATAGCTTTTCAGAATCCTGCCTCTTGACTCAGTAGAGAGGTACCTCTGCCTCTGGGAAATAGCCACAGAGGCATTGAAGAGGTAAGACAATAGGACCTCCATTGTCAAAGCTCAGGATAAAGTGAGGGGGGAATAATACTCAAATAACAGTACATATTGTCAAATTCTGTACATTTTCACTAAGGAAATAAGATAAACTGTATTCAATGCTGAAAGTGTGAATAGCTGAAGAAGCAGCTAATCTTGTTTTCCAGTTAATGAAGAAAGTTAGAGTATAAGCAGACAGTACAGGAAAGGGGTGAGGGACTGGAAAACTCAAGCCCTTCCCCTGAGATACATTTGGAAAAGATCTGTGGGAGAGCTGAAGGAGTTTTTGTTTGACTTTCCGTTTGTTTGGTTTGTTATACTGCAAAACAGAAAAAGAACGTGGGTATAATACAAATCTCTCCAGTGTTACAGAAGATCCACCTCCCATGTTAATCAAAACATGAGAAGATAGGCGTTTAACTGCAAGAATTTGTACAGTATGGTAAGAGGGAGAGATTATTGCAAAAATCTGGAATGGAACCAGTCAGTGAACATGGATAAAACACAAATATATCTAGGAGTAGATGAACACGTTTGAAACCTCTTGCCATGCATGCAAAATTCATGATGTGCTGTGCACTCAAGTAAGAAAAGGTATCCCCAAGACTATTAGCCTAAAAGCCCCATACAATTTCTGAAGAACTCTAGGAGCTTAATCCATAATTTACTCAGGGTTGGGGACTTTCTTTTGTTTATATTCATTTTCTAGGTACCAATTAATTTTGGACCTGCCTCACCCAAGTAACAAAGATAAAGCTATTATAAACAAAGGAATTAAAACCAAGTACATACGCTGCCTGCCACTTCTTTATCTCCTTTGTCCTCACTGAGCCTAAAATTATCGGAAGATCCAAGTATGTGATATTTTTTTTCACCACCTCATATGCCAAATGTGTATTTATCCTGATTACAATAGGGGCCACATCTTGTCAAGAAGCTTTGGTCTGCTTGCAACCCATAATAAATGCACCTACACACAACATGTTAATAGCTCTCAGAGTACAATGGAAAGTCTTAATTACAATCTGTGTGTTTTCCTCACACTTCTAAGGTGCTATACATACAATCCTGACTGCATAGGTCATCTCCAATTATAGGCTTCTGGTATGATTAGAGATATACAACTTCCAAAGAGAATATCTGATGTGACTCAATGATAAACCTTTTGTCACGCTGCTATATTGGGGATAAAATTTCTGAACAGTGGATAATACATTTAGGTAGCTTTTGCCTTTAGGTGATTCCGGTACAGGAATTTTTCATTTAGTAGATCTGTACAATGCAACCAGATGGTATCAGCCCACATTTTTTAAGTAGCGGGGCGCATTACAAAGAACACAATGTGGTGGTTATCAAACCTAGCAGATAAACTAAGGACCAACAAGCTTTGAGGCTTATACCTGACATTTGTGAGGTCTGGAGATTTGTACAACGCTCTGGAGAAATTTTATAATTAGTAAGTTACACTGTTCTCATGATGGCAGCATCTAGATAAAAATTGTGTTTAATCTTTCTTTTCACTTTTCAAGAAGGATAGTGCTTCACTTAGGGCTCATTCACCCTGTGTCCTTCTATGGTTCTCACTGACATTGTAGCATTTAAACCTATTCTGGCTAATCCATTGCCATTTAAACCTTGACCTGGGAATGCTACAGAAAATATAGTGTACTGGGGAGTATGACCGGGTGGCTGGTAGGAAGGATTTAGGAATACTGGAAAAGATAATCAACAAGAAGCAAGAGAAGCACAGAAAGAAGAAGCGGTTATTGAAAAACACAGAGGCAAGTTCTTACAGGAGACTGTGCAATGTAATAGAGATTCCCTCTGGGAAACAAAGGTCTCTCCCTATAGGTACTGAAAACACATTTTCCAGAAACAGCTATTGGTGTTCAGAGGAACAGATGACAGAAAAAAAAAAAGAGGAGGAGGAGGAGAATTCAATGGAAAACTGGAGAGAGGAAAAGGACAGGAAAGAAATTAAATGCACCACCAAGAGTTCTGGTTGTGATTCTAATGGCTCAAGGGCTCACCAAAACTTACTTTGCTCTGCGCAGCTAGCACTGCCAATGCGGGCAACTCCCGCAAGGAGGTCTGTTGAAGAGGAAGCTTTTCTACTGCATGTGGGAGATAAACTGGATATTGTTCCCCATATTTGGGTCTTACGAATTACAGTCTTTCATCTCTGCTCTGTGCCTGTGAATATACTTGTAAAACCCTACAAATTTAAACATAGCAAAGGTAATTGTCAGTTTGGGTACAATAATAAAACAAAGATGAAAATAAGGCACAGACGGTTATGCATAACAATGCAACGTTCAAAATCCCTTGATGCAAGATTAGTTGTGGGGGTTTTGACCATTTTCTGTGGCACAGGAGACTGCATCTCACACTGGGCAATGCTGTGCAGTAACTTTCATTTCTACAGCTGAAGAATTAGTCATAAGAGGCAATTTTTGTCCCTGCCAGACTCCTGTGAACTTCAATCAGGTTTGGGTTGCATCCTCAGCTTTCATTTTAAAAACAGCGAAGTTAGAATTTTTAAGTATATAATAAACAATGACATAAAACAATGAGAATTTTTTATAGAATAGAACTGGGTAAAACATAGCTATTTTCTATGAAGGCTTATCTGAGCTGTCTTCACTTCTGAACATGAAACAGAATACAAGGCACTAAATTATAATTGACGATTTTCTATTGTTTATATTTGTATTTAAGGGGTGTATATATGTATTTATATATGGTAATGTATAATAATGCATCCAGATATTCTTGAAAAGCAGCATGAGTTAGCTTTCCTTTAATTTTTGTTAGGATTACAATGTATGAAATCGTTCAGGGAACATTTGTCATTCAGCTGGTTTTGTAGATACACATTTCGCTCCCTTCCGCCTCATCCTCCTCATCCTTGAAAACAGTCCCTCTGTTAGCCTAAGTAGTCTGTTTCCACTCTAGCCTTCTTTAATCATGATGAAAAGCCTAAAAGCCAGCAGAAGGTCCAATGTAATGACATTTTTTAAATAGAGAAACACTCGGCAAGTATTTATTGTGATTGGCCTACTTACAGCAGTAGCAGAGATGTGCCAATATGCCCATTATGGTTTTCTTACTGTAACATCTCCTTGCAGAAACTGAACTTTCAGCTCTAATAATGGTGGCAAACCTGATGGCTTTTTTACGGCATATAATATCCAAGGCCTCTGTTTGCTTATTTGGATCTAGTCCAGATTGGTTCTAAGGACTGAAAAGACTCCTGGGTTGTTTTTTTACTTTGGGGGTGGGGAAGAGCTTAGACAGTTATGAACGATATGACACAATGAACTTCTTCCCACAAGACTCTTTGCTACTACAATTCACACCAAAAGACATCAGATATTGTGCTTGGGGGTCATACAATAGGATGTTAGAAGTGAAGATTTCTGTGTCTCATTTTTCTATATGGAGATGTTAAATCCTGAAATAGTTGTTAAAAAATAACTGTTTAGGTACTGTGACAATTGGCTTTGGTCTGAATTGTATCAAAAGTGACAGGTGACACAGTGCATTCTCAGGCAAATTTCACAATGAGTAGGGGTGCGCTGGAGGGGAAAAGTGATGTAGCCTTACTTACCAGAAGGAATTGGGAGGAGTAAAGCGATTAAAAACTTGAACTGAGAAGTCTTGGTCTGGTTGGCTGTCCACATAAATATTCTTCCTTTCTCCTACAAGATTGCTTTTTAGGGTAGTAACTCTGCTTATCTCATTGTAGTTCATGCAGACGACTGAAGAACAAAGACCAGGGTTCACCAAAACTGAGGAATAGTCTTGCATCCTCCAAGAGGGCTGAGAGGCCTGGTGTAATGAGAAAGCTTGCATGATAAGCAAAATATGATGTCATTCTCCAGGTCCAGCAAGATAGCAGTCTTCCTGAAAGTCAATTAAAGCCAAGAATTTTTGAACTAGGAGCTCAAAGTTAGGACCAAGCATCTGGACAGACGATGTGAATGCCTGTCAATCAACACCAGGCAACACCTTTAAACCAGTGGTCTTAGCTGTAGTTTCTTCTTTTGACATTTCTGTATTAAGGAAATAAGCTTGCCATGATCATAGCCACAATGAATATTTTAAATTTCATTTTCTTACGGAAGTTTGTAGCGAATTTCAGCTGCACACCTGGATGTGTTTTATATACTACAGAGGTAGAAATTCAGAATGGATATTTAAAGATCTTTAAGCATATCCACTCTCTAATTCTTAGATCCAAAGGTAACATCATACTTTTATCTAAAAACAGCATGAGAAATGCAATGCTATCTGGCTCCTTTATCTTTTAGGAGCAGGACTGAATCTCTTTATCTCTTGAAACTAAGCTCCGTTCATTTTCTTATATCTAATTCATATTCTGTCTAGTCAATTTGTAACTGAAGTGTCCTTGTTGTCCTCACTTGTTAGTACATTTCAGTAACGCAATAGGGAAAAACAGTAGCTTAGCAGTGAGAGCCTGCTCAATGTTTTCTGGTTTACAGGAGCAAAAGGGAGATTTCATGTAAAATCAAACACATCCTTGCTATGCCTTCTGAACATAGTATTCTTTCTCATCATCCCAGCAAAACCTTTGCAATTATGTAAGATGCATGGCTGATCTTTTGGCATTGGAAACTTCCAGGGAACTCTCATATGTCTTTTAAAAAGGCACAATTCATTGCTGTCACCTTATTTTTTAAATAACTGCTGCTGTGACAAATATTTCTATTTCATATAAATAGCATTTTCTAACTAAGGTTCCCAAAATTTTAGTTTACTGTACTCTATGATTTAAAACACAAGAAACCCACTGGTATATTTTCTGTATCTTTCTTAATATTTTTTTATTATTATTATTATTTTAGAAGTGGATATATGAAGTTAAGGCAATTATTGTTTGAGTTTCTAATTTGACACTAATTGGTCTTCACCTGAAATCACAGAACTTAATTGATCCAGGATATGGTAAGTTTGGTCCATGTTATGTGATTTTCAACCACTTCATAATTTTTATAGAAAATAACCATAAGGATATAAGCAGTCACCACATTCTTTTCTCACCAGGAATATAGATGTATTAATTTATATGCACAATAAGCAGCAGGAAAAGATTAAGTCCAAAGGGAAACTCCTATATCACTCCAGTATGTAATTGCATATTCACTATATGTGAACAATTATATATCCAGCTGAGCTGTTTAATCACCACAGTCGTAGGTGCAAATTATGTAATTGTACATGCTGGTAATTGCCATAGCTATTTGCCTGTGAAGTCACCTCATTTGCATCTGTGACAATGGCCTCTGCATTTTCAAATTAGGGGATCCATTGTGGGGCAAAACTTTTAAGAAAATAGAGCCCTAAAGAGTAAGTCCCATTTCCATACAAATGTCTCTAACCCTGAAACAAGTTGGGAAAGGTATATGGAAAAGAAACAAAATTATGTGTCCCAAGAATGTTACTGGAATATTTTCACATGGTGTCACAACATTTTTAAGCAGCAATTGCCAAATGGCACTACTGCAGGAATCAGTATGAAAGAGCCCTTGAGGGAAAGTCTGTTAAAAAAACATGAATATTAAAGAGAAGTCATGTGAATGTCAGTTCCATTTTGCAACTATTAATCTAATGCTTCAGTCTAACAGACATTTCCAGACATTGTATTTCTTCACTTGCATCACCTGGCTTTGGCCTTCTCCAAGAGTAAGCCAACTGCTTTACAGAAAGAGTTGAGAATGGGCCTGTTTAATTGACTGACTCTGTACTTTCACCATTTCTGGCACAAGTTCTTTTTTCCTCTTACACTCCCACAAAGCAATCTTAAACTCTTACGCTAAGAGGGAAGGTCACTCGCTTCTCCTTTATAATTAGCAACCTACTACTGACTGCTGGAATTTTAGAGAGAACAAATCCTCCATAAAACACTCAGTTTCGTGGTCTGGATGGGCACATGTCCAAAATTATGATCTAATTCACAGCCTGTTGCTTGAAAATGATGCACGATGCTAACCTAGCCTTAGAAGAAGATTATTAAGATCAAGTCTGCACCATCCGGTGCAGCATGAGAGAGAGCTTCTAAGGCAGTGCCACACAAGTGGGTAAACCTATGGACATGTTGTAGTATAGACCCAAACAAGTAACACAGGACTGCTGCTCCCAAGTTAATCGAGGGATTAATCCTGCTGAGCTGTTTTTTGAACACACGACTCCTCAGCAGGGTGGATTTCCCAAGTCAGAGTACAGCACTTGTGTTGTGGGGCTATTTCTGGCTCCAAGGGCTTCACAGACATCGCAGCCCTTATTGGTAGACTTTGAGCAACCACAGTGAATGAGGGATGCGTATTAATGCTACATTTGATAGTCACTAGTATCTAGCACATTCAATCTGAAGGCTCATTTTGCAAACACTAATGGTGGATTACAGTACCTTACTATAATTAACATACAGGTAGGTTAATTGGGGCACTTCGTGGACTTCGTGATCACAGGGTAAGCGCCATGCTGCAAATAAATGTAGCTGTTTTGTCTAATGCGCTTCCTTGGACTTACCAAGTGAGCTTTTGATCACTTCAATCCTTAACTTCTGTAATCTTGTATATTTGGTATGCACTTTGATGATAAACACTGCTTTAATAGTTTAGTGAATTAATCTTGCACATTTCAGTATGCATCCCAAACCCACTGCCAGTCATGTCCGCTTGTCAGCTTGCAAGGTTGGTCTTTCTACATAACACCTGGCCGGGAAGACAGTACAATCCTATCTGCATTATCTTGTTTTCTGTTTAAAGTCTGTGGTGGGAAGGATGACAGCTATGTCTGCATCCACCAGCTATGTGAATGACCCTTGTTTGTCCATCTCTTTCCAAACCAAGCTATTTTCTGTCCTCAGGCCCTACCTCATATATCTTCTTGTTGGGAATCCAAAGGCCGCAGAAACTGATAAAAAGAATTTGGCACTTGTATCCGAAAAGCACTTCCAGCCATCTCCATTTGCCAGCTTCCAAATCAATCTCACGTACAAAATCAGACCTATAGATTGTATCACCCACTCCAAGAGCTGGAACCAAGGGGAAAGGCTCAGAGAAGGAAATGTATGGAAATTCTTTCACAAAAGACAAATCCTGCCAGAGGCAGGCTACAAAGGCCCATCTGCTCTGGTGAGCAGATATGTGGGCATGATCCCCTCTTTGTTATTTATGTGGGGCTTAGCTTCGTAACGTGGAGTGAGAACAATACCCCTGTTCAACACCAGCTGTATAATTTTAGATAGCACTCAATAGCCAATTGAGCAAGACCGATTCCAATCTGTCAGCATAGTGTGGTCTGCCCTGTCACAGGAAGTGTTGTTTTTGGAACAATGTTGAGCAGCCATTGCCATTTTACTGTCTACTGACAGAAATTAATAGTGAAGGCCTCATAGAGCAATTTATCAACAAACATTTGAATTCACACTTTTTTCAGCCCTCCTATCTCCAGACCAGCGCAGGGCTGCCTGCCTATTTATGTCAAAATGTCAGTGGAAGGTAGAAATTGAGCAGGATCAACTCCTGGGAGTAACCAATCTCGGTGACGCAGGGTTTGGTTAAACTCCTCTAGGACTGGTTTTGAAAGAGGCTGAAATGCTCTGGCTCAGGCCTCTGACCGGTCACAGGAGAGATGTAAACACAGATGCAGCAAGGCCACCGAGAGCCCAGCCCTGCAAACGCAGCGCCCCAGATAGCACAATTAGCACCGTGCGAGACGAAGCGCTGGGAGAAAACCTCTGAAAGAAGCAATCGTTTTTTCTTCAATTCAACCGTGTAACATAAAGTAAAAAACACAGACACGTTAACTGACATGAGAGGGAAGTTTATTTTCAGTCCTTTTATCCCTTTTTTTTGAAATAATGAAAAAAAGAGGCACATTCCCACTCAAAGAGAAAATATGAACTTTGGCCATTTGAAAATCTTTTGTCAATTCAGTTTTGTTTGCTGAAAATACCAGGCTGAGATTAGTGTTCCTTCATATCCACAAACTGTGCTTGTGACACAAATTGTGTTGCCATCCGACTGAAAAGACAGTGTAATTCTGCTAGAATACAACAGTACTCCCAGATGTACCTTATTAGTAGTGACAGGGTGTATATAAAGAGCACCAGGGTGGCGGTGCAATTTCAGTATTCATAAAGAAATAAATTAACATCAGAATGAAATTCAAGGTTACTGTACCATACAAAAGAGAAAAGAAAAAGTTCATGGGGTATTGGTATTCGTGTGGAACAAATATTCTTTTTTTTTTTTTTTTTAGGAAATAAAATTAGGACTATTTGCTAATGAGAAAATTATTTGAAGTAATATTTGTTTGTATATATGTATAAACATAAATTGCAATTAAATCTTAATTAAGAAAATATCTCTCTCAGCTACATAGCGATTCTAAAAGGATTACCTTTTTAAGCATGAATGACATTTACGTAAAAATACCTTTGTATGCAGTAGCTTTGAAAAAGACTAATCTCTAGACAGGTTTGTCCCTACCATTTTTCTCACAATCTAGCATCACTGGGGAAAAACAGACTTTACAGTCTTGCAGAAACTTTGAAAGCACATTTTCCAGTAGCAGGCTTTATTTTCAGCAATTTATCTTTTGCTGCTTCCTTTCTTTGAATGCTACTTTTGATGCTGTTTTGTGTGAAGGATAACAGCAAACTGGCTGGAAGAACCTCAAAGAGGGTGGGGGGAGAGGGAAAAAGAAAAAAGGCTGCCCTGCTTGACAAAGAAAAATAGGCTTTCCCATTTTCTCATGCAAAAAGCTGATTTTTCCAGTATAAAAAAAATTATGGGGTTCTTAAACTTCTGGCAGCACCTAACATATCCTTCATTATTTGATATCCTAACCACAGCACCAAACCCCCAAAAATTCAATGAGGAAAAATTCTTTTTTTTTCTTCAAAGGAACTCATTGTATACTCCACTCTCAATGGCGAGAAGAGGGTTGTGGTTTTTTTTTTTCCCCTAAAAAGTGTGATTTTTATTGCAAATCAGAAAGACTGTGGAGATCTAGGCTATGATTCACACTAAAAGCCTGGCACACAAGGACCCTTCATGACATACTGCAAGGTCATGAGCTGTGAAAATTAATGCAGAGAGTACACCCTCGTTAATAAACAGTTTTGCAGAATCTGATCAGCCCAGGAAGGACTGGAATATACTTTTTTCTTAATATAGTATTTGTTTGTGGTTTATAACTCCTTGGGCATACTGACTTGTTTAGGTGCATATTCTTTATTCAGACATGAGATCAGGTGTAAAGGAAGGCGTACGAGCAAAACATGGATAGGAACCATCAGGGTGGGGTGAAGGGTGAAGAAACATAGTTCTTACTGATGGACAAATAGGACTTTGAATTAGCGTTGTACACCAACTGATCTTAGTAGAAATCAATTGCACTGTGAAAAGTAATTAGATCCTACCTTCATTTCACCAATCCAAACACCTGTCCCGAATGTTGTAGGAGATGAATGTGAGCGTGGGATCACTGTTCTGCAAGGGATGCAGGAGAATCCTCCTGCCAGGACCCCATTAGCACAGCTACTGAGTTCCAGTTGTGGGTATGGACAGCCACATAACCTGTTGGATATTTTGAGACAACATGTCATCCATGGCATTTATATAGCAGAGTCTGGGTCATACTGCTCACACACAGGAAATTCTTTACTCCTTCTCTCAAGCTATAGGTGCTTTTATAAAGTCTACAGGTGGCACCTACTAAATTCAGAGAAGAAACATCAATAAAATCTGGATATGAAGTTATGTACCTAGTTAGAAATGTGAAACTGAAAATGCAACTGTGAATTGACGGTGGCTGTGCTGACCGTGTTGTGGATCTGAAGATGGCCAGAATGTAATCAACCGGTGCATTAGAAGAAAACATCTGGGACTTTCAGCAACCCTGTGAGATCTCAGTTAAATCTGGGTGCTCAGTCTATCCTGAAAACAGTCAGATTATCCCTGTATACTTTGTAATTATCTTTTTATTAACTTTGTTTCAACTTTGTGTACTTTGTATAAGTACTTTTCTTTAAGAAACCTTCTCTTTCAGTACTTCTTGACTGTTAAAATAGGATTTTTTTCAGGTGATACTGAATCCAAGACAGAGCAATCACTTCTTCCAGCTTCACAAAATTTACCAGCCCCTTCTGGTGAATGCTACTGTTCCATTCAAGTTGTTACCCCTCTCATCCATCTATCTACCTTGCCCTTCTACCAGAGGTCACACCTCTGTGGTGGTATGGGGCAGCTCCTGGGTGAACACAGCTGGGTCTCTGTTGCTCCATTTCAGTCTAGGGTCTTAGAATAACTCCACCTTTGACGTCATTTAAGATTAAGGATCTGGGAGCAGCCAAGGCACATTTATATGTGTTTGCTTTTAGATATGTTGATTGCTACTGGGTTGGACAGTGGGAAAAAATGTCACCTTAAACTCGCGTAACTAAATGAGATTTTGTTTAAACTGGCATAATTAAACTAGAGTCCTAAATCAGAGAAAGCTCTAACGTAATTCTCATTTTTCTAAAATTATTTTTTTTCCACTGATAGGACAATATGGAAATATAGTTACTTCACGTAAGAGAAAGAGTTCATGTAAGAATGAATGTGTTTGTGGACAATGTCATTGGAGAAAACAGGACAAAAAAGGGTAACAATATATTATTCATCCTCAGGGTGACAACAAAATGATATAGCAAAAGTAAGTAATGAAAAATTTAGGTAAGAAAAATGCATTCATAGGGAAAATTAGAGCTCTCTTCCTGATCTGAGCATGTAATGAGGATGCCGAGTCAGCACTGCTAGTGAAGGAAGGCCAGATCAGAGAAGGTCATAAAATGAACAAGGTTTCAAACAGACAAACAAGAAAACAGGTTAAAATATGGTTGTTTACATTTTGCAGGACTGAATTTATTTCCCTTAAATTTTCTTAGTCCATGAATAATCATGATGATTTCACACGGAGTGTATTAATGGGTTTTGATTATTTAATTTTTCTATCTAATGTTGAACAAGCCTTCTGTGATTGTGAGACCTGATGAGATCATTGTGAAAGAGCTTGTACTTACACTAGTTTTACTTTTTAGAAAGTGCACTCAACAGACATGGAAATAGGAGGGTCAAATATATCTTGATCAGAGCTTTGGCCGCAGTTTAGCAGTTTAGCCATAAGGCAGCGAGAGATAATATTTCAAAGGTAGGTAACATTGTATGCAAACTGCTTTTGTCTTGCCAATAGACTAATCTGATTAGCAGACCATTCCTTCATGATTTGGGTGTAGCATCTTAGAAGTGAGACTTTTGGTTGCCTTTTCACTGAATTTCTACCAGCAGGAAGCGATGAACATTTTGGTCTGTGCACTTTCCACTGAGATACATAAGGACAAGCAGAGCTGGTTTGTACGTTATTTCAGCTGGTATAGCCCCTCTATGCTTTCTGTATTGAAAATAGGTGTTTATTACTTGGAAACCCAGTAGAGAGCTATCCTTTAATCATGTGACTGTGGGATCTGACATGTTATAAAATGCACCTGTTAGAGACTGTGCTGGAATTCAATTAGCTCTCATGTGACTTTTGCAGCTGAACTAATGGGCTGAAAGGTTATACTGGGTAAATACAAGATCCCAAATTGATTCACAGAGAAGAAGTCTGGAGAAATGTCATGATTTCACTTTGTAAATTTTGGCCATACCACAATAATCACATTGTTATTTTGCTTTAAATAGACCATTACTAGAGTGATATTGCTTATGTATTTGGAATTTTCAAAACAAAAGTCTTTTATTTAATACTTCTCGTGTTAAAAGTCAGGCGCTTTGGAGTAAGAAACAAGAATTGCTGCACTACAATAGTTACAGTTTTATAAATGGTGACCATTTCTTTCCACTCAGTGTTAATGTTATTTGTCACATTTGACTAGTATAGCTAGACATAGAGCAAATTCATTGAGAATCTTACTATGACTTGTTATAAGCAAACAACGGTTTTAATTAACATGCCTAATATTTTCCTGTAATTGCATTATAACTATTTAATAATAAGATACAATTTTCTTTTATGGAATATCTACTATAGAAAAGCTTTTTTGGTGTGTGTGTCCACCAAGGTTTTTTGCAGATTTATTTCACTTTATATTTTCATTTGACATTCTATAGCATGGTCTGGTATTGGCTGCATGATCCATTTCCTACTCTTACACTGAACAAACCAAACTTTTACTGTTTTACTAATATGAATGATCATAAAAGCTACACCTTGGGTCAGTTTAATGTAATCTTTTAGAAACTTTAACATTCTGTAAATTTTAGATTTTACTTCTTGTAAATGGCAAATTACAAATACTTGAGCTTGTAAAATGTGCTTACATAGATCTACATAATAAAGGTATAAAACCACATGTGAACAAGATAATACAAAAAGTGTTAGAAATCTGTATTAATAGCTACACAATTTTCATTATCTTGACAGATTTTTTCCAGTTCTCCATCTGTCGAGATTGAAGCTAAGAAACTTTGGTCTCTTGCTCCAATCCTTCTGCCTCCACAGCTCCTATAACTGCACATTTTTCACGAGCTATTGCTTTTCTAATCCAGAAACCTGAGATACATTTTGCTTTTTATAAAGCCTATGAAAATACCTTGCTCTAGAATGACCATTAGCATTGACCTTGTTCCAGGTGGGATTCCAAGTGTATTTTGTTATAAATAAATAAATATACAGGTGTATGGATGTGTACTTTACGATGTATTAACTTGATGGTAACTTTGATTTTCCCCTTTTGGGAGAACCAGTAGAGCACTGCACCATCCTGGGGAAGCTGGAGTACTATTGAGCTGCAGTCAAAGCCCTTCCACCAGCTCCTGCTCACCATTCGTCAGCCTCTGTGAGCAGGGAGAGGAGAGAGTTGGATCATTACCCTGCCTCCTGACTAAGTTATATTTTCAATAAGCTTGTTCAAACAAACCACCAACCCATTTCAGCTGAAACTTTCAAAATGAATTCAACCTGAGGCAGAGTCCTGGCACAGAGAATTTCAGCCTAATGGGCTGAAGTCTGGCAAAATTGTAAGTGGCTTCTGAGAGAAACATTAGGTGTGCTTCGAAATGGGACAGAAAAAGCCTTAAGTCTAGAGGAAGACAAGAAAATCATGAAACAGGCTGTTTTGTTACTGTGAATGTCCAATATTGGCTGAATTGATAGGTCTTCTTGTCCTCCCCGTGCTCTGCTGTTTTTAGATTTTTATTATTTTATTATTTTTTTTTAGCACAGTACAAAGCTAAGCTGAAGGAGGAACCTTAGTAATTCTTAGAATGGGTATTGGTCACCATTTCATTCTTTTTGATTTTTTTTGTCATGTTTTCTTTATTTATTCAAGTGGAAGATGTAACAAATTTTGACAGGCAAATGACTGAAAACTGTGGTTTAGTAGAATGAATGCATCCTTTATGAAGTTTTCTAGTTCTTGAGCAAGAGAAACCTAACATTGCTGCTGTGTACTTCAGCTGCCTCTAGGCAGTGCTTGGAGAGCTGCCATTCCCCGCTGGTTGCTGCTGTGGTTAGGAGCCTAAGTGAGAGTAAAGTTATCAGGTGGCTGGGTATAACATTAATTAATATATCTTGAATATGTCTTAGCCCACAGCCTTGGAAGAACCGAGCCTACTTTTCTATTTGCAGGTTTCATAGCACAATGTGCATATGTAAGTTTAAGAATTTTTTTTGAAAAAAAAAATCAGTTTTAAAATTAATCAATGATCTTTTTCTAATAGATAATTTATTTCATTATTTAATCCATGGTGCACTCTGGGATTTTCTGTCTGGAGAACTAGCTGTTTAGGATTCAGATGTCTTGTCTTGAGGGTGGTACTGCACTATCTCAGGCCATGGAGTCCCCTTAAACAGTTTGGAGTATGAAGAGACTGTCTGACCCCATAATGACTAACCAGAGAGCTTTTGCTGAACTTGAATCAAATGTCTTCCTTGTCTCTACATTGATTCTTACTTAAATATAGAACTTAAAAAGAAAACATAGAATTAAAAAAGATCAGACAAGCAGGCATGGAGTCACTTTAATCACTTTTACTACTATGGAAAAAACTGTAGTGCAAGAATTAATAACAGAAGAAAATTCAGGATGTTCACGTTCACAATAAAATGAACATCATTTTATCACTGCGAGCCAGTCATGACACCTTGAAAATATGAAACATAATAAATCCTCTTTTTTATAACAGAAATTATAGAAGAATGACTGATGGATTACAAAATTAAAATAGACATCTTTCAGTACCTAGGACATATATTGATTAAAAATGAAAAATGCAAGTCTTGTATTTCTGTTGTGAAAATGCTGTCAAATCAGTTTCCACATTCAAGTTAATCTCCCCTCTGTGGGATTTCCTTCTCTCCAACTATTCTTTTTCTTTCTTGATGGTTGTGTTTAATTTGCACTAAGCTACTACGAAGAGAAAGACGCAAAAGCAGCCTCTCCTAGTTTACTCCAGTTTTAGCAAAAAGCAAAGAGAAGTTGCCACCCAAAACCCCGGGCCCAAAGGCAAGGGAAATCAGAAGCTAAGGCACACCACAGCCCAACGCCTGGCTGTAAACTGCACCTGATTCAGGGCATATGTACATGTCTGCAAGGTGCAGAAAGGCAGGCACAGACAAGGGAAGAGGCAGTGAGCATTTCATTGGGACGAAATCAAGAGAAATAACTTAATTTGGGCCCTGCATTTGTTGTCAAGTCAGAGGTAGATTTCTGGGCAAAAAAGTTGGTTGCTCCTATTAGTTTCTGTGAAGTGCAGAGAGATAGAGCGTTGCCTGTTTTCTGGGCAGAAGAGAAAGGCACCAAGTAAATACTTGGCTCACCTCCTCAGTTTGTTCTCTGAACAAACACAGCCCAGCCAGACCTTGAATGGTCTCTGGTCACCTGAGCCAAAAAGGCAACAACACCTGACCAGTCGCAGGAGGGCTGGAAAGCTGGGGTGATGGCACCGCATCTTGTGCCCAATGTGAGCCAAAATGAGAGGGCAGCAGCAGGAGCGGGTTCCTCGTCTCTGGGAAGCACAGCTCCCCGGCCGGGTACCACTTCAGCACGTCCTGATCCTTCTTACCCCCTCCTGGGCACAGGGGTCTCCTCCCCTCCAGCCCTCCCAGTAAAGCTCCTGGGGCTTTACTGCCTCTGGTCTCACAGATTCACTGAGCCACTTTCAGTCGGCAGCGTAGGAAGGCAGCTCCCTCCCCGTCAGCCGTCAAGGGGAGAGCTCTCGCAGCAGCAGCCGCGGTTTTCCAGGACAGGCTCTTGGGCCGCGTCTTCAGAGGCTGTAGGGCAGGCCCTCATCTGGTGCAAATTGTCAGCCTTGCCGCAGTCCAGTCAGCAGAGATCTGTCAAATTTGCACCGCCTGAGAAGCTGTTTCTCCAGTGACAACCCCGCGCGGTTGGGCCTGCTTTGTGTTAGGAGGTGACTGGCTCGACCTCTGGAGAGACCTCTGAGCACAGCTCTCGTTTTAGTTTTGGGAAAGTTTCTTTGAGGTTCATATTAATGCTGCCACCAGGAGAAATTCTGTCTGACTTCAGGGTAGGAACACATGTTCACCTTTTAAGTCCTCTTCAGGGTTTCTGAGACGGCAGAAAAGTGGCAGGATCTTTTAATATCCAGCGGAGAGGATGGCTTAGCAGCTGCCAAGTAGGAGCAGTTGACATTGCTTGGGAATAGGAGCAAGCGTTGCTTTTGCTCACTCCTCCTACCTCCCTCAGCAGCCTGAACATAATAAATATAGTGGTAAGAAACAAATGGTCTCCCCCGCTGCTTTACTAGAAACTGGAGTGTCGAGTCTTCCTCTGCCGGATAAAAAATAGAGTGGGCAGGATGTGACAGGATTTCTAAAATAAGCTTTGCAGAAGGTAGAGTGCCTCACAACCAGGATATGAACAAGAGGGTGGATATGATCCGAGAGGGGCACGACGGTGTGATGGAAAGCCCTGAGGAGGAGCTGGAAGAGAAAAACCATGAGCGCTTGGTACGGAGCAGAACATTGACAGCGCCACTTCCAGGGGCGTTTGTGGTTTATGAGATCTGCTGAGGCGGCTGCTGGATGCGTATTAGTGTATTATCACAGTAATGGATTGTGTTTTAATTACCTGCAACATGCCCAATCCCAAGTAATGCAAAGAAGCAAATTTGGCTGCTGCACCAAACAGCAAGTTGTGTCGTGGTTCTAAGACATGCTCAGAAGGGTGGCATGGCTCCTCTCCACACACTATGGGGGACACGAGTCCTGCACGAAGCTCTGTGCCTTCCCCTTTCTTCAAGAGGAAGGAAACCTCTCAGGGAGCAGAAACACTCCCTCCCCTGTCCCTAGCAATTCTCCTTATTAACATGAAAAAAAAAAAAAGGATTCTTTGGTTTCATCCTTTAGTTTAGAACCAGACCGGAAAAAGAGCTGGAGCAGCCATGCAAGCTAAGGCAGATCCTCAGCCGGTGCAAGTAGTCAAACTCCCCCTTATTCCAGCTCAGCTGTAGTAATTTACCCAACAGAAGTAAAAGTAGAGTGGTAACACCTGTGCTCATGAGAAGAATCCCACTCTTTTCTTCCAAACCTACATCTCAAGGATAGCCACCATTTTTGGCAGAAATTATCATATAGGAGACCTGCTCTGCCCTCAGTTTCAGCATGCAGCAACCAGAGGAGTGGTGGTGGTGTGGTGGTGGGGGGGCTGGTAACCATAGAGCATGCTTAAAGCGAAGAGAGCAGGGAAAGGGTGCATTTGCTGGGACCAACAGCACTGTGTCAGCGTTTGGGTTGAGATCGTGATGAGCAAGCGCAGGGTGGACAGCCTGTTCCTAACACTGCAGCCCTGCTTGAAACTTTATTAGCTAAAAATGCATTAAAAAATGATCTCAGAGAAAGAAGAGAGACTGAACAAGAGTGCTTAATCAGTAATGTGGTATACATCCCTACCTGCTTTCAGCATACTCTGAGCTACCAAATGATATTACAGTTTTGATCAAGTAGCTGAACTTCAATGTGTTACCAACAGCACCAAAATCAATAGGCAGAGAGTTCCTATGGTTAAAGTGTAATTGCAATATCAAAGGGATTTAGGAAAATACTGTCACATCCCATAGAAGAAACAGGCAGCTGGGGACTTGATGTCCGCATTTGAATGAATTCAAATACCTAAAACCAATTTTGAGAGGCAGTGATAAACAGAAAAAAAAAAAAAAAGGGTTTTCCCTCTGGGTGTGGTCCTGAAAACTGCAGAGTGATCCCTGGGGCTGTCAGACATACCCCACACATGAGTCAGACAACAGTTATACAAGCAGCTTCTACGCTTTGTGCTATTCAGCCAAGGAGAGGAGATATTTAGGTCAGGTAGCAAAGGGCACCTGGCTAGCTGGGTGAAGAAGTTATGTTCTCTCTTCAGCATAGCGAAGTACCCGAGTAGCTATTTTGTGGGGGAAATACTCCCCAAAAATTCTGTGTTGGTGTCCAGCAGGGATTTATAGCTATCAAAAAGATACACCCTCTACATGTATTTTCAAGGTTTTCTGTACAGCACTAGTAAAAAGGGAAGGTGTCAGATGATGCTATAGCATACAGCTAAAATCTTTTAACAGCCTTATTGGTTGTAGCTGGGGTGAGTGACTGGTAAGATGATACTCTGGACACATATTTTGGAAACTTTTTGGTCAACCACCATGCAGCCAGCAGATTTAGGGCCAGTGATTAAATTACTGAGGGCTTTTGTTTTGAAGTATGTGCTCCTCAATATATCTTTCAGGGCTAGCCATGTGCTGAGGGGTTTGTAAGCAAACTGTGATTCTCTTTTTTGCTTTCAGAGGTCTCATTACAGGCTGCTGGCACCGGCAGCCAGCTCCCTGCTTATTTCGGATGACCACAGCACTCAGCAGAGGCTGAAGAGAGCAGACGAGTCAGTCAATGAGTGGGTCAGGAGGAGTCAAAATGTACCTTTTTTCCTCGAAGGCAGAGGCTTTTTGTTGTTACAAAATGGTGGCGTGCAACTTGGGCCTGGAGAGTTATTGCAGCTCAAGCAATTCTTTGAATAGATACTTTTTCACAGGAGCCAAAGTCAGGCTTTGGAAAGCAGCAGGTCATAATGCCGAGGTTTTGTAGGTTTTTATGAGATGCAGGCTGCAGAAAGAATCATCACTTCAGACTCTGGGTCAGGGTAATTTGTATAGCTCTCTTGGCTTCCTTACTGTTTAGCCAGTAGATTTTAGGGCTAGTGATTTAGTTGTGGAGGACTTTTGTTTTGCATATGTATTGTGGTTTATTCCTGTAATTTGGTTGCCGTCCTGCTAGGACTATGCTGAGAAAACCACTGTGGGTTATGTTTTGGGTTTTGTTTTTGTTTGTTTGTATGTTTGTTTTTGTTATTCTTCTAAACAGCTTCAATAATTTTTCCTCCTGAAAACATTAATATGTACTTACTAAATATGATGTTCAGCTCCTCAAGTCAAAGGACAAGCTGAGGTCAATGGAGTTTGCACCAGCTGAGGATCTGGCCCCTGACTTAAAAACAGACAAAAGGAAATACCGTCCAAAGCTGACTTCTCTATTACAGTGTTTCAGCTTATGAGAAATGCTTTGAGGACATGATATTGGGATTTTTTTTTTTTTTTCAAGAGGATCAAATGCAAGAAATAAATAGGCATGCAAAGTCTGCTTCCCAGGTTATTCGGGTTTCGGAGCTCTGTTGTGTCCTGCTGCAGAGTCTTTTCTTTTGCTTTGGTAAAACATCAGAGTGTAGAGGGTGACCCTGTGCACTTGTTTCAGATGAGTGTAAACAGAAGATGATATTACTTGTCTGAATGAAGTGGACTATCCCATGGAGGAGAATAATAGCTGTCTCCTAGAGCTGTTTTTCTCAAAAAGACTAGTGAGAACTTAAAAGTCGAAAGACCCAAGAAGAGGGTGAAAGTTGATTACTTTAAGGATTAAACTGTTACCCTGGTGAAGTCAGCAAATACTGTTTCTAAGCAATGATTTCAGTGTCTCTGGAGCACTGTGAATCTGAACCGTGTGATTGGGAATGTATTTCTTAAAGATATAAATATAATTTTATTAGTTTTTTAAAATGTTATTTGGTGTTTTGGCTTCAATAAAATACATTCTGGAGTGGAGTATAAAAATCAATTTACGCAGAAAATTTCATCTGCACGTGTGTTTTTAAAATATGTAAAAAGTTAGAAGTATGTCATTAAAAAAATTTTACAGCTCTTAAATTTGCATCAAATTGCAAAGAATTGTGTTCTGTTAAAAATGCACTTGCACTTGGTGTAGATTTTTCCCCACTTATCCTTCCTTGGAATTCCTCTGAAGAGGAAAGCACTGTTGCTGTGGTAGCGTCTAGTTAGGTAGGGAGCGATTTTTCACAAAGTCTTGATTATTATTTCATCAAGAAAGTAGGTAGATATTAAAGGTTGCCCAGATGGTTTATATATTACTATAATAATCTTGTTCATAGAAACTCTCACAAAGAAAATAATTAATCATAAACATACTGTGATCCCCCTAAAGCAGTGACTGTTTTAAGTTGAAATCCCATAATGGCTATGACCTCTAACCCTGATGTAACTGTTTCTATCCTGGCTACTAAAGTGGCTGCTCATGAAAGGCCATCAAATACAGAAGTAAATGCAAAGGTTAACAAAGTTAGTGGACCAAACAAACTTGATACTGAGAATGAACTTTCACATGTAGCAGGAAAATAAACACCGCGCTTGCAGACTGATCTACACAGGAGGTTTGAGATGCCAAAATATTAAACGTTATTAAGCGCATAATCTCTATTTTACAGATAAGTGTTTACTCTGGGGGTTACCATCCTTTCATATTGATAAAAAGTATTCACTCAAATTAAATAAAAAAAAAAAAAGTTCATGCACTAGTGTGTTTTCTGTGAGATGGTTTTTGCTCTAGAGTCCAAGAGAGCATTGGTAATTGGTTTTGGGAAGAGAAGGGGTTGCACTGAGATGTGTAAATCTTAAGCAGTTTTTGTATGCGTCCTAGTTACTAACATGACATTTAATTTCTAAACCCCTCTCCGAGGTATAATCTGTGCATCGTATTGTGCTTCAGGAGTCTGATTTGTTAAGGGATAGTTATTCTTTCCAAATTTTTAGTGTTCCATTTCCCCACCATAGATGGGGAAATGTAATCTACCTCTCCACTGTCTCTTGTGGGAACTTTTTGCTTCAGAAATAGAGATTACTGTGTGACACTTTGCTGGCTGAGTTCAGTGGGACAGGACTTTGTAGTCAGTAAGCACCAAGCAAGCTTGCAAAAGAATAGACTATGGGCAGGTTTGTGTGTGGGATGTGCTGTGTATGCACTGGCAGCTAGAAAAGGCATCCTTCGTATATACAAATAGTGATTTCAGCTGTCTTTGAGGAGCAGCATGGGATTCTCTAGTCTGAAATTTATAGCCCTCCTCTGTGCTGGCAGAGGAGACACCCACCAGCACCAGGGTGTCAGTAGCTGCTGCCCCGACCTCCAGCTGCCCACAGCGTCCTTCGGTGGGATCCAGCTGTCTCAGCTGACCTCAGCACAGCTGCACCTCCTGCCTTGAGAAGCACAATTCTGCCTCCTTGCTCAGAAGCCGTCCTTAGCATTAGGAGGAAAGTTTTCTTTTCACTATCATGATCCTGTGAACATGCATAAGACTGCCAGGAAGCTGGTCCCAAATGGGAGAACAAAAAAGGCAAGCTGTTTTTACGAGTTTTGAAAAGAAAAACAAAAGCTTTCCCATTAATTTAATCAACTTGGTATCCTAAGCCCCAGTCACAAAAGGACATTTTTGGGGTCACTGTGGAATAAATAATTCAATGATGAAAAGAGAAAGAAATGTTGATTATATATAAAACTTGACAGTTGGGGAAACTATTTCCCTGGCCTACAAAGTCGTCTTTCAGGTAGATCAAAAAGAGTTATTTAGTTCTACACAATTTCCAGTTTTAACAACATTAAATAACTTTTCTCCAGTTAGATATCAGTCTTTGAAGATTTTGAAATTGTTATTCCTGTGGGGAGGAGGATATTGAATAATTCCTACCAGTTATGAAACTCAATATTCTCCAGATGGTTATTGAGACAAGCTTTTATACACCATTGTAAAATGGGTTTAAAATATCCTGTGCTGTGATTGACTAAACAAGTCACATGGCTACTGCATACAAGTTTGAACTTCTTTTTCAACTAAATGACCTTATTAAAACCATAAACAAAAATGGTGCTTAAAGACTGGCTTTAAAGCAGCGGCTACAAATCCTAAATTTATTGTAGTGCTGTTGTGTTGTTTGTGCTAAAAAGACAAAAAACTGGGAAGGCTATTCTGGGCATGAAATTATGCCTTTAGTGATCGATTGGTTTAAAAAGATGTAGTTCCATGTGTTTTCACAATCCTCTAACCTTTTCTTCAAATGACTTAACAAAATGACATACATTCACAACCTAAGCAATGTCAGATCACGTCGGAACTTGAGCTGGCAAATGTGAAGCAGCAAAACCTTACAGTAAGGAGCAGTATTCCTTGAGCAACACTCTGTCTTCTCTTTCAGGAGAAAATTTGTGCCTGAAGCGGTCCTAAGCATTGGTCTCCATAAAAACACTGTGCTCACCTGTAGTCTAGTGCCCATTTGCACTTCAGTGGTCAACAGCTCTTGCAAAGACTCAGCAACCCAAATAATACGAACAAAAAAATCCCAGGAAGGGGGATCTTGCCATTTAACTGCACAAGGGAGCAGGAGTCTGGGTATTATAGGTGGCAGTGTTTTTTTGGCTGAGTTGGCCTGGTACAAGGTGTGAAGCATGATTTCTCATCTGCTAAAGCTCTCCCCCTGCTTCTGCTGCCCACCAAGGGGTGGCTGCACCTCAGTGGGCCAGGGTCAACCCCCCCTGGCCTGTCACCACTTCTCCCAATGCACAGACAGAGACTGAAGCACAAGCCAGAACAAACAGACCAGAAACAAGGGAATTCCATGGGAGAAGAAAAATTATACTGAAGGCCTTGGCTCCCTGACCGGTGCTTGCACTGCAGAGTTTGCTGCACCTCAGGAGAATAACAGCAGACATCTTTCACTCTTTATCTCCCATGCCATAAAAACATGCCTACCAAAATGCATTTTTTCTGTTTTCATTAGGATGCTGCTCCTGTAAGTTTCCTACCAGAAATGGCTGCATTTCAAAATGACTAAACTATCCCCCTTAGGGTTTATGTGTTGTTTAGAACTCCCAGTTTACAAGAGTAATTGTCCCTATTCAAGTAAGCACATGATTCTGTTTAGGGATCCTTTGTTGCTGTTTATAGATCTTCTTTGTTTTAGAGTGAGAGGCTACAAAGGTAAATTATAAGGGGAAAGGCTCTGTAAGTGCAGAGGTTTTTTAACATTGAGAATAACTCTGTAACATATTCCTGAAGTGAATGAAACCCTGGCATTCGCCTTGATGGGAACTAGCCCTTTTCCCTGTCACTTTTGCATTGTATATGGCTTATGACAATGAAAATATTAGAGATTAGCATTAACAAAAAGAACTTCAATAAAAAAACGTAGTGATGAGAAACATATTCAGGGATTTGTGTTCCTTTAAGAAATGTGTTTACATGAAAGGGAAACAGGAAGACCCATAAAGTGGTTGAATCTGGTACTACACTTAAAATCAAACTGCTGAGATTTTTTTTTAAGTGATTTTATTTTTTCCTCTTCAGCAAATATTCTGGTTGTAGCATAACTCAACTCACTTATCAACACTTATTTTTTTTAGCTTATTTAGTGTGCCTGGGTTTCAGAGTTTCAGTTTAATATTGCTAACAGTCTTAGTCAAAACCCCAGGATTAGCAGTGTATTTGAACACCTGCAAAGTTCATTTAACGACTGGAATAGCGAATGTTGCAAAATTCAAAATATATTTAACATATTTGTAGTTTGAATGTTAACCACAGCTGCGTAATGCTTTTCAAGAGGCTTGGAATGTACATATTTTATACATCCCAAGGAATAGCTATGATTGATGTCCTTTTATGTCAACTGTTTGATTTGCTGAAAGATGGAACCAAAAATACAGCGGAAGGGAGCAAGTCTTGGTAGACCTGCCAGGCCAGCAAACTTGTTTATTGAAAGCAAAAAAATATCCAAGCTTGGCATGCTTCTGAATCTTACTTGAATTCAATAGGAAATGGGGGGGGGGGGGGGGGGGGGGCAAAAAAAAGAA
>VYZM01020702.1:90188-162754 GCA_013398915.1 Dromas ardeola | reverse complement strand
GGAAGAAGGGGAAAAAGGGAGGGAGGGAGGGAGGGAGGAAGGAAGGAAGGATGGATTTCTGAAAAGCAGCACTAAGAAAAGTCTGTGTTTGCATCAAAATGAGCATAGAGTTTCTTTGGGTCCTGCTAATTAGAAGAATACAAGGAAATCATTGGTTTTTATGAGGAAAAGAGTGACAAACTTTCCTTATTACAGAAATAAAATTAGAAGACTGAAAAGCATAACAACTAGAGAATGAAGAGCTGCAAAGTAAGCTAACACCACATTTATCTGTAATATCTCATGATTTTTAAATCTATCTCAATACTGGGGCAGAGGGGACAATGATTGTTTCCAAATATGAGAGGCTGGCAACCCTGTGAATGCATCCCAGAAGTACTGGGCATTATTCATACAATAGATGACTATGATACTCCTAAATCTTCAAGCAATTACAATGCACAGGACTCTGAATTTTTAAGCAAACTCTTTCTTCTGTAGTCCTGCCTCTTCAGTCAGGATGTGCTCCACAACTGGAACAGCTTGCGCTGGGTTAGCCCCCTGGGAAAGTTCTAATTTACAAAACCCTGTTTAGAAAAATCAAATCTATTTAAAGGCATTACATTATAAACATAAACTCCCTAATGAGCTGTAGTGAAATGGCTCTAGGCTATAACTTGCGAAGTTCAAATGATTTAGCTGTTTTCTGCCATGTATTATTTTCATTTAATCTGCATCACAAGGACTGTAAAGGGTCCAGCTGTTCAAAGTGAGTCTTAAAGATTCCTGCCAAATGCTAAGGCTTGTCCAATTGTTCCCTTCTTTACTGTGTTTGGTTAAAGACTTATTAATTGATAGATCAAATGTTTCCTAAGGTTTGGGTTTTTTTAAAAACAAAAAAAAAAGAAAAACAAAAAGGAAGTCAACATTTCTAATAGAAATACAGATGCTAAAAAGATTGCATTTAAAAAATAGGCAATTAGACATCACAGAATCACTAGGAAAGAAGGAAGGAAGTAAAGAAGGAAAGAGGAAAGGAAAGAGAGAAGGAAGGAAAAAGAAATACAGCAAACATGCACGTGCCTGTGCCCTGGTGTAGTAGAACGATCTGTGCTTTCATGTTCAGGTCTTTACCCCTTTGGGACCAAGCGCGTACCCGGAGGATGCGACTAGCCTCTCTCTTACCTACTTTACCATCTGTCAGCTGCAGTGCAGTTTCTTCTCACCTATACCTGCATGAGAGGCGGTACGGTCTCTTTGTATGTCAATTAACTTCTACTGTGTTGATCTTTTTCTAGGAGAAGTCCCTTGAGAAGTCCCATCTATCACCTTTGTTTAGGAGCAGGGCTAGAGGAAGTGATGGAGGACACAGGTACTCCTAGAAGAAATGCCGTCTTAGATGGAGAATGGACTGGTGACTAATAGGCATTTCCTACCATTCTTTCCAAGACCATTCTTCTGTTAAATGCAGGCCTTGGTTTGCCTCAGGTTAGCTTTAAGTAATGGAAATATCCACTTCTGAGAGATTTATTACCTAATTCTGTAATAAAAAGGTAGACTATAACATCAGCACTCTGTACCATTGATTACCTGCTCTTTTCAACACTTACTTTCAGCATCCAGAAAATGCAAATCTGTACCTGTTACAGGATTCAGGATTTTGGTCTGGTCAAAATCACTTGACATGTTTAAACATTAAAAAGTAATATTCTGAAATGTGTAAATGTTAAAACCACAACTTCCACGTAGTAATGGAGAATAAATATAACAAACCTGGTCTGTTTAATAAATGAAATGGTATAACGTTAACCGGGAGAGGTGGATTACATTCATTTAACTGCTTCCTATTTTAAGTAATTATTACAAAAACATTGTATGTTGGTGGGTTTTAGAATGCCCTTATCAAAAACAAGTATAAGGACACAATTTTGACTTTTTTTTTTTAACCTCTTATTAAAGAAAGATTTGGTTTGTGCAAATTTTCCCTCTACTTATGCTGGAACCTTATACTGGAACTGGTAATACAGTTTTAGATGGTAAACTTTGGGAGAAGATGGGTCAATTAAAGAACTGATATGGTAAAAATTGTGGTTCAATTTTTCAGCTCAATTGAAAACCTTATAACAGGGCCCCATGGTAAAGGTAAATACAACTGTACTGGCATTTAAACTGCATAAGGATTATTTTATGTTGCTAGAGTGGTGTAAGAGGATGAGCCGTGAATGACGATCCAATATACATACTGTAATATGTATTCTTTACAAAAGGAATTAACTCATTTTCCTGACCTTCACCTATTTTCTTTGGTTGTTTGCCTACAATTTCATCCTGCAGCAAGCATATGTAAAAGCTATTCAGTTTTGGTGACACAAAATCCAGTCCTGAATAGACTACAAATATAAATGAGTTTGGTGGCCCCATTACAACCCTGGAAGGGAAAAAAAAAAAAAGAAGGGATTCACCACAAAACCACTATACAGCTCAACAAAATGTGCAGTTCTGCTTTTGAGACTGTCAGGCATATTACATATCTGTACTGATTTGAGGGCCAGATTGTTGGCTATAGCTCAGGACCACTCAGTGCCATTCCAGCTGCAGGGCACAAAGGCAGCTTTAAGTCAAGTTTGCACTCCTCCTCCACCAATACTTAGAAGACCCCTCCCCAAATTTCCCTCCTGGCATAATTTAAAATATTCTGAGGGATCAGCAACTCTAGAAAGATGAGGCAGAGCCCAAGAATGAGTTATGCATGAGAAAACCCAAGGCACAGTCTGTCCTTCAGTTGCAAGGCGTAGCTTTAAAACCACCCTATTACTAATCGTGAATACAGTAGCACTGTAGCATTTGGAACAACTTCTTCCATAATGATTTAAAAATTGAGGATTCCTCTACCCACTCCTCCAGTGACTTGCCAAGCAGGAATTGGCATAGCTCTACAAGGACAGAGAAGCACAAAGGTACCTCAGTGTGCTTGAGATTCAGACTGGAGGTCTAGACTTTAGGGAGGTTGAGTATTGCATGATTCTCCTGCCAGTGTGATTAATTTCTTGCTTTCAAGTAAGAAGTTGACACTTACCAAGGCAAAATTCACTGCAGTGTTGCACCAAAATACACAAGCTCAATTTCAATGAGCTTGCTTGGGTATGCAAACAGAACTTGGTGTCCCTTAATCATCAGACCTGGCTTTTTCTGCATAAAATTAGCCCATGTAGCGTTCCACTGCTACTAGTACTTGAGCCAGCTCTGGTGTAATGTAATATAGACCTTAGATTATAAGAGCTTCCATGATCTGCTGCCAGCTGATGTATATCAATATAGTTCCACTGAGGTAAATTAATAATTGAAACTCTTAGCTCATGAGTTGAGCTACAGTGATTTGACCGGGCAATCAGTCTTTACTTCTATTTATTTGGTTAGAATCAGGCAGTGCTAATGAGATTATAGCCTGGGGATTAGGAAATGCCTTTTCAGAAAGGTATGCTGAATTGACGAGAGGCGATTGACATGCTAACCATACACAATGTCAGTGGAACATGCTGACTAATTTTATCAGATTAATGAACTGTGGACCACTTGACGTGTGCTCCAGATAACTTGTACAATAGCAGTGGTCATAGAGAAAACAGTACATCTAAAACAACAAAGTAAGGAGTTGGTCTTTAATTTGTGGTGTTGTGCAGTTACAGACACGTTCATACTTAACTGAAATGTACGCACACAGACAAATGTTAATCACAGTTTTTTGTTATCTCTTCATGTAAATAAACTGTTTGTTTTTTTCTTTTTCCTGCAACTGGACAAATTTAACTTCATCATCCCAGGAAAAAGATGTCTGCTATGCTGTTTTTTTGAATACAACTGCCTGGACTTTGGAAACATGTTGCTTGCTCTGCTGTTATCACTGGACACAAGTTACAGTTATAGAATCCATCCTGTGGGGTTTTATCCAGTTACACAGATTAGAAGTGACTAATAATTATGAGATGAGATAATAAAACTAAAGATTCCATTGCCCTCTTCTCTGGTACAAATGGTTTGGGAACGAGTGAGAATGGAGCTTTTGATTCTTCATTCAGATAAAACTGGAATTAGAAAATTAGAATCAAAGGGTTTGTAAGTAAGTGAGCTATTTCAGCTTATAGTAGTTGAGAAGTTTGCTTCTGAGTTCCTGATGTCTCCCAGTCGCAGGTAGAAATGAGTACATATTTCCAATACTTCATGGAAAGTATAGCAAACTCAATAGCATTTAGCATGACAAAGGTGTGAAAAGAATACCTAAGAAGTAACATACCAGGATAATGAAGACCAATGCTTGTTTCCCATGGGAAAAAGGTGCAGTTCAAACAAGATCATACTATGTGATGTAATCAAATGAAGTTAAAGGTAAAATAGTTTCTTCCTCCCCTAACATTAGATCTGACTAAGTTGAAACACATTTGAATTATTGCAATGGTCATCATGATTGTCACCCTCTAGAAAGCATGGTGGGAGAGCTCCATTTGGCTATGACTTCAGAATAAGCACCGTGGCATGTGGAGTTATTTATCTAATTACCACTTAACCACTGAGATGACTTAGTTAAGTAGTCTACTGGCTCTGTCCTGTTGCCCCTCTCAGTTTAGTCTGTCATTGCATTTCCAGCAGTTTCCACACAGCCTGCACTTGCCCATCATCTACAGTGAACCCCTCCCTGCTGCAAGGTGCTTCCTGCAGGTCCTAATGCATCTTGAGCCATCCTGGCACTTAACCTCTGCAGTTCACTGACTCGTCAGCACAGCTGAAGGCTTTGGGAAAGAGTGGATGAAATTGCCCTTAGCTACAACCTAGCTGTACTTCACTTAGTAAACTTAGTAAGTGTGCTAGAGACAGGGCGTGTGTTATTCTTACAAGTCTCTTCACTGGTTCTAGCTCGTTTTAGGACTGATAAACACTTCTTGTGTTTTGAGCTGCTTGAATCCTGTGGCCAGAGTTTCAACGTGTTAGTATTCCCTGAAATACGCCAAACTAACAGCTGCTGAGTTAAGATGGGAATGATTTGCAAGTGAGACAGAGTAAGGATTGTAAACTGTAGGAGGAAACGCATTCACTGTTAAAGAATGTATTTTGTTTTTGAAGGGCTAAGTTTATGAATGATTTCTGATACGCGACCACCAAGATCATCTATGTCGATTCAGTAGATGATGGGCACCAGGATTGTTTGACAAGTAGGTCTATGCAGAAATAATTTAAAAAGAGAATATCCACCAGCTGTGCCTACCATGTGTGGCAGGATGGTCCCAAAGACCTGAGGCTAAAAAAGCTCCAATTCTTGTGCTATAAAACTGCCCTTGCTTCTGTCTCAGGGACCACTTTCAGTTCACTCTTAAGGCAGCTCTACAGACCATGCTCACCTGCAGCGTGGAGGGCTTCAAACGTCCATCACAGATACTCCTGAGGTGCCAATACTGACGTAAATACAACTTCAGGCTTACTCGTGCCCTGAGTCCCCCAGGACCGCAGTCTGTCTTTCTCTTTCTGCACACAGAGCTCTGTGTCACTGCTACAGCAGGAAACCAAAGCTTTATGGCGAGCACTGTCTGGTACAGGGGAGATGTAGCTTTCTCCATCCAAGGTGCTTCACATCAACATTGCCAGGAAAGAGTAATCATCAAAAACTGGCACTGTATTTACCCCGGTTCTGAGATTGTTTACATTCTACTAGTGCAGCGTAAAGAGGCCATAGCTCAAATTTATGAGAAAGCAATTATTTCTGCATATGTCCTGAGAGTCTGGTGTTCTCCACCTTCGTCTAAAGTTAGCCAAAATACCAAAGCTGGTGATTTTGCATCCTACCTAGCCCATGTGAGACACAGATGCCCTTGCAGGCCTTGCTCCTGGAAGGTACATGCTGCAGGAAAGGGATGGAAAGGAGGCAGCCAACAGAGCAGATGGAGGCTGAATCAAGGTACCGGGGTGGGCTTACTCCAGGGAAGTGGATTTTGTGCTGCCTGCCAGGACTCTTGTAGCAGGGAACTGATTCCAAAGAAGACTGCCTCTATTCTTCAATAAGACCTACTCAAAGGAGTTTTGAAAATAAATTAGAAACACGATACTGCAGTACGTAGACCTGGTGTAAACCTTCAGTGTCAGTTGATTTTGTTGAATGCATAGTGAAAGGAAAAAGGACTTGATAGTTAACATCTACTGAAAAATAAATCTTTGACAAGTAATTTGAGCCAGCATAACTTTACTCAGCAGGAAAACAGGAAAAGTCATTATTTGCCAAAACAAATCTTTCAAAATCTGATAATGTTTAGGAAATAAACAGCTCAATCAACAGACTCGAAAAAGTTCAGGCAATTTCCTTTCCCGAGATGATGTTGGGCAATGTCGATCAGAGCCACACAAGGTGCTGCGGTTGTGAAAAGACATCCCCTAGGACATCCCCATGCTCTGATTGCTCTTAGAGAAACATGTTTCACGGAGACCATGAATGGGCACGTGCAGTGCACGTCTCCTCCACACGCAGTTAGCTGTTTGGCATCTGCATCATCGAACTGAAGGCTTTGACTTCACCTCTGCATTCTTACATGAGATGAGATATTTATCCTTTTGTGAAGTTCATGCTGTAATCCATTACTTCTAATGAGTTAATTCAATTGTAAATGATATGATATAAATGATGATTGCAGTTAATTGAAGGCAGTATCCTTTACTACTGTATGAATCAGCAATGGAGGAGTCAGAAGGGATTCTGGTTCTGATTAAGCCCCGATTTTGGCCAAAGGCTTTCAGTAATTTTTGCCTCCTTTGGTTTTTTTTTTGTTTTTTTTTTTTTTATATTAAAANTCCAGTGTTTTGAATTCTAGCCACCACCTGTTAGATAACAGAAGAGACCAAAACCACATTCTAAAACTCTTTAATCAGCGAATAAACTAGCAAAAAGACATGAAGTCCTGAAATCACTCTCCAATCAGAATATCTGTTACTAGGAAAGCAGAACTATTTGCTCTTGCCTCAGGCTCAGGAGGAAGAGGAAACCTTCTGGTCTCTCTTTTTCCTGGGCATGGCTGTGATCAAAGAAAAAGATATTAGGCAGTTTTCCTGAGTCCTTCTGAAAGAATAAAGTAGTCTGATTTTCAAAATAAAGCATGAAGTTCTTACCTTGTATGTCAACCAGGGCAGTTCAGAGTTTAGAACTGAAAATTTTCAGGGAAGGAAATGGCATGAAGCAGAGTAAAGAGAGCAGCGTAAATGTCCACCGTTCTCTTCTCTTGTGCCATTTAACATTTTGATTTTTTTCACATCCCCATTTTGCCTGGAATGTTTGTAAAAAGCATTCAAAACACTGGATTTAATAATCACTATGTTTCTAGATTTTATTGCGTGAATCCTACCCTGATGGTTATAGAAACTGAGAGTTTACTGGAACTGGAAATGCAAATTCCCTGTCCTCTTTGTCCTGTTTATTAAAGGTGAAGGGTTGGATAGCAGGAAAACAACCTCTCTGTTACGTTGTAGTAAGTGATTCCTAAAACAAAATGTAGCTTTTGTGCACAGGAAAACTGAAAGACAGCTTTGAGGTTGCATTTCTCTAGATAGAATTATGTTTATGACTTAAAAATCCTTACATCCAGATTGTGAGGCTTATCAGACGACAAAGAATAATACAATCTCCGTTACCCTATGCTGCATATGTGAAGGAGAAATTTAAAAGCCAGAACAATATAAGATTATATACTGCAAGCCATTAAACAGGGCCTTTTGGCATGCAATTTCAGATGAACTAATTGCATCCAACAGCCAGAGGGGAAGGAAAATAGATACTAAAGGATTCATGACAATAAAGCAGGATGCAGAGACATTTGTTACTCCACTGGGTCTAGTGAAAGCCTGCAGTATATCTCTGCACAATTGTTCTCAGGACCTTTTGTTATTTTGTTTTATAAATCCTGGGTGCTGTTCAGATGCAGAGGCTTTAGAGAGGGGAGCCTGCAAGCAGCTAGATAATCACAAGACAAACTCAGCTTTAACTTCACGTATGTGGTGCTCCATGGTATTTACAATAGCAGCAATCTGTTTTCATGACAGCATGTTTTTGTAAATCCAAAGAGATAAACTTTCTCAGCTATTTATAAATCAGATGCTTACATTATGATCTCCTGCCAGTAACTCTGATCGCTGTTGAACTTTGCTGTGTTCAGTTTAACAAATCTGTTTGTTACTGTAGTGCCAAAGGTGAGAAAAATATACTGGAATCCTGTAGAGAAGATGCAACAGTTCTTTGTAGCTGGGACAGTGATGTCCCGCCACTGTCAGGGTAAGGGGAAGTCAAACACCTTAGTCTGAACACAGCTAGGAGCCAACACTCACAGATTCTTTCTCAGATCTACAACTAACTTGCTGTGTGGTCTTGGAAGAGAGTTGTGCCTTGATAAAATTAAATTAATATTACATCTCCCCTCTTCAAGAGTCTGGTGATCCCCTATTGGATAGTATATGTACTTAAGAGAATTGTAATTAGTATTTTCTCTGTTTCCTTAATTTATTTTTGCTACTCATGGTACAATTATTAGAATTATTAACAGGAAGCAAGGCGGGTTTCATAGCCTCCAGGAAACATATCACAACAAAGAAAGAAAGCCAACTTTTTTTGCTCCTTAGAGTACCTTTGATTTTGCAGGAGCTCAGCAATTTGCTGTACTCTTCTCAAGGTAGAAAATGCATGCTTGGCATAAGTGAATAATTTATAATGAATTGTTTCTATGTTGAATAACACTTTATTTTAATTCCCACAACTTGTCTGTGTGAGCAGATCACAGATATCCTAATGGGGCTGTTGGGAGCTTTTTGCTGAGCAATTTCCACAATTCTTGGGCTGTTTGTCATTTCTGGGCAGTACATTTCAAACCCTTTAAACATAAACTTCAAGATCTTTTAACATGTGCTCATAAGAATATAAGACCAACCATACTTGATCAGGCTACAGGTCTGTTTAGTTGGGTGGCCATTCTTTCACAATAGACAAAAGCGGATAACTAGTAAAGCATGTAAGAGGAGAGAAAGCATATTCGCTCACAGCTTCCAACAGTGGGTAGCTCAGGTACATACCTATATGGATGACAGCCACTTTAGGAACCATACAAAATATACACAGCATTTTTATCCAGACCATCCATCACATATAAAAGTGTATAGTAAAGTATGAGGAAGAGAAAGACATGTGTAGTGTTAAGCCATAAGTACAGTGTATAGCCAGAAGCTACTAAATACTGATTGTTACAATAACCCTTTTCCTTGTTAACTACCTGTAAAGCTTAATTCATCCTCACTCCACACACACACAGACACACACACACAAACACACAAACACAGATTCTAGCCTTCTGAATCTCCCTGTCCCTCATATTAGCAGAAAAACGTGTTGATGTTTGAGAGCCTAAGAGAAGTAAATGTACAAAAACCTTCCAGAAATATATGCTATTACAGTCACAACGGAAATATGGTAGCCACAACAAAGAAAGAAGTTCGTTATCTTCAATAAGTGAGAGCGCAAACACATGAACTAAATACGGTTCATAAGTCAGCACCTCAGACTACATACTAAGATTGCTTTAAAAGCAGGTCATAGCCGGATCAGTACATGGACACAGGTAACAAGGAAGGATATGGCCAAGTATTCCCATGTTTCAGTAACTTACAACTGGTCTTAGAAACTTGGCAGAGCTGAATCTGGGGCTGGGGCCTGCCTTTTGCTGGGGCTCAAATTGCCATGAGGTGGTAGGCTGAGCTGAGTTCTGAGCACTGGAAATCTCCTGTGTCCTTTGTGCTGTGCTCAAATTGCTCAACGTTCCCTGCACACCCGGAAGTCTTCTCAAAATCTTCCATCAACATCTCTTCACTTCAGATGCAGAGAAAAGGGGTCCTTCCTTCCCTCCAAAATACCGTTGCACCTACTAAAAGACACAATTAACTGCTGCTGTTTGTTCTTCCCTTTAATCTGCTGCTTCGCTTCCAGCTTTGACTGTCTGAAAGTCTTGCAAACATCTGTATTAATCATAAAAGCAAGAATTGGTTTCCTGAATATCATTCATCTACTGTAGCTCAAAAAGAATGGTTGTAATGCAAAAGGAATGGTTTTGCCTTGGAAGACCATTTCCTATCACATATCTAAAGAAGAGCAGAAAGAGGGAGTGAGGGGTCGAGAGTTATGGTACTGACATTTCTCTCTTTCTGAGTGCCAACCTTATTGATACTTGTATCGATAGAGTAGCTTTAAATGTAACAAGAGGATTGTGTGAGCAAATTCCCTCCCTTAACTCTGGTGCATGACAGAGTACGTGCCCTCTGGGCATGTACGGCCCAGCGCTTCACAGCCCAGTGCCAAAGCAGGGACTAGACTTTATTTGACAAAAACTTTACTAGGATATGCAAGGGAGGGGGAATTTGCTACTGTACTTTTCCATTTCTTTAGTAGTACAAGGACTTGTGTCTGAGTCTCCCTTTTTTTCCATGTGCTGCCCAGGAACGCATGTGGAAGTACAGAGAGATTTCTCTTGTGCTACAGCACTGATGTGATGAAATTCAGGAGGCCTGATGCCCAGTACTAGTTCTGCCCTTGGTCTGATGGCTATCTCTGAACAAGCCATTTCATTTCTCATTGCCTTAGTTTTCCCATTTCTGACATGAGGACTTGCAAAGTTCCTTATACACACTCATAACAGAAGAAGATACCCTAAAGGTCACATGTTCATGCCTGGCTTTTAGGAACTAAATATTTCAAGAAAGGATGAAATGATGTGGTTTTAAGCAACAACAAAGTTAATTGATTGACTACTGAAATGCACGACAGAGATGCAAACAAACAAACAAAAAGCCATGCCCAAACGGAAAATTCTGTGTAATTTAAATAATATTTTCTCTAAATTTCAAAGCTTGCTCTTGCTGTTTTCCTCTGGCATTGACATAATGAATGTTATCAAAATATTGTGATTGGCACACTTAATAAATAATGAACTATGAAGCATGAACCATATTTTGGGGACAATCCGTCTGCTGGTATTTCCAATTATGAGACCAGAACACGCCAGAAAGAAATGGAAAATCATTGTAATTCAAAATTGTGTTAGACTTTTTAATGAACAGTTTAATGTGATATGAAATTACCTTAAGCCTGAAAAGTGTTGAGAGGCATTGGATTACCGTAGTTCAGTTAAACACTGATGAAATATTTTGAAGACTTTTTCCCTGTACTGAAATGCCATGACTATGAACATATAATTATAAAATCTTAAACAATGATTCTGAATCATAATACTGATATTTTATTGAAAAAAACATTTGATTGCTCATAAATATTTTGAAAAGTCATAAGCAGTTAGTCAAAACTGACCTATGTGCAATATAATTTCTTTACAACTGTCAAACTCATGCTACGAGCCTGTCTTAGACTTCTCCAGAATATTGTAAATGTTCTTCAGACTACAAGTCTTAGCTGTATCCAGAGTACCTAGGAAATCAGACCTTAGCGCTGTGCTAGTGCCTTATGTGGTGGCATGGGATGAGCATGGGATGCCCACCTGAGAGGGACACATGGCAGACTCTTTTAGTCACTACTTTCTCATCAAGGAACATATAGTGTTTCTCATTACCTAGGAGATTAGGAGAATTTCTCTGTGAGGATTCACACACATGTATGTAATCCTCTCAAAATGTAAATGGCTGTTGTATTTCTGAGTTCTGAATACAGATTCTCGTACTTCAAATGTATATACTTACCTTCCTCTATGAGTCTGATTTAATGATGCCTACAACCCTTGAACTTCATTTAGCCTTCCAGTATGAAGTGGGTAGGCATGTGTGTGTATTGTCTTGAGACTGTCAAAGATTTAGTTTCATTTGACAAAGTTTTATTTTCCAAAAGAGAAGGGAGTGTATTGCATATCATTGGCCAGTCTGTGTGCTGTCTAAGGAAAAATGAAATACTTCAAAACAGAAACATCAAAAGACTTTGAAACAAAAACAGTTTCTCCTAATCTTGCATCCAGGGTATGTACTGACTTTGCAGAATCACTACAATTAATTCTAAATGATGTATGAAAAAAGTAATCCCTGCCTAGAGACTACAACCAGTGCATGCAGTCACTGGCTGGCTGTGAAATGTGCTGTAATATTATGCTTAGACATGTCCAGGAAAAAAGCCCATACCATTCCCAGCATTTCTAGCCATTTTTATTCTCTCTTTTTTCCACTTCTACTGTTACTCCACCCCTATGCCTGTCCCCGCACTGCAAGGCTGGTCAATTCTCTGATTTCTCACTTTCTACAAAAAGGAGCCATGGTGGTCAGCTACAACCCACAGGTGTTTCCAATGGGCTGGCTATGCAAAGTTCTGTTGTGAAAACATGGCGAAAATACAGACAGGAATAGTATTCTTTCATTCAAAGGCCCTAGAAGTATTTTAATAAAAATGTCTAGATTGCACTAGTTTTTGCTTCGGTCCCTGATTACTTAAGAATTATGTTCCCCATGCAACACCAACTAGAGCAATGAGTCTGCAATGAATTCTGTATGTACCTTATTAATATCATACGAATCAACTCCTGTTAACCTCAGTGAGACTATTGACACACATAAGTTTTTGAAAAATTAGGATTTGAAGCATGTGCTTTAAGATAGACAAGGGGACATGGGGCCACCTGGATGACTGTGTAAAATTCTTCTCATATTAAAAATCTTAATAGTTGGCTGAATCAATGGGTACGGATGGCACAAAATTAATTCTAGATTACTCATCCACTTTGAGAAAAAAAGATGGAGCAGGTTTTTCCCACTCAGATCAGAAAATAGATATTACTGTAGTTTTATTCTCTAAACATAGAATCAAATATCAGTATTCACTCATAAAACAACCCCTTTCATTAACTATCCTGCTCAAAACCAAGCTGATGTGAAAGTGTTGGGCAGTAAAATACTGAACTATAGTTTCCATACACCAAATTAGCAAAATTTGGACTCAGTCACTTTATGGACTTCCTGTGTTTGAAATCAGAGATTCCAAAGACACATTTTCCCAGTTCTTCCAGGGACCCATATACTGTGTAATCAGAGAAAACCTGGAGCAGACCCTGTAAGGTGGTCAGCACTCCTTTAGAGTGCTAAATAAGATCAGTCAGACCAGCTTTGATGAGATCTAGCTTTGGCAAAATATGTTTAGTAGAAATCAAAACTTTTTTGCAAAAATGTTTTATGTTTGAAGAGAGTCTGTGTCAGAAATGCTGTTTGCCTTCCATTTCCTGAATGAGGAGGAGGGAAGCCAAACAGCTGTGCCTTAAATGAGGTAGAGCAGATAATTGAATCTCTGCGCCCTGCGTCCTAAGCTGGTGACCTACCCCCTCAGCTACAGCATAAGAATACGCAAGTTTGTTCTTGTAAAAAAGTTCAAAAGATCTTCTTTCTAACTCAGTGGAAAGACAGAACAAAACAAAACAATCAAGGCACCATAATTGTTCTAGATAGAAATTAATTATTCATCCGTGCCACCCAAGTGCCCTCCTATACCACCACCAACATTCAGTAATATTCAAGGGTTGGTATGGTTTGCACCTACATAATATAGTCATTAGATTTTGAGGTGCTTTGCTGGTGAAGAGATAGTTTGTGGAGGAGTGTAAAGGCATGTGTTGATAGACCATATGGTTTTGTACTGGAGCTCAAGATCCCTGAATGGATTCTTAAAATAACAACTTGACAGTGTAATAACTGTTAACCAACAGTGTAGCAAGGGAGCATGCTTAATGAAAATGTGAATATATCCACAGAGACTTCTCTTTAATCCTGCCTTGAAAATGAATTTTTAAATGAGCTTCCAAGTCATTGATAATGTTCTTAAATTTCACTCCAGTGGCTCTTTAGTTCCTAAAAAAATGGCTTCAGTTCTAGGCATGTGGAAAATACTTGCTCTTACTTGATGGTTATAGAAAGTACTGGCAATGGTTCTATACATAAAGTAATCTTTAAATGGTTCTTGTTAAAAAAAAAAAAAAAGAGTAACAGAAAAAAACAGAAATCCCACCAAGTGCACAACTAACTGCCAAGCACACTGGGTCCCCAAATAGCGGGGTTGCCTGTTATGTCAGCTGTAGTGAGGACCCTGCTTAGAGATGGATGGAACTAGAAATGCAAATGAGCAGTGTGCGTCTTAATGCATGGCATCGTGAATGATAAATTGTGTAGAGCGTAGGAACACAGTGAAGGCGCCGCAATGCCATAGTGCAGGCAAGAGCTGATTTTGTGGTTAAAGAAAGGCACTGCCTTTCTGCAGTGTACAGAGATCATCCCCAAAGATATGCTTCCCTTACTCAATGCAAAAGAACTGAGTGCTTGCAGCAGGGCTGCTCTGAGTACAGTACACGCTGAAGGTAACTAAGAGCCCCATCAGGCAGAGAGAAACACAAGCCAAGAAAAAATAAACAAAAGTCAGATTTGCCAAAATCAAATCCACCTTCCCCCTAGCCAACTCACGATCCTTGTTTTGGTTCTTTTCATTCACACCTAATGAATCAAACAATCTCCCAGAAGGTGATGGTTAATTAGGAGGTCACAGAGTAAAAGTACCTGTATGGTGAAGGAATCAGACATTTTCCAAGGCCATCAACAAGGTGGAAAGTATGGTTTCCCTGGACGTGCCTGTGGCATAGGCACTCCAGTGACACTTTCTGAGATTCACAGGTGAGGAGCAGGAGGTTGCAGTGGACCAAAAAAACATCTACAGGAACATCTTCATTATGCCAAAATCAGGTGACGTACACCTACAACGTGGTACTGCTCAGGCCAGTAGCATATGATTTATCTCACGTCTTTGGTGTAAACCATAGAAAAAACAGCACAGCCTGCCATGTTACTGGTGGCTTAGGAAGGAGATTTCCTAAAAAAACAGGGTAATGCCTTAAGTACATCAATGTCAAGAGCAGAGATCAAGTGTGCGTTGACATGTCTGGTCATTATCATCCATGCAAGACTGAGCAGGGCTGCCACAGGAAAAAAGAGTGCAACCTGTTTAGAGTGCCCTATAGGGCAAAAGGAACTATCAATATTATACTGGATTATGCATTATACAAAGCAGGCTCTCTAACTGTTAAAACATTAGGTTTTTTAATAAAGAAATAAAGCGCTACTATGTTTGTGTTCACTTTTGACCGAATAGTGTTTCTCTGAAATCTGCAGCAACAGTTTCTTATTGGATCTAGGTCCAGGCTAATGATCAGAGTGCTGGAGCACCTATGCTATGAGACTCAGAGTTGGGGTTGTTCAGCCTGGAGAAGAGAAGGCGCCAGGGAGACCTTATAGAGGCCTTCCAGTATCTGAAGGGGGCCTACAAGGAAGCTGGAGACGGAGTTCTTTTTACAAGGGCATGTAGTGATAGGACAAGAGGTAATGGCTTTGAACTAGAAGAGGGTAGATTTAGATTAGATATCAGGAAGAAATTTTTCACTATGAGGGTGGTGAAGCACTGGAACAAGTTACCCAGAGAAGCTGTGGATGCCCCATCCCTGGAAGTGTTTAGGGCCAGGCTGGGTGGGGTTTTGAACAACCTGGTCTATTGGGAGGTGTCCCTGTCCATGCCGGAGGTGGGGTTGGAACTAGATGATCTTTAAGGTCCCTTCCAACCCAAAGCATTTTATGATTCTATACTGTGATTCCTCTACCAGGGTTCACTGTTTTCCAGTGCTGTAAAGCCACAAGAAAGCAGTCAAAGCAGATTCTGAGTAGAAGCAGACATACCATGTTTGCATTCACCTAGGGGGATACGCACACTGCTTCATTTCAGGAACTTGGTTGCTTGCTTCAAAGCTCGGGCTCTGCTTTTGATGAGAGATGCTCTTACAAAGACCAAGTGTCCCAGAGGGCTGAATCTAGGTGAACTCAGTCTTTCTGGAGGTGCCCCTCTTTCCTCACTGACTATCAAGATACTCTCAATGACTACCAAGCCCTATGAAGCTAGGAACCCGCTATGATGCCTGGGTTCTTTTATTTATTTTTGTATAGACAGCTAAAGAAACTACATTCATTTGGAGTAATAACATTAGAAAAATTGTTTGAACATTTCAATGTAGAAACATTTTCTTAAAAAAATAATCAGTAAAATCACCTCATCAACTATCTTTTTCTTTCTGTTCTATTTTCTGAGTCTTGTGCCTATTTCTGGTGAACATTTTCATTAAAATTCTGTTTACACCCTTGCTCCCTTCTTCTTTGGCAGCCATCCCAGTATAGGGCTGCTCCTGTGACATGTGTAGAGGTTGCTGTGAGTGTCCATTTGCACTGGCACTGAAGTCACACAGCACACCTGAGACAGCGTTCCTTGCGGGACAGCTGCAGTTTCTTATCAGTAGGCACTTGATGCCATGGACAATTATTTCTCTTATTACTTGTGAGACTGACAAATCTGGATGAACTCTCCCAGGGGTATCTATGGAGACTGAAAGGGGAATGGGGAGATGGCATCTCAGCTTACGCCATGGAAGGATGTGCTGCAGCAGGTCAGGGGTGCTGCGTGAGCCCAACTCACACAGAGGTGGCCTACGTCCCCCAGACCAGAAAGAAGTTCTCTGGCCACTGGCCTGGCCTCATTTGATGTTCCTCCTGCTGAAAGGATGATTTTTCTCTTTTATTTCAGTGAAGGCTATTCTGTTTGACAGCTTGTTATTCAACTAAATGTCTGCTGTGTTTTAATGAGAAATATTCTAAAAGTTGTTTTAGGAAGAGAGCACCTGATGTGATTTAAGGGTGCCAAATAGTAATGGATTAACTTAGGCAATGGTTAATTAGCTATAGTCTCACCAAAAAAAAAAGCATCTCAGTCCACCTTCTTTTGGACGCAATTTCTCTCTGGTAAGAAAAGAAATCCTGTCCCAGAAATAACATTGCACCCAGGGTGTAAATATTACCTACCCTAGCCCTGTGCCTTTAGCCTGCGGTACGCAGACAACCAGTGGTCACAGAGCTACATCTGAGGAGGTGAAGGGAAGTAACCATGAAAATAAAGACTTTTGTCTGTAAACTATAACTTTCTATACTGGAATCTACTCCTCTACTGGAATATTGCTAAGTAGAATCAATGTATCGAGAAAGGCTGGCAGCCACAGCTTTCTACTTTCATGAATATTTACCATATTGAATCCCTGAAATCTAAGTACTATATTTTACAGTTGACGTGCAGATAGTGGAAAGAGTTTAAACCAAATGTAAAGGGGCCACTGGATTCCAATAAAAACATACTTCTCTTTTTCAAGAGCAGACAAGCAAAGACTTCCCATATCTAGCCTTTCTGACTGGAAACAGGACCCAGCTTTCACATTTTTGTGATCCTATGTCTGGCACGTACTTCCAAAGTCTGTAACGTTTTTATCCCTACAGTTGAAATATATCAGTCCCCAGAGGTGATTCAAAACAGGGCTGTCTTGGTAAGGAACTACAGGTTATTCCAAAATTTGACAAAAAGTGCATCATGCTTTAGCCACAATCTTCAAAATTATAATCAGTTTTACAAAATGCAGTTTTCCCTTTTGAAGGCTGAATTTTCTTGGCCAGAGTTATAGACTAAAAGGAGAGTCTAAGGTGCCTTTCTTGGCTCTGCCATTGGCTCACTCTTCATCTTTTAGCAAGCCATTTAATTTTTCTGTGCCTTTCATCTTCTCCATTTGTGAATTCCAAATATTAATTATTTACGGTATTTACTTGGGAAGTCACAAGCAAAGTGGGTCTAAATATTGTGGTCTAAAGTTTCTCTTGTCAAAAAAAAAAAGACCTGGCATTCAAACTAGTCACATCAGAGCCACAGCAGCAAGGATATTAACAGCAGCAGCTTGGATGAGATCCTTACCTCCAAAAAAAGAGTTGATGTCAAAGATGAAATTTCTCACAAAAAAAATAGCGTGGCTCCTCTCCTGACAGTGCCCTGTGAGAAGAACACCTGGATGAGGAAAAACAGAGCCCAAGTCCGTGCTTTATTTGATTCAAACTTCAGTGACTGGTATCTCAAACCATTATTACTATGGAGTAACTTTCTCCACAGAAGTTTGCGAGAAATATTTGTTTTGTCTGCAATATAGAATGAGATCAAAAGATTTTCTGCTATTTTATATGCATGCCTTTATCAAATCCTCTGTTTTCTTTTTTTTAGCTTCAAGCTCACACAACTCCCAACCACAGCTACAGAATGGCATATACCCTTTACAAAGAGTTTCTAATGCACCAGGCTTCCAGCTAGAGAATACGGAGGTTAAAAAAAAAGGCAAATATTATAAAAGAAATCAGGAGTCAAACACAAAAACATAGAAACCAAGCCATAAACAAAAACAGAGCCAGATACCACATAGCCAAAAGGAATCCAAACAACATCCTTCAAAACGTTCGCCTGTTTATGAATTTGTAAGGTGTGAAATAGCTGAAACTGAAATCTGAATAACATTAAACAGAACTAACTCTAAAAGCAACATCTTAATTTACCTTTGAGAAGAAATATAAATGTTGAAAGATACGATAAGCAGTATTTTTCTTTGTACGGATGTTAGGAGAGCTGCCTCAGAGTGTGCCGGGTGACAAACGGGCTGTTGCTGTATCGCAAATCCAGCCATTGCCCTGACTCCTTAGACCATTGCCCAGTTTAAACTGAAGGGTTTCCGTGCTATCAGCCACAACTAGGGAGAGTTTATTTTAGCACGGCTATTAAAAGAATAAATGTGAATGGTAGTTTTTGGCTCTCTTTTTTTTACAGACAAATAGTAGGTCGTTTTATACAACTGAAAGCCCAGCTCACCCCTTTATAGGCAGTGGAGGATGGTGGTCGTCTTGTCCAAAAGCAGTAATGAGGCCTGTTTCTCTCTGGAGGTGTTGAGGAGAGCCTGGGTTGGCAAGGCTGAATGCCGTGGCCGGGCTGCTGCAGCTGGATGAGCTGAGTCCCCCTCGCACGGACACGTCCCCCGGAGCCGCGCCTGGGAAACGCTCTGCTCCTGGCAAGTGCAGGCAGCTGCCTAGGCTCAGCGAAACGCTGGAGGAAGCAAAAATGCCCTGGCTGTCTACTTTGCTTAAGCTGTCGAAAGCCAGGCTGGCTTTTTGCTGTCAGGAGTGGTCCTGGGGAAGGGGAAGCCTGTCCCACCATTCGCAGGTCCCCTGTGTCTTTTTTCCTCTAAGGGCAGGGACGATGGAGCAGATGTGCACACACCTTCAGTCCTGCTTACCCCGCTCTGATCCTTGAGTTTTGTCTTCATTAAACAGGGAAACAAGAGCATTTGAACTTCTTCACTTCAAGGGTGGCAGGGCACTGGAACAGGCTGCCCGGAGAGGTGGTGGAGTCTCCATCTCTGGAGACATTCAAAACCCGCCTGGACGCGTTCCTGTGCAACCTGCTCTAAGGTGACCCTGCTCTGGCAGGGGGGTTGGACTAGATGATCTCCAGAGGTCCCTTCCAACCCCTACCAGTCTGTGTTTCTGTGATTCTGTGAATCTCTTTGGCCTAGGATAATTGAATTCAAAGGGAATTACATGGCGGTAGGCTTACACTTATAGATAACCATTATTCCTATGCAAATATTCTATATTTGCATATTATATATGGAGTACATATGGATTTTTTTTTCCAAGCAAATTGTTTATTTGACAAAGAAAATTCGTTCTAGGTTGATCAAAACTATTCACAAATTTTTGCCAAGTGCAGTGAATAGTTTTGGCCAAAAAAAGGTGGAGGCTTTTTCTTTTTATGTTACAATACTTCATTTCGGCATATTTCAAAACAAAATGTTTTGTTTCAAAACAGTGATTTGAGATCAAAGTTGCCTAAGTTGAATACAAAAATACAATAAAAACAAAACGAAATTAACAGACTCTAAAATAAAACATTTTTTGGAGACTGAATGGAAAGGTTCATTTGACTTCAGATAAAGTCCTGGGGAGGCGGGGGGGGGTGGTGTTTTTTTAGATCAAAAAAGAAAAGAAATATCCATTACCTATTCACTCAGCCTTAATGTGGAGTTTTGGTTCAGCCGGTTTTTGACAGAGTAGCCAGCTGCAGAGTTCAAATCCAAACTGGAAATTCTCCATGCTTTGGGGAGTAGGAGGAGAGAAGACAGGAGGAAGCAAGGGGGAGAGAAGGTGCTGGAAAAAACTAAAAATGACAAAGAGTAAAAGCCAAAAATAACCAGCCTGATTTAAAGGAAAAACACGTTAGAAAAGAATTTCCTTAGTGTTACCTTACGTGGATAGTAGAAATCACTGATAAAACTTACATTGTCAAACACAGAATTTCAAACACCAAAGCATCATGCAGTGCCTTGAAAACTGCATAGGAGGAAATGATTTTTAATTGAAGACAAGGTAAATGAATTAAGTATGGCTACAGTGTAAAAAAAATATTTTGCAAAGATAATTTTCAAAGAGGCAGACATAATTAATACAATAGAAAAAACACTTTCATGTTTTTACCTCTTCTAAACAAATATAGAAGAGAAAAACACATAAGACATCTTCAGGCTTTTTGAAGGGATTGTTAATTAGCACAATAATAATAATAAATGATTTCCTTTTAAAGGTATTTCTCTGTTCTATCTCTGGTTTTTAGGAACTATTTTTTTTCTGGTCCAGCAGCTGCATTCCCTATCACACTTTGTCACATCATCAGTCATACAGCTACTGAAGTCAACTCCCCCTCAGCAGAAAGGGACACTTGTGAGTTTATATTACTGCCATAAATTTTTTGGCAGTAAATTTCTTAACAAATAATCCCATATTCTCCTGTATACAGTGCACAAACTGGCTAATAAAATGATTTCTACTTGGGGATTTGTGGAATGCCTCCATCTTCAGTCAAACGTGTAGACAAAAGTATCTTGTAAAATGTACTGGAAAGTTCATAAGTTTCAGGGTTTGCAGGGAACACTCCACCTGGTGAGAAAAGCAGATTTAAAAAAAAAGAAAAATTAAAGTTCTCCAAGTTCACCAGGAGCATGAGCCAAGGAAAACCTTAATTAGAGTCAAAGGAGAAAATTGAGCAGTTAAGAGCTGGCCTTTTGGGGCTAGCAGCACTCAAAGAAATTAAATTATGAAATAATAAGTTATTTGTGGTTCTGAGGTTTGCATTGTGAATATGTTAGTCCATGCTCTATGCCAGCCCCTGTCCTTGAACTTTTTATCTGGAGATGCTTGAAATAAAGTATAGCACAAAGTTGTAGAACTCCTTGCTGGTGTTTCTTGCCTTAATTTGGGGCCACTTCTCATCTGCACTTCAGTCTTTTAATAATCCTTTGGCAGTGCAAACAGACTTTGAGCGAGCATAATGAACTTTCTAAGCATCAAAATGAGAATCACATCTTGCCCATGTGATAAATATCCCTCTTTTATTTTTTATCACCCTTCATATATAAACTCAGTAGCCTCTTAAGCAAGTGTTGAATTTGGTCCTCACACTTTCTCACCGTCTTGGAGTCATCTTACCATTTTTTTGACAGAATGAATAGTGAGAAAAAATAATTTTTGTGATTTCTAAACCTAATTTATGCATATGCTCCTGTTTCATTCAGTTTTCTCATAAGTACCTGCAAGAGCAAATTTTGGATCTTGCAGTGGAGAGCCATTTAAATGCTGAAAGAAATGCAGTTTATAATCACATAAGCTACTTCATAGTACATAAAAATCCTAGGTCAGCCAAAGCACATGGCTTAGGAGGCAGTCTCAACAAATTAGATTAATAAAATTCCTATAGAAATAATGACAGTAATTGAGGATGGAAGGAAAACTATTTCTCTATTACTCCTAGAGAAACAATAACAGTAACCAAGGATGGAAGGAAAACTATTTCTCTATTATTCCTAGAGAAACAATAACAGTAATCAAGGATGGAAGGACAAGAAGGGTGGGGATTCACCTCACCAAACCTCTTATGTCTAAAAGCTGCCAAATCAGATATCTTCACCCCAGTATGAGTCCGCTGCTAAAACCTGGTGGGTTTGCCCACAGATCATTAGCAGTAATGATGAACTGAGAGCAAGGTGTTGTCAGGAGCAGCAGGGAGCCCTGAAGACAAGAAAAGCATTGACTTGAGGTAGGGATGAGGGGGAAGCAGTTAATGAGACTTAAAGAGAAAATGGGGTTATACAAAAAGATAATTTTTAATTAATGTGGTAGGAATATTTCAGATCTACTGAATGATAGCATGTGGGAAATACAAGAGTTTCATACATTCAAAAATGGAGGGGAAACTGCTGCTCTGTTTTCCTCACAGTGCTTCAGTGAAATGAATAGCTGCAGCTTTGGCTCAACAGAGCAGATACTAAACTTCTGATCAATGAGATTACTGATGATCTGAAACTAAAAATGTTGAATATATTGAACAGGAACAGATTCCCAAGTACCTCACAAAACCAGGGCCTTAATAAAACCAAACATTTCTGAAGAAAGGTAAAAGTTTCTGCAAAGACCCTAGCAGCATCAGAAATGGAAGGAAAAACCACGGAAGCACCTGCCTTTTGGTGCAACCAGATTTATGGCAAAGGCCAAAGAAAGGCAGAGGATTTCTTGGTCTTCCCCACCCAGCTCTTCCAGTGCTTCAAAATGACGGTGTTATTTTTTTGCTCTATCAGCATCATCAGGACAAAAAATATCATTCTGGCATGTAAGCCCAATGTCTGTCAGGAGTGAGCTTCCCCAAATGTCAATAAGATGAGGAGAAAAGGGAGTTTTTATCCTCTCTCTCTCTCTCGGCAGCTCCAGCGAGCAGTTTGCTGCAGGTCCGAGCTCCAGCGCCTGCCCGTGTCGCAGACACTGCAGGCTTCTTGCTGGCCGGTGGCGGCGGGTTACCGAGCATTCCTCAGTGCAGCCCCGGAGTTTGTTCTGTTACCTTGGGGAATTCAGCTGTGCCAGTAAATTACAGTTTAAAGATGCCTGCCATTTAATTTAAAAAGAAGTCACTCATGCAATATAAATCTCTTTCTCCAGTGAGGTATATTTTCTAAATAATTCTTTTTTTTTTTTTTCTCACCCCTGGTCATTAGGGATAAGAGTACGGCTGTTTGCTAGTTGAGTCCTAATTTCTCTGGCTATCGGAATCTGTGCTTTTTAGCTATTCGGCTACGTTCAAGATCAGTTTACACGTATATCATCTGACACGCACAACATGTTAACAGCACACAGACTTACCCACCTACCTGAATATAAGGACGTTCACCAAGATTTAATTTTTCACATCTTCAATTGAAGTGGGACCTGAAATAAATGATGTAAATTTAAAAGCCCCGATATTAATGAAGTAGGATTTTTTTGGTTTTCTGATTTTCTATTTCTTTTTTCCTGTGTGAGAAGAAATGCTAATATAAATCAAAATAGAGGTTCTTTTGTCTTTTATTTTTCTTCAAGATGTGCCGATGTCCAGTGTAACTCTTAAGTGAAATACAGAGGAAGTAAACATCTACCAAAAGAGTACAAACATCAATAAAAGTTTGTTACTCTGACTGTGATCTGTAAGCCACTTGTGGTCCAAACTACATCAGATGTTTGTCTGCAAAATGACTGCAAACAAATTAGAACAGAATGAAAACAAAAGTTACATGCACAAAAGCAAACAAACAAAAACTGGTGGAAAATGAAGGTAATAAATTAACATTGAAAGGCTTAGCATCATTTATATTTAATTGTAAATAAAAAAACATTCCAGCACAGCATGAATAAATAGAATGGCCACTTTATTGAAGCGGGAAAGGGGAAAGGCTTAGAAAAGAAAAGCTCTGAAACTAAAAAAAAAAAAATAGAGCTGCTGATTTCTTGCAAAGTCGTATTGCTCCCACCCTGGAAAAGTGCAGAGCAGCTATCCTTCAGGCAAGAGACTTCAGTGCGTCAACTCTGAATCCTTCCCTGGGTGCCTCCAAGCCGGAGGCACGATTCTGCTGGGAACAGCGACCTTGTACCCTCCTTCCCACAAAGCCGGTGTGCGGCTCCGGCTGCCTGCGCTGGCGTTGCCCTGGGGCGACGTGTGCGGGGCGGCAAGTGACTCCCTGCGCTCTGCCCAAGGCACGGCCAGGGGCTTCAGCATCCTCCCAGGGCTGTGGGTACACAGAGCTCCGCTGCATGGTCCTCGGCAGTTTTCTTCTGCGTGCCTTCCTCTGCACTCCTCAGATGAACAGCATGTAAGGAAGAGAACTTTTTCCTACTAATAATAGATTAAATCGTCCTTGTGGGAGTAGAGCAGCCCCATTAACTCCAGTGTAACAGAATAGGGGAATGCAGGGTCAAGCTCAAAAACAGAAAGGCATTTTAATTTCTCATTTAATTTTTCCCTTTGTTTTGTGCTTGCACTCTTTGGAAAGCGTGCAACACAGTGGAAAATGGACTTTATTTTTGTTTCTAACCCGTTTCTACCCAGTTTCACCCAGCCCTCACGAGCGAACCCAGTGGTCACAAAAGCAGAAACGGAATATTTCAATCCCATGTCAGCAAGTGTAAGTAGCTATAATCCATTTATCTGTAAGACTTTTCCTTCAGAATAATCTCGTTCTTCTGTAGTCTGTAATCAATCACAGTCACAAGTCTTTTACTTAATGGAGCTTTTATTTCTGAGAAAAGGAATCCAGAGTTTTATTGTTTTGAATAATTGCAGGTGGTGAGAATGCTAAGAGGTGAGAAGGACTGGGAAATTCTTGTTTTCTGAGATACACTTCTATAAATGCCTGTCATAGTTTGGAACAGGAAAAGAGTGAGTATAAAGGAAAAGCAAGTAGAGAAAAAGCAGATTCGGTATGAGTTCTCTCTAAATTTTTACTGTCAACAGCCATATGTTTGGAAAAGCATCTGGATCAGGAAAATTACAAAGTGTGTGTGTGTTGGTGCATGGCATTTTGTTCTGTGAATTAAGGATAGCATGCGTGTAACAGTTGAAATCTGGGTTAAAAGAACAGAATATCTTTATTTTTTAAGTAGTTTCTCCTCTTCCTACACAGACATTTTTGGCAATGCACCTTCTGAAAAACTTGGCATGAAATATTTCAATCCCCTCCCACAATCCTGAGACTAAAAATATTTAAAAGAACTTTCTGGAGTATGAAAATACCCAAAGATCACTCCTCGTAAGGCAAGAAGTTGTAAATGTCACTTGGTTCCTGGGGACAGAGACTGCTCTATGCACACAGCTACTTCATTTGCTTTCTTATTTTAAGCAAATGTCTAGACGTCTTTAAGGTAGCCACAGTGGAGAATAAAAGAGAATGATGCATAGTGAATGAAAATGGCATATTTAGTGTTAATAAAGAAAGATCTATTTTGCTGTTTACCTGTTTCTCAAGCTGGGCTGTGCTGTACTAATAAACTCGGGAATAAACTATGGTGATGGAGCTAAATGCTGTAAAAAAAATTTTAAAAAGCTGATGGTAGGACTTGTCCCAGCAACTCAGCACTTTGATAACTCAGTTTTTGTAATCCATGAGCTCTAATAGCAGCTACGGGATTTAGGTTCAGAGCATGCAAATACTGACAACGTGTGCTTAACCTAAAGCCTTGTAAGCCAGAGGTCTCAAGCGTGCCAGATTTTACAGCCTCTGCCTCAGCTTCGTGATGACCAGTTCTGTTCCACCGAATGCTCCAAATTAACCATTGCTCTAGTTATGAATGAAACAGAGTCCTGCCTCGGTGCTCTAGGATAGGATTCAGGTTGTTACTAAATCTGTCTTCAACTGTCCTATTTATAAATCTGGGTGCTTCAAAGTCCCCAGTGAACACAGGCTCTTTGCTGAAGCCAGGAGGCACTTCAGCACACCCACATTTTAAAAATGTCTTAACGAAGAGGTTCTGCAAGCTCAGAAATGAAGGTAAGGTTGTTATTAAAACAGCCTTTACTGGGCTGCCATGCTCCTCCGAATATTTGTGCCAATATTTGCCACAAATCCTATCATAGCTGCAAGGGCTGGTCTAGCACTACTCTACCCTTCTCTCCAGTATGCAGAGGGCAAAGGTATTGCTGTCTCCCAGCCTTTCCCATCTGTGAGATGTGTCTAAGACATCAGCAGAAATGCATACGTCACTTTTCTGCATCCTGCAGCTATGACACTATAAAACACTCTAAGAAGTGCTGGGTTTTCTTTTCACTCAGCAACTGTTATCTGCGTTGGGAATCAGCAGAGATCAAGTTCAAATCATGAGAGAAAACAAAACCAGAGCAAAAAGCTAGCATACTTAACCAAGTGATAACACGTCCTCAAACTATGTTTTGTAATCAAAAAGTCTAAATAATGTTTCCGCTATGGCAAGAAGTCCCACAAAACACTGAAGTTCAACATTTCCATTATTTGACTCATATCTTGATGAAAGACAACTTGAATTGGGGGTTGCAAAAGAACTTACACTGTAAACATTATTTTGCCCATAAAAACAAAGAACAAAGGAAGAAGCAGAGCTGCAGTGAAGAGAAGGCAATATTAAAAATATTCTAGGGATGCTCTCAGATTAAATTAACTCTTTGGGATTGAGGATGTAAGGCAAAAGAGCTGAAGAGAATCGAGGGGATACAAATAGAAATAATCACATCCAAACAAAGTTAAAATGTGAATCAACGCTAACATCTGTCTCAGAATAGTGAAAGAACTCATACATGAAACTAAAAATCCTGTGGCAATGATTTTTAACAATATATGACGTTTGTCAGTAGCCGTTAGGTGCTTACATTCTCCTCTTTGACTGGGATTGAAGAAAGAGGAAAACCTGGCTAGACCTATCAGCTGGAGACCAAGAGAGGTGGAGAACTGTAGAACAAAGTTTAAAGGAAAAAATAATTAAATTCATGGAGATGCTCAAAAAGTGGTATAAAACGCAATATGGCTTTAGTTAGGGTGATCATATCAGTCTAATCTGATAACATTATTTGGTAAAATTACCACATTTTGCAGACAAGAAGAATTCAGCCTCAGTCAAGTACTTTGTACTATACCACTGAAGTTATTAATTCATCTGGAGAAGGGGGATTAATACCGGAGAATTACGGTATGCATAAAGGACTGGCAGAAAGAGAAATGAGGTCAGATTGCTCTCAAAGAGGAGGTGTTGGGCTGGCGAGAAACTGCTGGTTGAATTCCTCAAGGACTTGCCTTGGCACCAATCATCAGTATTTCCATCAGCACAGGGGAATTTCGGAGCATCATAGAGGCAGAATGGAGAGTTGGAACAATAGAAGTGGGATAAATTTCAGCAACGTAAATGAAAGGCTATATGCATGGGAATTATTAACAGGAATCTCTGCATAAACTGAAGGATACCTACAGACAAGGAGATGTATTTGGGTTCATTAACTGATCACATCAAGACCATGGCAATTATCAATATGAAAAATGCAGATGTCATGTTGACCATTATGATCCTGAGCATGTTTGTGGTCCATAAACGTATCAGGGAAATACAAATTAATGAAAGAGAGAAGAGGAACAGAAATAAATGTGCGTAACGTGGGTATAAAGAAAAGTAGACAGGAAAGGAGATTTCCTATGATCAAGAGTGTGAGATTTGGTAACAGCCTTCTAGTCGGAGTAGTGGGGGCAAAACCACTAGCTTATTTTCAAACACGACTTGATCAGTTTGTGAGTGATGCCTGAGTAAGGAGTGATCTCAGTAAGGATGCCTGAGAACGAAGAGGACCAAATGTAGTGATCCTTCCATCAGTGTGTTTCTAGCTGCACTGCTCTCTTCCAGCTTCACACTGGCGAGCTGGGAGGTTGGGAGGTTTGCCTTAATCATAGGAGTAGCTCTACTGAAGGGAGAGAGAGGAAGAACACTGAACAGTTCTGAACCTTTTCCAAGGCTTTGGAGACATTAAAATAGAAACCCAGGAATTCATCCAAGGTTTTATGTGACCTAGTTCAGCAGTTATGGTTCCCTCCCCCAGCACACACATCTTAAAAAAAGACATAGTAGAACTGAAAAAAAGTAGAGGGGGGAGTGATGGGGCTGATCAAAGGTATGGAACAACTTCCAGGTGAAGAAAAATTAACTGTATTAGGACCTTTTAGCCTCTAGAGAGATACCTGAGAACAGATACATTACAGAGATCTACAAAATCACACACAAGGCAGAGTAGCTGCACAGGGAACCTCTATTCGTGGTCTCCACAAGTGGAACCAAAAGACGTCAAAAGGAACCACGCAGCGTCAGTTTTGAAAAGCACAAGATGGGTCCTGTGGAGCTCACTGCTGCAGGATGATGTGCATATGACAGGATGAATCCTTTAAATGGAAAGGTATCACACCTAAGTTATTGAAGCATGAATTCCTGCAGGATGTGACAATATTTCTGGGAAAAGGTATTATACTCTCCACTACTGACTTCTACTTGCCTCTCCCAGAGGCAAGATGCTGGGATTAGATGGACTTTTGGTCTGATTTGACACAACTGATCAGTTCTGAACCATTCAGTACTTAACAAGCACGCCATGGACAGAACAGAGATCACGTTCAGGATCAACCCTGCGTGCTATGCAGTCGGCAAGCACAGTCCTGGCACGATCACACAGGATGGAGATCTTGGGCCACACCTGCCTGAATACACCCCACACATTGTCTCAGGGCCAAGCATACCCAGGCCAACTGGCTGTGTAGACAGAGGGCAGGCAGAAGCTGTCAAATACAGTGTTTTTTGAGCAATATAGCCACAGCTGCCGAACGCTAGATACATTCAACAGCTCTTGGCAAATTGTGCTGTTGGAGCACAGCTGAGAACATTTGGAGCGCATCTGCAAGAACATTTGCTGAAATGCTTACACCTGGGTCCTACTGTGTTTGCAACGGTGACCCCATAAAAAGGCTGTGGGCTTTGGCTTCTAGTAGCTAGTCCATATAAGGACAGTTGAAGCTTGTGGGGTATCCATGACTTCAGATTTACTCAATTAACAGGGAGGAGTATGCTGAGATTTATACTACCTTCTTACCATCGTCATTGGTCTCAATGGAGTTAAACAGAACTGGAGTGAAGTAGCATGAAGCCAGACAGTAACGTTATGCTAATTGTCAGCATTAATCAATGTAATCTCCTCTCCAAATCTTCCATTCTTGCATTGCTCTCCCTCATATAATCTGCTCTGCTACATGACGTTTTAGGCCATTATCTGAGATTGTGAATAACAGGCCAGAGAAAAATAGGTCTCTCAGATCATACTACAGTGCCAGGAGTGCTTCCAAATTCCTAGGTAAGGTACACAAGCTGGCCCCGGCCTGGTTTCATATGAGAGTGAGACTGTGCACATGTCAGGTTTCCCCACGCCTCAGCTTTTGCCAAGCACCACCCCAACACGCTCTCCAAACAAAAGCTCTCCCCACCCTGCCTGTGCCCCCCTCCCAGGTGGTACCCAGGGGTGCAGCTGGAGCCAAAACACCAAAGCTTAAGCAACCCGATGCCTGTATGCTTTAAAGCTGCTTAACTTTAAACGTCCAAATAGCTCAGCTAAAGCTATGACTTACTCACATGTTTAAAGTTAAGCATGTGCTTAATTAATTTGCTGGCTAGGGGCCTAAAAGTACAGTAGCTGTTACCTAAATGCCTTACCTACTGCTGCTCTGTGAATTCCCTGCTCTTTTTTGTGGTCTGGGTCTTCTCTTCCCCCATGCATGAAACCAAAACATCCACCCCTGCAGCCAAGGCAACCCAGGCTGCCATAACTAGGCTAACAGCTTCCAAGGAGCTGGCTACCGGGAGGGTATTTAACCATGTGTGACCTACGGCTGTCCCTGGACTGGAACATCCAGAGGCTCTCTTTATTGCTCTAGAAATGATAAATTTCCTTGACACATCTCCCGATTCCTACGCTCGACTGGGACCACTTCTCAATTCATGCTAATGTTTTTGTTTCAAGGGTTTTCCCATCTTCTTTTTCTTTTAATGGTCTGCTTTGCTGCAGCAGCAGATTCATCGCCTTGCTCGGGCCAATCTCTCCAACAAGGAAAAAGAGCTCCCTCTAGCCACCAGCTTTGGTGACAGCACCTACGCTGCCTCCATGCAGCACTTTCCTTTAAATGTGGGTTTATGTTTATGTAGCAGTAAAACTGTAATCTGAACATCAGTGACAAGTCTACTGAACAGTTATTAAGCTTCTAAATTATTATATTGGTTTTTCAGTGGGAAGGAAAAACAAATGTATCTGGGGGCAGAGAGAATGCCAACCTGAGACAAAAAAACATCGTCCATAATAATAAACTGAAAATGTTTGGAATAATTTAAGATAAAATGCTCATTCAAAAATATTTTCCAGTTTTTGGGGAAAAGCCAATGTAGCCAAGTAGTTCTGGGAAAAAAAATATCCTGACATCAGAACAAGAAATAATTAGCTTGTAACAGAATTCAAAGAATCCTCATTTCAGTTCCCCAAATAGACTCAGGAACTGAAAATATTTTTATTTCATTTCTATTTGTTTTATATGTATCCCAAGGTACTAACTTCTGGTGTTAAGTCTTGCTTAAAATCACCCTTCTCAGGCTTATTCAGTGATCAATGCACTCTTTAGTCCACTTTGAGTGTTAGGAACAAACTAGAAAAAGCAGATCAACATTCCTTGTAAAAATGATGCTGAAATATGTATGGGTTCTGCCAAACCAAGATGGCTATAAAAAATCTCTATCAAGTGGTTGAAGCAGACATGGTGTAGACACCTCACAAACAAACCAGTGACCATGTTCAAACACCACTCAGCTGAAGACTCTATCCATAAACCGCTATCCAAGAATACTGAGGAAATGAGGGTGGAATAAGTGATATCAATATGGGAGTGTGGGAGGTAGAACAGAGGAAAAAAATCAATTTAATGTAATATTGAAACAATAATACCAAAGTGAAGTGAAAACTAGAATAATATACAAAAGTGAAGTAAGTGATCATGAAAAATACCACCGTGAGAGCCTGAGAAAAGACTAGAGAGAGAAAAAACAGAAATGATTGCTGTAATAAGGACAGAAATGCACAAGAGAAATCAAATCTGACATTAATTGTAGGATTGCATAGGACTTATTGTAACTATGGAAAGATACACTGTGCTGTGGGTTGTATACTGCTTTCAATATTTGCCTGATGTTTTTGAAAGTTAAATACTATTTTATTATATCATATGATTAAACCAAAGAAATGAATATGAAAGGAAAATTAACTCTCACGACAGTGGAAAATGTGCATCAGTATTTGTCATCATACTGGGCTAATACTCGTTTTTCCATAGGAATTAGATTGTCATTAAAGAATAACAAAAATTCCACGTCAGCTTTTAATCTCTGCTAGAAACTCCCTGCTGCTCAAACATGCATTGAAGCCTCTCTATCAGCCCTCCTGTTGGGGTCCGATGCTCTCCTCAGGCTGTGACGCCCAGCTCGCGAGGCCCTGGCAACTCTAACAAAGACCATATAGTTGATGGTGTTTCATTAACTTATCTTTTTTTTTTTGTTTTTAGAAATTTGGGTTTTATTTAACAGTGATTTCGTTATTCAAAGGGGGAATTGACACAGAAAGTGCTGAGCAGTGGCACATCCTCCCCACCTGTTTCTCCACTGCCTGGTCCCTCAGGGCAAATAGGAGAGAAAACCCTTCTCTTGCCGGTGAGATCCAGACAGTTTTGGGGTGGGACACAGCGAGTTTTTAACAGTGCAAAACTGGTCCTCACAGCCACTGTGCACTACTGTATCTACTGGCAAAGAGACCAGGAACGACAAGTACTGCCTGAATTCTCTTTAAAATTATCTTTGTCAGTGATCACAAAATCTGTTTTCTTGTTGAGGAAAACCCTAAACTGATAACTGCTGGGTGCTAGGATGCTACACCTGCCACAGGATCAAGTTGTATTTGATTTCTTTCAACATATGGGATTATCTCAATCTTCAATCTGGCCTAGTAAGGCAGGTTTTATGCTCTTAAGATTTTTATGCATATTTGTTCAACTGGCACAAGTATTTACCACTGAGTATTAAACAAGTTGTCTTAAAATGGAATTTTATGTATCAGTTATGTTAATACATGCATGTCCTTCAGAAACAACCAGATAACCAATCACAGGTAGCTGACTTCACTCAAATATGTATTTCCTAGAAATGGCCTATGAGCAGATGCTAAATTTTCAACTATTTATAAAAATCAGACTTAAAAACCTGGTAAATATGTGCACATTGTGAGGAAGAAAAAAAAGGTCATGAAAATTAGCCATTCATTTAATTCAAATTATTTATGTATCACCGATTGTTACTAAAATGTGTATCAGGTCTGACAGTGGAGTTAAGACCACTGCCTTCTCAGAAAAAAACCACTTGGTAGATTAGATGTAAACTAAATATTCACTAAATCTTTTTGTGGCACAGGCTTGCTACTAAATGAAAGACCAGCTCTACTTCATCCATGGATGTGGATTTCTTTTTGGAGGACTTTCCTTGTTGGAAATACATAGCAGACCATTCATTTTGTGAGACTTGGCAAGATCGGGGCAGAAGACTGAAAGAATGATGGCAAAATTAAATGAGAGGAAAATAGTTAATGAGAGAAAATACCTGGCTTGCCTATTTAAACCAGAAATTGATCTACAAATCCAATTTGATTTGAGTACAAATCTTTTCTGTGACATTTATTTTAAATGTTTTCATAAAATGCATTTTAAACACATTGTATAGGTTGCAAATGAAGTGAGATTAATGTTTCATTACAAGGAAGGAAAAACAAAATGAAAATGCAGGAAGTTAAAATGCTAAAATTAAAAAAAAAAAAAAAGTTGTCTAAATTTGTTTGACAAACAATTTTCATACCTATTATTCCTATCACAATAACGCCCCTCAAGCCTTCTAAATACTGGATAAAGATTCAGTTGACATCTATAACATGAAAACGTAGTTAAAATTAGGTCTTCTTAGATATTAGGCCTTTGATACGCTTATACCCAAGTTTATGGCCAGGACAGAAGCATGTCCTTTGAAAACTACCACAGAGCTGGTCTCACTGCTGGATCACTTAACTTTTATGACCTTTACCTCTAAAATTGGACAAGACCGCTGGTCTAGTTTGCAAGAGACAGCTCCAGCGTTCATTATTTTATGAAGTGGAATACAAACGATACCTTCAGATGAGCAGCAAAGTTTCAGTCATAGCAGGTTCCAATAAATACCTCCCCCTTTCATGTGCAAGGTTCAAAGCTTTGCAGGTCTGGAAAGCTCGATAGAGGACAGAGAGTTAGCCAGATTCAATTCATTAGGACACATCTTAACTGGCAGCTTGTAAAATAAACCTTCTCCCCCACCTCTTCCACCTCCTTCAAAAAACATAATGCAGCCCCGACAGAAAGCTGATAACTTAACCATGCAAAAGAAAGTCTGAAATCTGCAGACAAGGATTTTACTATGTGCCGAGCCTGGGAAGTGGAAGGAAAATAATGTAGCATTGTCCCCTGCACACAGAACTTCAGGGAGAAATCATCCAACAGAGTAGGAAATGTGTTCATGACGTCCAGATTATCACTAAAGCAGGGATAGACGGTCGATCATGGAATTGCTTGTAAAGCGCTATACTATATAGAAAGGAAGGATTCCTTAATATATATAGCTGTCTACATCTATCCCTCCCCAAAAACACTCACTCCTCAGATATTGCATTTCATTATATTTTGCATTTCAGAGTATTTAAAAACAAAGCCCTAATTTTAACCTACAGACTTGCATCTGCTAACTAGAGTTAATGGTGCTCTTCCAGAATGAGTGAAGCGACAGTTAAATGATATAAATCATTGTGTCTTATATAAATGTTGTCCCAGGCAAACCCACCCTCTTAACATGCAGCAGGGGAATGCCCAGAAGAGATTCATGCAGGCCATTCCTTCTTGACTAAAAACAATCCAAAAAAAGGTATCAGGCATCACACCAGCAAAGTTATTCTCATTAATTGTGATGCACACACACGCATACAGTATTTGTTGCGCAATGTGTATTGATGAGTATGTGTGAGTAAATGTATATTAAAGAGACACAACATGTAATTCCCTGACAGTGAATACCAGGCTGCTAGTTTTAGCACAACATTCACAGTTGCAGATCTAATAGGTTTTACCATGACTAGAAACGTTTATTCACTGTACAGTTTACCAGTAAATATTTCTACTAGTGATTAATTCCCTTTGTCGGAGGTTTCCCCGTAGTGATTGCTACAGTCACAGGAATAAACCTTGTGATTCTTATCACTGTTATGCTACAGGAATAAAGGAAGGAAGACAGAATTATTTTTACTGTTTCTCTAACTGTACAAATAGAGACCGTCAACCTTCTGAAAGACACTTATGCCTCTGTCCTGCCATTTTGTGATTTAATTTTAGTTGACAATTTGCTTTCATTTTATAAAACCTTTCTGTTGTTTTCTTTTTTTCGGTGTTCTGTTACAATCTGGAAACGGTCTCTCTAGAAGTGATTTACCCTTCCAGTAGCTATATATTTCTTTGGAATAATGACTTAGTACTTAGAGTAAACATTAGGATTGGGCCTGCCTTGATAAAACTGTGCATTATCAAAGATGAGCACTTTGGTTCTTCATAGTATCAAAACCACATCTGCATGCCATTCCCTACCCTAGTCCCACAGAACTTGAAATGAGCGGGATTCAGTAGTGGTGAAGCAGAACAGTTCCCACTTCTCCATGCAAAATTTATACAAACTTGTCCGGGGCAGGACTGGGGATGTCTGAGGCTCATGAAATGGATGTCATGTTCTAAACTCAACCCAAGGACTGTGACAGGGAGGGAAGAGTGGTCGATTAAGCAGCAGTATCACCTGAAAAACATGTATAGGGTAGCCTGAGGGGAAAGACAAGTGGAGGGAGGAAGAATTCGATCCTCTTGGTTTTTCCCAGGTATTCTCACTTTGCATCGAAATAGAACTTCTCCTTGCCCTAAACTACACTGTGAGGAAAAGAGTGGGGGAAAAAGGTCCAGAAAATATCAATTCCCCCTAATTTTATTGATTCCCTGATTCTAAAATTCTTACTCAGATGAAAACCCTGTTAACAGGATCTGTGCCTAAGTAAGAATGGAGTAACTCAGCTGCTTACAGGAGCTGGTTCACTCTGCTAGTATTCCCATTGCACCATTTTCCATGTGTAACAGTTAGTCCTGTATGCCTTTGTCAGAACCTGAAACTAAAGCTGCTAGAAACAAACAGAAAAGGGTGTTTTATTCTATGGAATGCCCCAGAATGACTCTCAAAAGACATGTTCTTTGGCTGTTAGGGTGGCTGCCCATCTGGTTATACTTTTCAAGAAAAATGATGATTGAATATTCCTTCTTATGTGAAACAGAATTGCTAATTCAGAAATATCAAAGTGATCTGGTTTTTGTTCTGTCACAGCCTGGTGTTCAGGTTAGTCTATTAAACTACTTCAGCACTTTATTTCACCTACTCCAACTCTGCTATTCTTTAGCCAGGCTTTTGGTACAGCGGTCCTGACTTGCACTGCGTGCAGTTCTCTCAAATGACTGTGGCGCAACAGCCCACTTAGCATCTAAACATTAAACTTTAGGAATAAGCTTTAATGGTCTTGTCCTGCAGAAAGTGCACTTACTGAATTTGGACACAGTCAGGACCAGAACTGGCCAAAGCCTCCCCTGCCCATGGATCCAGGGATCACTTTTCCTCTGGCTGCTCTACACTCCTGGCAGAGCTTCACTTATAGTTTCATCTTTTCCTCTTCTCATCTCTTGTGCTACGCAACTGCCTGGAGTGACTTTTCCCGTTTAGTCCCACATGTTCATGTTCTCCCCATTTTCTAAGAGTTTTATTCCACCTTGCTTTCTGTAATGAAATTTTGGCGCTTGTTATCATATGTATATGAGACCTTATATACCGTGTACTAAAAGCAAAGGGAGGAAACTGGGCTACATTTACTAAGTAACATCTTGCTGTGTCAATGATACAACTTTAAGTAAGATGCCTGGATAAAAGTGACTGCTAAAAGTGTCTGGGGAGTCAGACATTGCCTCTGCATTCTGTAATAGAATCATAGAATGGTTCAGGTTAGAAGGACCTTAAAGATCATCTAGTTCCAACCCCCCTGCCATGGGCAGGGACACCTCCCACTAGACCAGGTTACTCAAAGCCCCATCCAGCCTGGTCTTGGTGGAAGCCGTCTTTTTGCCACCCAGACAAAGTCTAGGAAATTCCTGTTAACTCACCATTCAGCATTATCTATTTGCTTTGGCTGATTACTGATTCACCCTTGAGTTTTACAAATAATCTTCCACCAAGTGCTGATTTTGAACAATGTGGTTTGGATTAAAGGTGCCTGTTCATCATCATTACAGCCTGTGAACCACCTACTCTGATAGGAGTGGTTTTGTGTATTCATTAATTCATGTTTGAGAAGCGCTTTGCGAATGTAAAGCAGTACATAAATGCTGATTTATTGTTTTTCTGAGATGTGCTGTTATTGATCATGCTGTTGAGGTTTGTTGCAGAGCTTTCTGGAGACTGTACTGACTGTACTGTGTTCTTGACAAGTCCGCGGGCAGGGACTTCATAGCCCAAAGGAAGCAGAAGAGAACTGAGTAATGATGGCACAAACCTTTTGCCGCTTGGACAGAGATCTCGGCAGTCTCTGGGGCCCTTGTCACTCAGAGGACATGCGAAGAGGTGTGTTACTGCAGAGGACAGCCTTTCCCTTCTCCCCACTCTCCTTAGGGAAAGCCCTGGTGCACCTCCAGCCCACCCTCACTGCACTTAGCCATCCAGGATCTCAGCAAATGCTTTCCCATCACGTTTCCTCTCCTCCTGAGTGCAACGGCAAGGCAGGTTTGGCATCTCTTCCTTACAAGCCTCACTGCCCTCACACATACATCACACACATTCAGATCGCAAATTAAGTAGGATTTCTTGGCATCACATACTGCATGACTCAGTCTGGGTGGTAAATGGCCATTTGTGTCTTTAAAGATTAAAAAAAATATAATAAAACAGGTATACTTTCGAACACAGCAGAGTTCACCAGATAAAAGAAACGTCTCCTTCTTGTATAACGTGTAGTTTTATTAGGCCATTGAGCTGAGTTACCCAGCCAACCACCAAAATAGGTCCTGAATAGTGGCATCTCTGAGGAATGACAGCCTGTGCCTGTGTGTAGCATCTTTCTCCCTATGGAAACAGCTTACCCATAATCCAGCAAAACACCTTTAAATCAGGCTAGTAGAACCAGACAAGCTTTACAGACACTGACATCAAATCAAAACTTTAAGTAATTTATTACAACTCTAGAAACAAAAATAAAAGCATAAAATGCAAGGAAGGCCATTTTCACTGTATTCCTCTCTATTCCTATAATTATAATTTCACGTAAAATAACCGTATTTTAAATATGCTTAAGTCAAGATATAAAAGAGATACTGATCTCATCTGCAGGAATAAAAGCCGTATTCCACCTAACATCAGAGGCTCTACCTGCAGTGCAAATGGGGAACGGTGCCTGGAAAGGATTCTGATAACTTCACATAGCTGTTGTTCTTCCTTTTGGAAAATTCAGTATCATTGGTGATCTCTAAGGATGCATGACTTTCTCAGCCTAACTGTGGCATATAGAAAAGGGATCCTGTTGCCATCCAGGCTACTTCAGAATATCTAAGTCAAAGATTTTTTGAGAAAAGATTGCCGAATTATTCATGAAAAAATTGTCCTGCCTAACATAACCATGCTGAGCTCATTCAAACCTACCCCAGCTATGAAAGAGGCCCATTCAGTCTAACATGGGAAGGGTTTGCAGGATTCAGATTCCAAGTTTGACACAATTAATAGTGTTTATAAGTTCAAGAATGTTGCTGTTAGGACGGAGCGTGTTTAAGACAAGTGATCATATTTCATAGCACACTTAGAGGGTGAAGAGGCACTTGACATAAGACACTCTCGTTTTCATAATTCAAATCATTTGGTTGTTTAGGAAGATTTACATTTTCTTCAGGCTCTTTCCCTCCCTTCTTCTAGCCTTTTCATATACAACATAATTTTTATTTTCTTCCTATTCCAGTGTCTTGCCTTTGGGAGGATTTAAACAAACAGAAAAAAAATGTTTGGCTTGAGTATAAGCAAAACTGAATAGCAGCAAAGCTAAAGCATGCTTTTGCATTCAGTAGGTCTGCAGTTGTATGAAACAAGACTGTAGCATTGTCATGAAATTAATATCATGAAGTGAATAGCAATCATTCTCTTTGTTACAGACATAAATTTGAAGAGACCAGGAAGAGACAGGTACATAAAACTAGCATATCTTGAACTAAATCAAAAGAAAATAAAGAGGCACTGGAAAAAAAGTATATTTAGGGAACACAGAATTTGGTAAATGCAAATTCTGCAGTCAAAATAACTGTGGCATTGACTTTTGGTTTTGTCACTCACAACATTATTTTTTCCTCACGTGGCTATGCAACTATTCTGGGACCACTAGTGAAATACTGTACTTATTTCTGTTCTCTTCAGAACCAGAAAACACTGACAAAAAAGCAGGCTCTGCTTCAGGAAAGCATATATATTTAGATGCCTAAGTTCCACTGAAATCCGCATGCTTTAACTTTAGCTCATATAGATGTTACCTCAACTTGGGGGCAAAAAGAACAAAAAGTACAATCTGAAGGAGGCACCTTTCAATAAACTGTACCTATAAATCAGGGAAGGGGACATGTAAATCATGAACTTTTGGTTTAGGCCGTAAAAGAGACAGAAGAGTTACCTCAATTACAGAGAAGCATATAAATGTGATTGATGGACTGGGGTAAAGGCAAGAGAAAAGCAAGATCAGTATCAAGACAGCTTCAGAGTACAGGAAACAGTTTGTCCATCATAGCTCCTCACGCTACGTTTACGTGTCACCTGGTGCTGCTACAAAACTGCTAAAACAAGAAAATACTGCATGAAAGACCTGTTAGTTAAATATTTAAAATGTGTAGCAGAAGAAAAACCTGGCCTTGATCCATTAACCTGGGAAGGATGTTCACCCTTCAGCCTTTATGGTATTGTGATTCCTTGACTTCTCAAAGAGGCGGTGAGCACTGGCGTACCTTCTGCCCAAGGCCCGCAAGGAGCACAAGGCAATTTGTGGATCTTCTTGGGAAAGCAGACTAGACCCAAATTAACGTGAATGAAAGATCTGAGCTGCAAATAGCTCCTAGCAGATACAAAAATAACTTTGAGGGAGCTGAGGCAGTTGCAGAGCCCCAGACCTGGAGTGGAAATGAAGCAGCCTGTATTAGCCAACACGCACTGCAGACTGGCCTTCCAGATGGTAGATCTGTCTTGTGCTTTTATTATTTATCAGCATTTAACGCTGAAGAACAAAAAAAAAAAAATCACCAAAACCCAACCCAACTGACCTATAACAAAAAAAAAACCCAGGTCTTCCTTAACAAGGAGTTCCTTTCAGCTGGTTATTAATTAGAGAAGCAAACGCTGGATCTCTTGGCCCTCTGCTGAGCTGCTCGCAGTGAAAAGTACAAAGTGAGGTCCTGCTGTGTGGGTAAACTGATGACTCACTTTTAATATCAGGTTGAGCCAGGATCTCGAAGGCTGCCAAGTTAACTCTACAGGGATCCCCACTTCAGCCCACTCACATTTCCTAATCACAGCACTGCATTTCAGCAGGCTGCGCTTAAGCGAGGCACTTTGATTTGTAAACAGAGGCCGTCTAGGAAATAATGTACCAATGTGGTTAGCCATATAATGTCATAAGACAACAAGGTATAATGGCAGCGCAGCTATTAAATGGCCAGAGGATATTGCTCAAATTCGAACGCGACAGCAATTAGTAAGAGATAATTTTTAATGGTATTTTAAAACTCTACCCATGCCTTCTGTAGTCCCAGGAGAGGTATTACTGCCCTTCTTTGCATCATATAAAGAGGAAAAGACTGCTGGTAAATGTATGCCTACAGAAGCACACGTTTTAAAGAGGTTTAATTTATAGGTAGAAGACCAAAAAATGTTTTATACAAAATAGACTGCATGTTCCTGTGTTTTGACATTAGGGCTTAAACCATCATGCGTGCTGGAATACTTTTATGGGTTCTTTAGACATTTATTTGAAGTCCCCTAGTCTCAGCCTGGTGAAATTTAGGATGTGCAGAAACACGCCAGAGCACTGACTCACTCCTGGCAGATTTGCGTCTCATTCTATCCCGACATAAACTACGACTTGTGCGCTGTTGCCACACAGATCAAAAGATGCATGTTTATTGTCTTGGCCACATGACTGAAAATATATCGCTGTGTAAGCTCTGCGTTAGGCTTCCTGCTTGAGGACAAACCTCTTTCTGTTCAGACATACAAAGGTTTTCTTAAAAGAGACGTCTGTTTGGTTATAAGACTCCACGGCCAAACTGATTGCAAATCCAGTAATGCGTTCTGAAATGTTAAACAACTCTGTGAAAGAGGTTTAACTCCCTACCCACCCCTCTTACCCTCTTCGTCCACTTGGGTACGGCTTCAACTTTCTTTGTGGCAAGCAGCCTTCAACACACCGTGTGCTCGGTGCTTTTTCAGGATTATGGTCTTGTGCCTGCCCCGTATCCATGGAATAATGTGCAGGAGGTATAAGTCCTGTGATAGGAAATGAGTGCTTTTTCCCTCTCACTAAATCACTTTTGCTTCTACTGGGCAGTCACAGAAAGCCAGGAGAAAAGCCTAGGCAAGGGATATTTGAAAATCTAAAATCAAGCAAATGAAAGGAAAAATCCCCAGCTGACTGATGCCATTGCACCCGCCTAATCTCCCCCAGCCAAGGTTCTGGGGCAATAAGCATGCACCACACTCTCAGCCCACTTTTACTTGGTCTGCGCCCTGTGGGTTGTAAACCTTTACCTCCCTGCTGGGGTTGTGCACCAGAACGTCCTGCGCTCCTTAGCCCGCAGGCAAGTAACTTCTCTCCACATTAAGGAGCTGCTACATTCTGGATGTGCCTTAGGTGATCATATAAACTACAGTTTTTCTCCTGTTGTCTCTAGTGGTGCAATATCACATAAGAGTTTTTCAAATTTTATTCGTAGTTCAAGCAGAGAACGAATTTTAAGTCTCATATACTTCCCTGTCAGTGAGCTAGCTCTGAGGCTCAGCCCATCCCGGGGGGATGCTGTGGTGCTCCAGGATGCTCTGTTCCTGGCACTCACTCAAATTCTCCATTTTTATGTACAGACCATGAAAATGATGTGGTTTCCTGATGACAAGAAATTCAACTTTTTCAATGAAAAATGAATTACATGTAGGAGTAGCTGGCTAAATCTTGCCATTGCTACCAAGTAAAACATTAAGTAAGTAAAACCTCTGTTTAACGCACCCTTGCACACAACATAAAAATTTAAAGCAGAAACGATTTTTAACTATTGGTAATTAATTCTTGAGGTTCTCTTTGCCTTCTAGGCACCACAGGTCTTAGCAGGCAGTAACACAGACACAAAGCACTTAATATACATAATCTAGAATCACTGATGCTTAGCATTTTAAAAGTGTCTTTCCATTAATAGGTATCAGTTTATAAATTTAGAAAAATAGGAAATCTATTAATGGAACCTTTTTTTTTTTTTTTTACAGAGCTTAGTATGTCTTTTTTTTTCAGACCAGGGTTGTTCTTTTGATTGTTTTTAAATGCTGCCTGGACAGCAAAGATGCATTAAAATGTGAATGCTAGCCCAGCTGCTTTGAGAAGTGTCAAAATAAGTAATGCATAAAAGAGAGCTTTTTGGCTGGTGTAAACTACAGTAATTACCCTGCGGTAACAGAGACACCAGTGAGGATTTAGTGCTAACTGTATGCAGTCATGGACGCGCACGCACACACTCTTACACCTTTTACTGGTTACGTAGCAACATCAGCCATATGTACTTGAAACACTGTTCGTGAGATGTGAGGCTCTCAGGAAAAGCTGATTTTCTTGGAATTACACCAACTATTATTTAATCAGTAGTTCTTATAAAGGGGTGTCTATGCACAGCAGTGGAGGAGAAGGAGGCAAAAGTAGTAGAAGTATGAAAAAGGAAGATGGCAACAGTCAAAGAAAGTAAGGATTCCTAACTGTACCAGGTGTAGGAGCTCTTAGATGGATTGATGACATACATCTCTCTGTGCGAGGCAGTTATTTTGGCTTGTAATCATTAGCTAGCAGCCTGTTTGGAAGGAGGGGAAACAGCCACAAATTGTTTCAAAGGAAATTAATATTAAAGAGTGATGCATGTCACTGTGGGATTTGCAGTTCCTCAGTGCCCGGGTGGCTGACGATTCATCCTTCATGTCCTGGGTTATGTTTCAGAATGGAGGGTCTTCTAAATTGCAATTTTTGTGTGAATAATCTCTGAAAATACATCTTTGCCTCAGATATAGCCCAAAACTCCAAGAACTCCAATAGGATTGTGGTGCAGGCAGTGAAGAATTTGTCCCAAAGCTTTGAATGCAGTTACAAAAAACATCACATATTGCCCTGCCATTATATATGTATGTTTGGCATTAAGTCCACTGCATTGAAGGCTGGCCAGTAGTAGTTTAATTATAATGGGACATCACACTTTTTGGCAGTACTAACTGTAACTGACCTTTGTATTCTCAGTGCATTAAAAATGGGTTCCCTGAAATGCGTTAATTTTTCATTGCAGGAATATTTTTTCCACCGATACAGACGCAGACTGAGATGCCATGTATATAACCTGCTCTATTCTGGTTTGATGAGAAAATGCCAAAGCTAAGCTTTTCACAGTCTTCATGGCAATTAAACCTGGCACAGGTGCAGTAGCATTCTTTTCTTGCTGTTGGGACTAATCCTGATGGTATTGATGTGACTGTTTCTCATTTCAGTATTTTGCACTTGCTAATCTTCTCAGAAGACAGCCCGGGGCACTGATTTTTTTTTTCAGCAGAGTTTCCTGAATAAGGCACATGCTAAAAAATGTCCATGAGCCTTCTGTGGATACAGATGGCTCAGGACATTCAGGGTGGTAATGAGAGTGCATGAAAGAGCCTGTGGATGAAGAGTGGGAATGAGATGTACGTTATCATTTTCACCTGTTTGATGGAAGTCACAGGGATAAAATTACGAACTTTTGTAATACTCATGTGAACATGGGGGTTCCATCATGCATTGTGATGGAGCGCATGGGAGCACAAGAATGGGGAAAGGAGATTTCCTTTTTGAAGAACTGAAGCTTTTAACAGTTGTGGGGCTTTTTGGCTCCCGCCCACAGTAAAAAACAAAACCAAACCACTTTTCCCTCCAAAATAGCCATGAGTCTCAGAGTCAAGGAACTCAGCTGGGATGCATAATTAAGAAATGCAAGTGCCTTGAATAGCTTATTGTCAAGGCTCTTTTGATAATACTCTCGAACCAGAATTTCCCTCCAGGAGCTGAGGGGATTTGTCATATCATCTTCCTTTCTGCAAAAGTTGGGTGTTCTGACATCAGGGAATTTTCTACCAGACACTTGGCCAGAGTGAAAGGACACTGGTGCACTGACATCAGGGGATTCACATTGCTTTTATCTGATGTGAACTCAGGACTAGTTGGGAGGTTTCAGTAAGGTCCTCTGTTATTTCAAATTCCATGTAATATTTTTTTTCTGCAAAAAATAGCAAGTTTGAAGTTCCAGCTGCTGGATTGGTTTCAAGATTCAGCTTCATGTGACAGCCTGCTTTATAATTGCAGTAGTGACATGTAGAAGACTTATTCTGGCTTCTGAAAAATTAAACAAGATCAGGCCTGCCAGACCTCTGCAGAAACCCATGTGGCAATAAGAAGAGCAGATTCAGCAGATCTCTCTCTCTCCTTTCTGTAGCCCTAGTTCAGCAAAATAAGTGTATATATGAGCACTTCAAACAGTAATTTGTGGATACCAAATGGCAAAGATTATAGATTTGATTGAAGATTTTAGGAGAATAATTGCTTTGAATTTGAAAAAAAGTATAAACTGGATTACGAGGAGAAAGACTAATACGTTGCCATTATATTATTAAAGCAGTCAGTTGTAGTATTTGCCAAAAGCACAAGAGAACTGTAGTTCCACAGGATTGAAAAAAAAAGTCTTAGGAATTTTTGTGCTTGTTTTCTTGCTTTTCAGCCTAGACTATGGCAGAGTGTCAGGGACTCCTTGAAATCTTCTAAAGACTTTACTAATTGACCTAATTTTTATGAAATTATCTATGTGGATATGAAATATATGAAGTATATTGAATATGAAGATACATGAAATATCTACTTTGGTAATGAGCAGTAGATAGGTTAGGTGTGTAATAGCAACTCCATTTTCCTAACGAATGTTTCTGATTTGATGCTAGTCCATCAATAAAAAACGATTAGCACCTGATAAGAGACCTGATACTGGAATATACCAGTGTGTATGACATTCATGCCCCAAGTTGTTGTACCTATACTGAACAGTTCATGAATGCTGGTGCCTGTTACCTCTAAAACCAGACAGGATAACCCCTTCACTATTTGCTAGCTGCTGTGATAAGGATTCTGGTACTCAGTAAGACCTCACAGATTTCTCCAGTGTAGGGCTTCATCTTTCCTGAATTTTCAGGCCAGAAGAATGAGTTTCAAAGAGCATGCCCACTTCTCTCTTCAGGTCTCAATATCAAATTGCTAATCTAATTAACATCCGTAACAACTTAAACAATACATTGACTCAATTGTTCTTGGAGCCCCACAGCACCTAGTTAAGTTACTTTCCAACACTGCTGTAAATCAAAAGAGAAAGGCTAAGGTCACTGTGTTTGCTGTATGCTTCAGCTTGGGACCCTGATTGCTTTACCAACTGCTCATTGATGTTGTTTTTATAACTTGCAAAGGAATACTTCATTTCTTGGTCCAAGATTTTTATTTGTATCCTCACCTGCCACGCAAGGTAGCCTCTAGCTTGAATATAATATACACAAATTTAAAAACAAAAAACTATTTGGGAAAAGTACTTGCAAAGGACAAAGTGTACAGCAAAAATTTAACATAATCAGCAGAAAAATACGTATTTCTTCGGTGTTTTGCTTTTAAGGTTTCCATTCCAGCTGGGCATGATTCCCATTCTTACAGGGAGCATTATAGACATATTCTCTGAGAGGAAAGTAAAAACTTGGACAAAATTTTCAACAAGAGTTTCTGTTGAGGGAGTGGCCCAGCAAAACAAAGCGTTGGATAAACAGTGGATCAAAATGTTATTGGCTTGAACTGATAGATGTCAGTGGAAAAGCAGGAGAAGAGAGCGTAGCCAGGGCCAGGGCAGGATAAGTCATTGGGACAGATGTCTGTCTGGGATAAGTGGCAGGGACCTGGATGGGACCATTCCTCTGCTGGGGGGCTGGGGTGCAGTAATGCCCTCAGGGGATCAGAGACGTAGCAATGCATGAATGTCTCACCCAGAGTTTGGGCAGGTCTGGGTAATGATGCCTACTTTAATTTAAACAATAATTTTTGACGCACTGAGTGTTTGAGAAGCATGAGCTCCCAATTGTGCAAACTATGTCACAATGCAATTTCTAAACTAATATAAAAACTGACAGTGAAAAATGGTTATCATCCACAGTAGATATTACAGATTCCCAAAGAGCGCACCTTTAATGTTTTGTACAACATTAAGTTAAATTGGTTAAATTGGTTAAATTGGTTTTACCCGTCTTACACATAAGACAGGTAAAACTCCTGCCTTTCACATAATACTGTGTAAACCATTCTGTTCAAATTGAAGAAAAATAATAGCATAGTCAGGAGTCAATGCAAGGACAAACTGTTGATAAAATTCATCCAAGCCTATTCAGGGACTGGGTCTTTCCTTTGAAAGTTTTCACTTATTTGTAGACAAGACTGTTATGCTTGACAAAACCTAAGGTGATTATGAAATCCGGGGAGTCTGATGTGGTCCTGTGAATTTGGACACACAGATGAATTTTCTTCCATTAAAACAATTCTGCATAAGAAGTATTAAGTCTGGTAATGAAACTGTATATATGTGGTCATCCCCACCTTTTTTTCCAGAATTTTTTTGCAAATGTAAAAAATTTATAGAATACGACCTCTGTACCTGGTACCCTTTGTGCAAATGCCTTTTTAAATACCTTTCCAAGACCCTCTAACTCCTGGCACTTTTTTTGTGTATGTGCTTGTTTGCAACTATAAAATATCCCTGTATATTTCTTGGTCATCTTTTAGCCCTCAGTGATTTTTTACTACCACTTTTTTTAGGTATATGTCTGGAAGTAACCATTGTATTTGGGCTTGCACGCTTGGTCATACTGCCCCATTGTCCATCCTGAAAGTTGTATACAGATTTTGCAGGGTGAGTGCATTGTTTTACTTATTTCTAAATTAATTATTAATCCTTTCTTTACTCAAATGAATCACCTACTACTGGTATTATTTCTGAACCAAAGGACCTAAATTTAGGCTTCATCCAGTACTTTACATGGTCACCTATTTCAGACATGGAAAAGATTTTATTTTAAAGACTCACAAAGTATTCTTGAATTTTGAACTGAAAGAACAACATAAGACTCATAAATGATGTGGATCTGGGTTTGCAGTGATTCTACAAAGCTTCTGTTGCCATGACGTAAGCAGGAATCTTGTTATCTCCTGAATTTGAAAACTATCCAACACTGTGTGAATGTGATTCTGATTTAGATGTGGGGATGTACTGTAACACACTTTTCTATTTTTTTCCTTAGTATGTAAATGGATTTTCCTAAGTGTAAAATCTAGCTCAATATTCTTCAGACAGCTTGACTACCTTGAGGATTTTCGTTATTTAAGCTGACATATTTGATAATTCTTGGGCATATGTTTTCTATTAGCCTAGTTATTCCTTTCTAATTTTCATAGAGTCTATCAAACTGTAAATAGACATCAGATATTATTTTTCTATTCCCCTATGTCCAAACAAATTATAATTTAATGAATAACTTGCAGGTTTTAATCGGACTGGAGAAGAACTGAGGATCAGATTTTACAGCTGCGGTAAACACGGCCTAGCGCCACCCAGTGGGTTTTGTTAAAAAAGATGTAATTTCAGCGTATCCCACGTTTCCAAAAATCTCCATAAAACTTTCCATGGCCAGCTGTGACTCCAAGCCCATCACAGATACAGCTGTGGAATGAGTGGGATTTACCGCAGCCTCCTTCTCTTAATCTCCAGAGGATTTCTACTTACGGTCTAAACAGCTCACCATGTTAAATGATAAAGCAATTCTAAGGGCTGCTCGTGGTACCGTGAGATGATAGGATTGTTCCGGCTGCTCTTCCAGCAAAACTCCCAGGAGTTGGTGCGGCTGCGGCAGAGCTCTGTCGGAGCGGCCGGCAGGATCGGGGCATGGGACTCCCACCAGGGTCCCGCTGCGTGCCCTCCGCCCAGGGCTCTGACGGAAAACCACAGCTCAGCCCTTCGGACTTGTCACTGGATACAATCAACCTGCAGGAGCGGTAAAGGCAAGGCAGAAAAGTCAGCCAAGCTCTCAGGATAAGCACATCAAGCCTCTGTCGTGACTGTTGGTTTCGGAATCGTACCCCACCTGGAATACGCACTCCTAAGTTTCTCCTCCGGTTTCTGGAAGTGATGGTTATTTCAGAACAAATCAATAAATGTCACTGTGCATAAAATATGGGACAGATCAAATAAAGGTATTTCAGTATTAAAAGCTATTAATTTTGTGCAACATACGTTTGAATTACAATATTATTAAATTCCATTAAGCTAAAATGATATATTTAACTCAGACTTCAGAGTGCTAATTTCATAGTCCCCTCCAAGCTATTCCTGCAAAGGTGTTAGGGGTAATTAACTGCCATTTTCTCAGTAATTCGGAATCTGCAATTAATCAAAATGCAGGGCCTGAGTGATTGTAGAAAACAGTAACACTTAGTTTATTATGTAGCACATTCTCATTCTGGTTGTTTTATGATGGGATCAGCTACGCTTTCCCCCCAGAATTTATTATGCTTACCCTTCAGCCAATTAGTTTTTCTCACTTTACCTTAACTTAAAACCTGGTGAGTTTGTTATATATATGTGTAAGGTTGCTTGTCAGTTATATCGGTCGGAGACCTGCAGGACTGCATGTGTTTAAGCAATTAGGAACCCAGTATTGTCCAGAAAAATGGCAACTTTCTTAAAGCTATGTTTTTTCTTTAAAAAACGGGAATGGAAAAATGGAAGCAGTGAAAAAACTCCATTTGCCACAGCTACAAGTGCCTGGCATGGAGGGACACACAGAGCTGGCTGCTGTTACACCGCTCGGGGACAAGTTGTGCAGTCCAGGTCTACAGTCACTCGGTTGTGTTGTGTGAATACAGCCATGCTTCCAGATCACGCACGCAGGACAAAATTAATTGGTACCAAGGCGTTGTGATAATGATGGAGCAGAAACATTTGATTTCCATATTCAAAACCAAGCTTAGAGGTAGCATTTTCACTGAGGTTCTCATGCACTTTTGGAACTTAATCCTGGTGCTTTGGCACATGTTGATTTTACAGCTAGTCTCATGGGGAAGGAGATTTTAAAATTATAGCCAGTTAAGTGGCTAGTTTGCCGAATGCTACTTGTGTGGATAATAGTAGTAGGCCTCCAAGATGGCCTGACGGGATAGTTGTAATTGGCTTAGTTCATTTTTGCTTCCTAGCCGTTTAAACCTGCATCTGGAGATCCTTCTCTAATTTCACAGCTGTGGGGCTGAAACACATACTGGGGTGCAGCGGAGTTTAATCAATATTAAGAAAGATGGAAACTCTGGAGCAAACCGAACTTTCACAAGATAATTACCAATGTAAAATCATAAAAAGGACAATACTGAAAGACTTCTGCTGTTCCTAAGAGTGCTGGTAGAAGTTAATGTCCCACTTTGATAGGATTAATGCTGACTGAACAGTGGGCAGTACGTTACCACAGCACTACAACCACTTTGACCGGGACATTTATTTAACGCAATTATCATTTAAAAATCTCTGCTGCTGGAGACTTCTTCCTAACCTGTGTTACTAACCCCATCTCTCTGGGTGCTCACAAAACCAGGCCTTTATAATTAAAAATAGCTCTCGGGTGGAGCCCGTGCTCTTACTCAGCCACTGTGATAAGAGGTGCCTTGTTGCAAATGTGTTCAGAAGTCCCGCTCTGGGATGTTTTTTTTCATTTTTTTTTATTTATAGGAGCCTGGTTAATGCATTTGGCAAGCCTATAGAATAGTCCTTTACAGTTAATTTACGTTATACTGGTATTGGTGCTGCCCTCTCCTGAGAGCAGAGTCCACTCTTAGATAAAGGATGGGGCTTGTTGTTTGGCTCCTACCAGCTGTTGCTTTCTCATACTGATCTACAGAGGCCAAAAGACACTTTTTGGTGGGGTCACAGTCTGGGTTAAGAGTGGCCTAGATCATAGTGGAACAACACAGTGTACTGACAGGTGGGAGACATGAATATGAATGCGGAGGCAGAGGATCTTCAGTTTGTAGATGGCATCATTAAATGTAGATGGCATCATTAAATAAAACACTGTGATCATTAAATAAAACACAACAGAATGTGAGAGGATTAAAACCAGAGCCCTGACTTGGAATATGTGTGGTTTTAAAGGTATACTATATTCCTTTTTGACTCATGTATCCTATTTGGATCTGGATAATCCTAATGACCTTGCAAAGTATCTGAGAGCACTCGATTTGGCACAAATTTGGCAAGATAAATTGAATACTTATCTCCCAGGGAGCCTAAAGAGAGGTGATATTGAAAGAAGTGACACAAAATTGAGATTTCACAGTGTTTTAGGTAGATGTTAGATACACGTGAGAAGTGGCAGTATCACCCCAGCGATGGTTGCAGTGATGTAGTCACAAAATGACAAGCGGTATTTCAGTCTATCTTGCATGGCACCACACAGCCTTATTACTTTGTTTTCTTGAAAAAACAGTGCCAACATATATTTCTGTTCCTTGGTTGCAAAAATATAAAATTATATAGGAAGAGGAAAAAAAAGGGTCTTGTATTTCTTTTAGGCTGAAAGGGAAACACACAGGAAAGTGAAGTAATAGAGAAATTTAGAGAAAAGGAAAGCTTAGGAACAGATGTCATTGTTTATTTTTATTTCTCTCTCCTCCTCCCTATGATTATAATAAATTATCTCTTTTTGCAATGATTAGGGAAGAAGGGGATTACAGCAAGGTTGGACAGAAGCAGCAGATAAAACAGAATATAACCCCACTTAAATCCTCTATTCAACCTTTCTCCGAGATGGAATTCAAACTACTGTGTGAATCTGGTGCTTTAAATGAGGGAGGCTGTCAGAGCAGTAAACTGTCCTTAGACACACTTTGAATTGATCCTTGAATTGATTTTTATGTGCTGGTATGGATGAACTAGATCATCCACATATCTGGCTATTTTATGTTGGTTAAAATATGAATAATAGGAAAGGCAAGTAACGATTCAGAGATGTCAAAAGCAAAGGTCACGTCAAAAAAACAATGGGCCACTCCACATATTTCTGTGCAACAGACAGTATAAAAGATATTGATATTGTTGAAGAGAAGGCTAGTTTGCCTGAACTGTTCGTAACACTTTAAATTACTAATGCTGAGGAAACAATTTCGTCAGCTACATTTTTCACTGTTCATCCTGTTTGCCCGCTTTTTCAAAATCAAAACAGACACTTTTACAGCAGATTTTTAGCTCTTTGTTCCAAGTGTGTTTGTCACGTTCTAGAGCTTAGAATAAGATCCAAATCCACTGCTCTTTGTAATGCACCCTTAAAGAATTCTAGGCTAAATAAAAGTATTGCTACTCACCTTCACGTTATTTTCTAATACAAGCATGGAGATCAAGTTGATAGATAGCAAAAAGTAAAAATCCTAGCAACAAACCTCTGTGTTTTCATGAAAATGAACATGAAAAATTGTTTTCAAACTTCAGTGACACTAACTTCTGTGATAAATACATGGGCTTATTAGAATTTTCCACTTTGGAAACCCTCCTGTGTTAGAACACAAATAAAATGTGTTTTGGTTTGGGGGGGATATTTTTTTGTTTTGTTTTTTTTTTTTTTTCTTCATGGTCAGAGAACTCATGCTGTTTATCTACCCCGTAGAGGAAAACCATTATGCACTTTCAGCAAGTTGTAACTGAGCGGAGACTCTCAGGTCACGGAAAGCCAACAAGGTCTCAAAAAATTCATATTGATCAACTAAACCCAAAACTATTGGAGCATCTCCACCTAGCCTGAATCACTTGGAAAATCTTAAACGGGGTCTAAATGTGTGTGGATTGTCACTAGCCATGCAAATTCATCTTTTAAGAGGAATTGTTAAGTTTCCTTTTAATTTATGAACTATTACTTCTCACAAAAACATAGGACAAATGGCTTTTTACCTTCTCCTCTCATAAAACCATACAAAGCTTTTTGCCAGGCTAGTAAGCATTAGCAAAAGTGTTAATGTTAGTTTTGTATTGTAGGAATCCATCTCCTGGGATATAGATACAGTAGCATGATTTAAAGCTTTACCGTATTAAGGTTCTTTAAGTTTCTGCACATGCTGCAATTTTAATAGAATGTGTACATTCTTTCTGCACTCAAATGTTTTTGGTATTATACTTTGTTCTATTAAAAAAATGACACATACGAAACTGCACTTAGGATTAAGATATGACTACTTCATTATATAATTCGCATACTTTAAGGAATTATTTCCTTAAAAATGGTTCAAGCTGAAACTTGGCATACAAAGCTCTAGTTTGGGAAAGGCTGGGATGCAGAATGGTTTTACAAAGTTTCACGTAAATCAGCCTTGTCATTTTTTAATTATTTTTACAGAAGAGCACAACACCCGTTTGAGTACGTTTTCTTGTTCTCTTAATATTTGCTGAGTCTTAAATAGAAATAAGTTATTTTTCTGGGTTGTTTTCACAGCCTTTTCTTGTCAGTTTAAATGATCATTTCATCTTAAATAGAAAGTTTACCAAGTCTCAAATCCTACTTAGTACTTGTTTTGCTTCTCTCAAAGCATGTGTAGTGATGAATGTTTTAAGTTAATTTAGTGCTGTGAAAGGTGCCAAACTGTCAGACATGGAAACTAAAATAGTCTATTTGTGCTGAGAATGTTTATTTTATTTTATTGTTAAAATTGCAGTTGGAAGCTTCTCCAGCTTTGTGCAGCCATGAAGACCTGTAACGTTGGCGGACATGGGAGCTGGTGACAGGGATGAGGCTGTAAATGGAAGTCTGCTGGCTGATCTGTGCAATGGAAAAGATGACCTGGCACAGAGCACTGTATTTTAAGTACTTCTAGGATACTCATTTCCCCCCTCGCCAGTCTATCCAAAATTTTTCTGAAGGCAAAGCAAAACACACTGGGATAAAACAGTGTTTGATAGAGACTCATTGCCAATACACAGCAAAAAGATCATTAAAGTAATTTCCCATGATTAAGCACAGCGTGAGCTACTGTTGAGACCTCTTAGCTCGCAACTGGCCCCAGTTGCTCCTCTGCAAATCTAATTATTCAGCTGATTTCCCATAGTCACAAAGGCAAAACAGTAAAACATGCATTTTCTCTGGTTACGGATAGCAACTTCCGTTAATTTCTTACCAGTCCAGGACAAAGTACATCCTTCCTTCTTCTGTCTCCTTATGATCTTAATATTTTATTATTTTTTTTACGTTAGGAAGGAATTAACCTATGTATTCTAAATATGTACATCCAAAATCACTAGCAACTGACGGTTTTGTGCAGGCACATATTTCTTGGTGCTGCTGAACTGAAATAAACTTAAATTTATTCCCATTTTAGCTGTATCTTGTTATTGTCTTGCATTTAAAACAGTACAGTACAGAAGGAGTCAACTCTCTTACTCCCGGGGCAAGGACCTACATTCTCAGTAACAACCACTAGAATTATGTGAGTTAGAGAATATGTCCCAATGTACCTTTAACAAAACACTGTTTGTTATTTTTCATTAAGTTTACATTCTCTTACCAGAAGCATTTTGTTGGTAAGAAATTCATAAAAACAACTCAAGCCCATTGGGTGGGGGGGGCTTTTTTTGTAGATCTTATATCTGCTACAGTCTGTTCAATGTCACTGTGTTAGTGCAGGGGTATGGCTATAACATTCTTGCATGTGAAGCTGTACATCAGGCACACTTTAACAGATTTATGTCATCAACCCCCACACAGTATTAATCATTCTTCAAGGTCATTTTTAGCTATCAAAGTAAGTGCCTTAGTAAAATTGTCAAGGCAGCTTTCAAGCCAGGCCAGTNTATAACACCAATAAAAACCCTTCAGCAGTTTTACTGCAGGGAACTATAGGCATTTCGTGCAGGTTCAAAAGTTTAAAAAAAAAAAAAGCTGAGGAATTCACAAAACAAGTTTCTTGGCAAAGTGTCAATAAAGGTCTGTGATGGGAGAGTAACCATTCATCAGCATACATGCAAGCTGTCTCTGTTATGGAAACCAGGGCACATTTAAAGGAAAAATAAACAGATTTATCAGTCTGGTTACAATTTTATGAAGTACAACGTTGAAAGGTTTCCCCTGTCTGTTTCAGACACTGACAAGATAAACTAGACATGGCTAAGGCTGAATGTGTCCCTTCTGTCAGGTGCTATGATAAGTATGAAAAGCCAGGTATGCTTCACACACGGTCTCCAAATAAATCTCAGACAAGGTTTATGTTCTTTCATTTTGTTTTCCATATTTCATCATCACTGAAGCCAAACAATCAGTGACATAAGATTTGGGGATGTTTATTACCACACCAAATGGCTGAAGCCTGCAAGTATGGAAAAACACATCAAATTGTTGGTTTTATGGGAGATCATGCTGACATTTGGTAAAAAATATTTCAGTTATAATCACTTGGGAATTCCTCTGTTTGCTTTACATTTTGGAGAACTCGGCGACAAGAAGATGATGGTTTTCTGGGTCAAATTCAATTACGAAGGCTGTGCAGGCACAAGAGGCAGCCTGGAGGACAGTTAAAATACACTAGCATTTTACCGACATATAGGTACCAAATATCTGCTGTTGAGCTGATCAACGCTCACGGTGTTTCTACATTAAGTTCAGGATTATTTTTCACATAAATAAAGCTTGCAGGTATTGTTAATAGCAAGATGGAATGGAAATGTTATAAGTAAGGATGTCTGCAATGAGATCCTTTTTCTCCTGCTTTTTCCTCTTCTACATTTTTCTCCCAGAAGCCCTTTTCTTTAAGAGACACAAAATGCCACACTAAAACAAACTTTTGATATTGCAGTGGTCTCCTAAATGACACATGTGGGCAAAATAGAGGCTGATATAAGAGAGAAGTTAGTACACTGTATGAACCCCGCTCTGCTAGAGTCGCTGGCGAACCACAAGTGTTGTTAAGCCTCCTCCTTCCTATATTAGTACTAATGTAAGTCACCATCATACCTAGGAGCTCTGTAGGTATTCACAACTTTCTCCAGATCTCAAGAAAGACAGAAAATGAGAAGAAAAAAATAGAAAGAAAAAAGGAAAAATGTGACAGAAAATAAGGAACAAACCTCAAAATATGTAGGGAGAAATGGAATTAAAAGAGAAAGCTGACACAAGAAAGACATAACAAATTAAGTTGTGAGGAAAAATTACTGAAGGTGGAAGTTTAGTGTCAGGTTTTTTTCTAGGTTGAGCTCTTCACCTGTTTTTCTTTTCTTAACCCATGCTCCTCTGAGATATTTTATGCAACTGAGCTCTTGAGCATTTGCCTCAATTTTTAAAAAAAAAAAAAAAAAGATGTGGTATCTTCACTTTGATGGGCTCACAAATATCACGGCAGGACTGGCAGGACCCAGCAAGCTTGTCAAGATGTTCAAACTGCCTTAGAGCCAAGGCCATGAGCAGCACAGGAGCCTGCTATGGGCTCTTACATTCACAGTCACCTTTACTGGCACCTGCCCTATTTGAACAATGCTGACATCAAATATTCGGTATTTCCATTGACAAGTCCTTCCTTTGTAGCAGCCAGGGTTACACGAAGTTGCAGAGCTCAGTGGGTTTTATTGCGTGATGCACAAACAACTGGCTTGATCCTAGAGGGTCAAAATGACACCCATCTTAAACATGAATGAAAAATCTAGATCAAAACGGGCAGGGGAGGGGAGTGAAGGGACAGGGAAGCTCTGTTTTAATTAGAGCAACTGCGTTCTGGTTCAGGACAGGATGGGAAAGCTGTACGAGACATGATGTTGAGAAGTCAGCCAGAGATTAAACCATAACTTCCTTTGCACTCAGTACACAGAAATAATCCAAAAATTATTCTGAGAGAAAGCTGAGCATCAGAAAAGTCTGTCAAAGAGAACAACTTGGTGACACAGGTAGGAAAAAGATGCATCTTTTTTCTGATGTGTACTTTAAGTCATTTTAAATAAAATTACATAATTTTGTGACAAGAAAGTTTTACCTTTACCAAAGTCCAACTTTCTCCAAGAGCAAGCACTTCAGCAAAAGAAAAGCAATAAGCCATCTGTTACTGCGTAGGAATAAAGGACATCATGTTACATCAGAATAGGGACTGAAGATTCTTTTTGTGCTGAGCTTTTTAGCATCTTGACGCTACCGATTACACGTTCATAAAGCTGAACGGAGACATTTTCTACTACTCAGGAGAATGAGAAGATTTGATTTCATTCAGCTATGCTGCCAACATCTTCAAATAGGGAACCATAACAGACTGGCTATTTATGGTCTCCATCTGCCCACAACGAGAATTACACTCCCCTCCCTGTCCGAGAGCAGTTGACTCTGTTGGTACTTTCTAATGAAGATGATGGCCATTTTCCGCTATCTGCTGGATCCTCGGGCACATAATCTTGCTTTTGACCTCAAAATTTGCTATTTAGGCTCTTGTGATCTCAGACAGCACCACTGTTATTCGTGCATGATCAGTTACAAGGATTAGAGAATGTAAAAAACAATTTTCTTATGTAAATACATTTGTTAATTATGAAAAGGAACAGGAAAAGCATACAAAGCAAGAGGTTGGCAGATTTACACTGTAAATACAGAAAACTGGAAAGGCTTCTCTTACAAAAAAGTTGGTATTTAAAACTAGAGAAAAAAATTGGAGAATTTAGAAGAGACATTTACTCAGTTATGCATAAAGATAAAAAACTCTTCAAGTCTAAAACAGAAACTAAATTCGCTTCCATAAGCTGTATTTCCACTTCTGCTAACTGACTAAACACCTTAAGTCTATTTGGTAATATTAAAATTCAGTACTGTTAAGAAGACAGTAATGAAGGAAACAAGGAGAAGAGGCAACCTGACGTTCACAGATAAAAATGAACAATAAAAATGTACCTGCTGGGATTCTGTGTTTGATTTCAGTAGCCCCACTACTCTATGGTAAAAATCCTATTGACTTGATCAAGACTAGACTTTCAACCTTGGCTTTTAAAAGGGAGAAATAATTTTAAAGAAATAACAGAGGCATTTTGCCAAGTGCACATTAAATACAGATGGGGATTCCCATTTAACTTCTGCTTCAGCTGCAGAAACCAGGCATTCGTGATTAGAGAAGTAAAGGAAATCTGTGATTCTTTGAAGACTGCAAGTAATAGGATTAATTTGTTGGGTTCATGTTGAGAAAAATAGAGTGACAAAAAGAGCACCTAGTGGGTGGGACCAAAACTGAGAGTTGGGGATGGTGCTAACTCCTGAAGCACAGATGAACAAATAAATAGAAAGCTGAGAAACAGTTCTAGAAGAAAGCCGTTATACTAATACAATAAATCAATCATAACGTACTGTACTCTAAACAGCACTTTTAAAGCTGAATAAGATGAGAAACAAAAGTATAACATGTATCACTGTCAAATCCTCCTAAATCTAACTCACTGTCTCACGAAGCTGGGGCAGTGTCCAAGGTGTGGTCTCCTTGTACCCAGGATGCTTGTAAGTGTGCTACCCTCTGACTCACCCTGAAAGCTTGCCGTTGGCCTGGTCCAGGTAAGAACCTTCCTTAAAATTCTCCAAATTCTCAAAAGTTAAATTTGCCTCATCCAACTCCTGTCTCAGGAGTAGCTGCTAATAACTGGAACATGATGAAATACCATTTATGTTACCGAGACATACATGTTTAGCATGATACGAAGAAAGATGCCAAAGGGCCAGCGGCCCTCCCAATTCATGACAGTTCTAAGGTTTTCTTTCTTTTTTTTTTTTAATTATATCAGAATTTTAATTAATCTGGAACATACTCAGTTCTTGGGTAGCATACATTTCTCCAGCTACAATCATGCTTTGAATTGAGATGGGGCTTACGTGTACACCTCTAGTCCGTGAAGAGGAAATCTGGGGTTCAGGCTGGATGGGGGCAGCAGCGCATCCCAACAGTCCCCTGACTGATCCTCCACGGCAGGATCCAGCTGGTGGAGCACGTGGCAGAGCCCCTGGCATAGCCATAAATTACCTACACTGTGTGTGACTATGATTAGCTGTTTGACTTCTCGTTAAGCAACACTTACAATATCTGTAGGCACACAGTAAGCAGTTTGGAATCGCTGATTGCACTCTTGATTTACGAGGGGTGGTGGAGAGGGATGAAGAGAGACATGAATCTTGTTACTCTTGCTGCAGCTTAGAAATGGGTAGCAAAACTTAACTCACAAGAAACTAGACAAGAATTTAGCTGTTGCCTCACAATATGTACATTTGGGGCTTGCCTTTTATTTATTTATTTATTTAATTAATTAATTTAAAGTAATTAATGCAATATTTCTCTTACTAGTTTCGCTAGAAATGAGTATCAATATAGGGAAAAAAGGCTCTCCAGATAGCATTTATTTACTGTCCAGCCTAAGCAAAACCAATACTGATAAGCGTAAGCTCAAAACACAATTTAGATTTGTGAGATTTCCAGACAAAACAAGGTTAAATGTGCTTGGAAGAAATTCAGCTATAGATCTGCATATTGGACACGTGTCCCATCATAACTTCCAAGCTATTGGACAGTTGCTCGTCATTTCTTTTTCAAATGATGTTTCCAGATCAACAAACTTATCCTTCCCTGGGATCAATCACTTCCTATGTCTTGCCTTTTAGAATGCAACCCTTTTTTTGTCTGTTTTATGACAACTAGTAACACTCTGTGCTTCAGCTCTGTATTAATCTTCTGAGAATGTTATTTATTTTACAGTATTGGCACAGCAGAAGACTTTCCTCTGCTTTTGACGAGGGGCCCTGGAGACAGCTGACACACCACTAGCACAGTGCCAAAACAATACTGTAGGACATTCAGCCTAAACGAGCACAAAATATTAAGATAACACCATTTCTTTTTCTTCTGATATTATGTTATGAAGAGTGGACTGAAATTAAAGTTTTACTCTCCTGTAACCTCCTAACCATACCCTCCTAACTGTCTTAGCTTCAGGCCTTCAGCAGAAGTCCTGCTATTCCCCATCTTGGCCTTGCTGCATAGTCCTGGGAAACATACTACATAAATTGCGCAGGCTCACGAAACTAAGAATTTACTTTATTTACCACTTAAACAATATTTTAGTACTGATCTCACAAACGGCCTCTTAATTTTATATTGAACTAGTGAGAACACTAGTCTCCTTATAGTTTGTGCGCAAAGCTTTTCCAATTACAAAATCTGCCAACTCAAAGGGAAAAAGCGGTGTGGATTAGTTTTTGTACCTGAAAACAAAGAAACTCTGCCAATTTGCTAGCACTAAAGACTTTTTACAGAAAGACATTTTAAATTATTTTTTTTCAAAATATATTGTTGGTGTTTCAAGTCTAAGAGCAGATGAAACATCTCAGTGGTGAATGGCAATTTTTAGTAAGACTAACAGAATGAAAGTCTTTAAGCACAGATGGCACCTGTCAAAAAGAAGCTTCCATTTTCTAGAGTTTTAATAAGCAGAGTTGCATGAACACTGGTCCCACATAGACTGTTTTTCTTGATTGGGTCCTACACTAATTTTAATATCCCATCCCACTAGAAAGCAGTGTGAACATCTTCCATAGCTTAGTGCATAGTTCCATTATCTCCTATTAGCTGTCTTTCATAGCACATTTATTCAATGCTGCCTCTGAAGTTATGAATTAGTCTTTTTAGATTGGAGATTTTAGAGAATCCCCTTAATTCCACTGTGTAGTTAACCTCAAAAAAATCATACAACTCCTAAAGTAGGTCAATGGATACTTTCATGACTAAGCCTGAAGCAATCCGAGACAGATCCACATCCACCCCGGAGCACAGACATACCACAAGCACAGTCGCGTATCCTATCACCAATATTCACACATACGGCAGAGTGTTACTGATGTTTTTGAGTCCCCGCACACACAAGCCTGAAATCCCTCTCAAAGACAAATCCCCGCCACCATTACATAAGCAGAGCTCAGTTTGCTCTCAAAATGTAATTCATTACTAGAGGTAAAGATTTCGTTATCCACCTTTTCTGCAAGATTCTAATGGTTACACTGCCTACATGTAAAACACATGGATTTATGTTCAGGTGGGAACATCACTCAACATGCTAAGCAGGATTAAGGCACCTTTTAACCTTCCCAGTGAAACAAGCACTTAGGACACACAGACAAGCACTTAAGACACCCTCATCCAGAACAAGGACAAGCATAATTGAGCCCATTACTGTAGTTCAGTGCGGTCAAGTGGGTTAGGGTCTCAACTGCCAGGACAGTTTCTGTATTTTACTTTGTGACTGATATGGTGCAGAGAGCAAAAAGTGTAATCTGATGTCACCCTTTTTACGTTAATATAATTTAAATGTGTCTATAGGTGGTATTGTCACAGGACAGCAGCCTATGCAGGTTGGCAGTACACAGAGAAATTCCCCCACCTCCAAATCGCTCTTTAAAATCTGAATTCCAGGTCTTAAATCACCCATTGATATTTGACATCATCAATGCTGCGCTTTTGATGATTAACAGTGGTTTTATGTGAAAGCTAAAATGCCTTGATGAACTGAAGACAGGCACGGACGTTTCAACCTCTTTGTCCCGTGGAAGCAAAGGAGAACAGATTAGTATACAGCAAACACAGAAAAACAGGGGAGCCTGAATAAACACAAAATAATTACATGTTGTAAAAAAAAACCACAAGTGCAGTAAAGACAAAACCAAGTAGTTTCCTCAGCAGCAGAGCTAAGGATGCCCCTCTTCCCATCCCCTTGTGCCTAATAATGTGCATAAGGTGCAAAGTTCTGCCTGAGGCTTTTCCCACTGCCATGGAGTCCACAGAGGGGTTAGGGCTCACCACAGCTGAACTTGGGTCACTTTTTCTTCAACAGGGGAACAAATATCATTTCTCTCCTCTGCCCGACTTATTTCCATGAAACATATAGGAATTCAGTATTTCAGTTAAGTAGACAGAAGTCTGCAAACTGGCCAATAACCAAAAATTTGCTAAGGAAGAACAAACAAACGCACCTACACATCACAGCATTTGCATGAGCTTGTATTCACAGGATGGCCACATAAGCCTCTTTCCCTATACAACCAAATTAAGGAAAGAATCTGAAATACGAACAGTGAAAAACTGGATGAATGCATGTATTAAGTGCACTTTGAGATATACGAAAACTAGAAAATAAACTAAACTAACACGGTCACAGGAGCTAGTGTATATACAACAGTTTTGATGCTGAAATACAGAACACATACAGGTTCTGTTTGTCTCTTCCAGTCTTATTTCAGTTAGCTCACTAGCCCTCTCTGTTGTGGCTGTATTATACTTCATCCTGCTAAAATATTATTTAGATTAAAAAAATGCAGCTTTATATATTAGTTCATTTTCCACCTGAATAAACAAGTTTTCTTTACAGTCAACTGTAATACAGAAGGACCCTGCTATGTTGCAAAGGAGGGAATGAAATACATCTGCTGGCTCTCACTGGCTTTATTAATTTAAAAGAGGCATTATGAATGTAGTCCAAGGCTGGAACAGCAGCAGTCAAAAAGTACAACAAAGTGCAAAAGCGTCCTTTGTCATTCAGAACCTTTTGTGTTTTTGACAAGGAACTTTGTAACTGCTCCAGTAGCACAGCACTAATAGAAAGTAATGCTCTGAAGCTAAAATGCTTACCAGAAACTTCCTCTCATCAAATACAAGTTCACAGAAGTTTTGAGTTCTTTAGATGACAGATGTGGTGAAAAAGCCTGACAGAAAAGGCAATACTCCACCCTGTGGCATAGTGTGAGAACAGGCAGAACCCTTCTGCAAGCCAGACTCTTCCAAGTCCTACATCGATTTGACATATAAAGTGTAAATTCATAGTGGATCAGAGTAGTTTTCTTGGAATCATGTTCTGATACATTTTTTAAAAAAAAAAATAAAAAACAAATTCAAGCAATTTCACCAGAATATGAACTGGGACGAAAAAAACCACCCTTTTGCTTCCTTACCTAACAATGCAATTCAGATACTTAGAATGGAATACTTCTTGACTTGAAATTACTATTTGCACACTTTAAATATGTTATGTCACACTTCGAAAAACTAGAGTAGCATTTTGAATGGACTGAAAACGTCTGGTGAAAAGAGAGAAATTTCTTTAAAGAGAAGTCTTTGATTTTCCTGCTATTCTTAGGAAAGGTTTTGAAATTTCAAAAATTTCCTAAAACTAAAATTTTATCCTTTGTACTCTGGGTTCATGAAGAAATTTCCAGGTTTTTTTCTTTTCTTTTTTTTTTTTTTTAATCCTTCTCTCCTAGTCAGTTTTCTATAAAATTAATTGAATTTTTTTAGACCATTTACCAAAGCGTGGTCCAGTAAAGAAAAGAAGTCTAACCATAAACAACTGCAATCATTAAAAAAAGAAACAAAAAAACCCTGAAGTATCAGAACTGTCTGTACTCAAGTTTTCCTAACCACTAGAAATACTATTTAAAGAATAGGTTTTTTTCAGTGGTAAGAAAAAAAAAAGACATCACCAAACTTAAAGTGCAACAGAAAATGAAGATATATGGCTTTTTTTCCTTTGTTACATTTATCAGTATAGAATTAGAAGTGTTCAATAGAAAAATGTTGAGAGAAAGAATCCTTCACCAAGTTTTCACATAATCTTTATGATATGAAGAAGCGTTGCTTCTACCTACTGTCCCTCCTGGTGATGTTGAAGTGCTTGCTGCAATGCAATCTGAAAGCATTTAAGACTGAAACCTACCTCAAGCCCAGTGAGAACTCTCAGATCAAGACACTGCAGAGATATTCAGTCTATTTTTTCACTTTACACCCACAGCTATTATTTGGCTAAAAATTATCTCTTTTTTTTTTTTTCTTTCTTCATGAAGCAGAGATCTGTCTTATTGATGGTATTTTAATTCAATCCAGTTTGTTAACATCTTTCCACTATTTTTTCTTTCAAGTGTAATTCAGAAATTTGACTGCCTGTCTCACAATCTTCTATTTCTAAGACTTGTTCATAAAATGAGAAAACAGCCTTTGGGGAATTTGTTTTGCCTGAGAAAAGATGTTTGCTGCACTTAATTAATAGGAAGATAAAAAGTTATTTGCAACAGCTTGTTCTCACATTCGTCATCAAAATGTTGCAGAACCACAGATTTACAGAATAAATACAAATCAGGAATGAATAAGATGATGCTGGGGTCTATTTTGGGATCATTTCTGGCAATGTTTTTGCAAACCAGCCATTGAAGTGAGATAGAAGTAACCACAATACAAATGACTACAGAAGTAATCTGTGAGCATCTGCATATTTTGGTAAGTACTTTATAAATACTACCCTGGTAAAAATATGATTTTACAAATGCACTTAAATCTATACTACATGCACACTTTTCTCTCCCTCAGAAACCTTCCTACTGTCCATAATACCATTCACTTGGCCCAAGGAAACTAAGAGGTCAAGTTTAACTAATGTCTATCTTAAATGAAAAGATGAATTTTGAAATTATATATATGAAACCAGAATTATCCTCTCTCTGAGAAAACTAGGAAAACATGGGATTTAGTAATAACAGACAAAGTAGGACACTTATGCTAAATTCAGTTTAACATTGAGAAAATCATATCAAAATAAATTATCAACAAATACCATTAATCATCAGTGAAGACTGTTCCATGTACTTATTTTTAGCCACAATATATGGAATTTCTTTGAAAGGCAGAGGTCCTCAACTGCTTCTCTGTGTAGAATGACACACCAGAGGTGAAGGTGTGCCCCTCTTCACAAAGCCACAAGCTAATGTCAACAGGATCCATGAAGAAATCTACAAATACCTACACCATCTGTGCACTTTTTGTTTTGCTGCTGGGTTTTGGGGTTGGGGTTTTGTTCAGCAGGGAGACAAATAGCTGTCCTTGCAGGAAAGTGCTTCAAAACACTGGTCATCTTTGAGTCCATGGAGAGTTGACCAAATCTCTGGAGAAAAAAATGAGTCTTCAAGCACAAATGAAATAAACTGGCATTATCCTGAAAGAGGGTCAGATGTCACTGGTTTGTTACCTGAAACAAAAAAAGGAGCTGATGGAAAAATTTAATAGTGCTCCTAGACTAAGTCTTAGTTCTCCTGTTGTTGATATTAATGATTACTGAAGCAGCATAAATTTGCCTTTCTTTTTAGTCCAGCTTTTAAATGTTGATTTGACAGATCCATACAGCATTTTTAATTTATCCATACACTAACACTTATGAAAAAGTAAAAGCACAGACTGTGTCTTCATACACAGTAACAAACAACCCTAAATGGTTGACTTTATGAAGGCCAACTGTAGCCCAGTCCAACTCTCCTTGAAAACAAGACAACTCTGGCTTCAACCAGCTTCATGAATGAGTTATTCCACACTTGTTTTGACAAAATGCTTTCAATCAAATCTGGGACTATACTTGCAGAGCCTGCATTCCACTAACTGCTGCGCTCCCAGGTTCTCAGCAGAAACTGTGTGTGCTGTACGTGTACTTATCACAATGAGACCATGCCCACTGATCATGGCTTTGCAGACTGAGCTGCAATATTATTTCTGAATGCAACCTTAATCGCAACTCAGTCAAAGTGTTTGACAAAGAACTGCTTCTTTCAGTGTTCAAACTTCCAGTGGATCAGCCATGCCCAATGTGAGCTTCTGAACAACACACTGACTGACAGACTGGCTCTTACCAGAGCTTCTCAAACACATGGTTCTCCTCAATCAATTTGTGCAGCCCAATGAAATGTGCTGCTCTTGAATGAGGCCTCATGTTTCAGGTGTAGTAAGAATATTCCTAGAGAAGTCCCCATACACCAAAGGCATGAGTGAAAGAAAGCATAAAGAAGGAGCATAGAGGACAAGGAGCAATAGTCAGGCATATCTTGGTACCTGCACTCTTATTCAGTATCATACAGCTTTAGAAATCAAAGGTCACAGAACAACCTTCTAGTCATATGAAATACACTAAAATAATCCATAGAAGAGCAAGGTATTGATAATGAGTTTTGTACCAATATTGTTCCCTCTATTCATAAGGTTTCTTTGCTATGTAATAAGAACTTCTACAGTTCACTAACCTTCTGTACAGCAAGTTCATTTTAGCTGTTTCTGTAGACAGATGTCTCAAAGAAGTCTTTGTAGAGTTGAACTGTCTCCGGCCAAGAGAGAAATGTTCCAGCAGCAATAATACACTGTATCAGTGTGGGAGATGGGAGGAGATGAACTGTGTATTCAATGTCTCAGAGCAGCAGTCCTTTAAAAGCTGTGGAGGATGGATAAAGTGGGAAAACTAAAGCTTACTCCTTCTTACACATCTTTACCTGAAACAGCTGGCTCTAGGGGAACTTGAATCAGGTGAATTGCTATAAGACTTCCAGCTTATTTAACCCAGCTCTAACTTAGTTATGTGTAAAGTCATGATGAAGGACACAAAAATCATGATCTGTGCCTGTAAAAAACTGACAATGTTGGAGAAGTGCAAAGCTTGATTTTCAGAATCTTGTTTTTGTTCACATGAATCCAAAAGACAAAGTACCTTCTCCCTATAAACAGACTAAGTCTACTGGATACTGAAGTCCTTCAGGCTTTATTGAAATTACAGAAATTCTGAAAGCTAAATAGCAGAATAGAATCAACATTATGGTAAGAAAAATATATGCCTTACTAGAATAAAACTATTTCAGTCCTTTCATAGCCAACCCTAATAATCCTGAGAGAATCAGATCACATAACCTCTTCATAGGTATATGGAAAAAAAATACCACTGCAACACTTTGGGCATGTAACTACCCCCATGCTTTTTACAGTAAAGGTCTGCACTGTCTGAAGGCTATCAAAGGTTGGGATGCTTCCAAAGGCAAACTGTTTATTCAGAGGCAGATTTGATCAAGGCTCATGTTTTCCAAAAGGCCGCTAGCTTACTTAGGCCCTTTAAAAAAATCCTTTCCTAGAGCTCATCCTCCGGGCTGTTTGGGCTGCATATTTTAAGCAGCAGAAAATTGCCAAATCAAAAGCAAAGAAATTGCTTCCAAGAGAAGCACAGAAAAGACAAAGAGCAAAAGTTAACACTGCAGATCATTGCAAGCTTCAGAGAGTACAAAACAATTGTTTTAATGAAGGCTAAAAATACTTTCTTCTAAGAGCGCTTGCTCTTCTGCCAAAGGCATGCAATACACTGAGAAATATGTTTGCAGAATCAAAACATTTATAATACCAAAAAGAAGCAGTCCTTGCTTTAGAAACTTAAGAGCTGGTTAAGTTGGAACTACAGTTTTCATAATACAGACAAAAGATTATCAACCACAGACAGAAGTGAATATTGGCTTTGTTGCCAACTTAATGTTAAAACGGGAAAAAGAACAGCATGTATCTTCTCTAGATCACCTGATAGTTACCTTGGTGTAACTATCAATACAGTTATAGGACAAAATCCAATTTTATTTTCTAACCCTCTCTTTGTTATGCAGCAGAAATGAGTTATACTAGAATGTAAATGAAAAAAAGGAACAGAAGGGCCGTGCAAACAAATATGAAGTCACCTGGCCTCACTGGAAGATTTACAAATGTTTGTTTTCTGTTTTCAAACATCTCAACTTAACTCAAAATTCAGTACGACTCTTCATTTGTAGTCCAGGGGAACACAGAAAGCTAAACATCTATAACGATCAAACTTCTTAGAAACTTTTATGCAAAGTGTCAAGTTCGGCTTCTTTCCTTTGTTAATTTCAAGCATCGGAAAATCTTTTTTTTTTTTTTTTTTTAGGGGAAAAAACAAAACAAAGTGATTTAAAGTCATGAATAGAGTGACAATTCACTTTTGAAAATCCAAGTTTTCTTGCCATATTTAGTTAATGCTGAAACAGTGTCTACAGCAACATCAACAGTGCAGCTGTGAGGCTGCCAATACTGGCTCCAACTACGAAAAGCACTTTTCTTCAAGTCTTTTCTTCACTTTTCCCCTTCCAAAGACACAAAACAGCAGAAAACCATCAACTGCTTCGGTCAAATGCCAGGCAATGAAGTCTACAATTTCATTGCACCAATTTAATGTAACATCTTACATTTAATGTAATAATATTTGCAACAACTTGTTCAGCAACCATGAATTGCCAGTTCCTGCACTTAATTTATTTTTTAATTGCTCTCTTCTGTTGTATGACAAGAAAGAAAACCAAAAAATGATATAAGAGGGTGCCAGCCACACTTGTGTGCCCAAAAAATCCTGCCTTTAAATAAGGCCCATAACTGAGACAGATTACATTAGGCTTTCAAAAAATTTGCTTAATACCGTCAAAAAGCCAGTTTGCATAGTTTCTTAAATTACAGTAGGTCTTTCTTTTTCAGTAAGAGAATGGTTAAGCAGCAAAAGTGGGAAAAGAATATCAAAGTGCTGAAAAGCATTTATACTATCTATGTTACTTGATTCATTAGTTGCAACTTCAGTTCTTCCCCCCGGAATGTCTCCCTTCACACTGATGGAAAGCTGGAACAGAGCAATTCAAAACTCTTGGTGCTACAAGCTGGTTCTATGAACTGGTGGGGCTTGGCTCATGCCACAGTCACCAACAGTGGGTCTGCTGAAGATGTGTTTCCCTTCCCTAAAAGGGAAAGTAAGCTATAATGATTATTAAGGACGAACAGATGAAGTCATATGACTCTCAGTCTTTGGTTTATCTGCAATAGCAACTGTCTCCATCCTTCTCTTCCCATAGGCATCACTCAAAAATGCCATTCTCCTCTCTTCCATACCTACTCATCCAACTTCTTCCATCAATCTATTTAAAAAAAAAAAAGAAAAAAAAAAGGTGTGTGCGAGGAGAACCAAAGGATAATTTCTGACCGTAAATTATATCCCAACCTTCAGCCTGTCCTGTGTATTTAAAGTTTAAGCATGTTAGGGTGAGCCTTTTTGTGTTCTCTGCAACACTTAACACACCAGAATACTGCCCTCAGTTGACCTCGTAGTGTGCTGCAACAAACATGTAACAAACTTTATCCAACTTCTCAGGTTTTGTCACAGTACAGGAAGAATGGACAGATGACACAGTGTCCGTGAAACTGAATGTAGTTCAAGTGTGTGTTGTCACATGTAGAAACACAACAGGGACAATTCATGTTCATCTCCTCAGGACTGTCCAGAAACTGGTTTCAAGACCAAGCATGCTGATGAGCAAGCAAGAGAGGAAATACTGAAGTTTAGCTGCCCTTAAACAGATATTTAAGCTCACCTTATAGGTCTTCAAAAAGTTTTCACTTGGTTCTTTATGGTGTTATGATAATTTTAAAATGCCTATGATGTACCGCCATGCCATCAAACCTGGAAGACAGAAACTTAGATTTGACTTGGTAAGTCTGGATCTTTAAAGATACATAAAAGACATTAATATAGCACAGTCAGCCCTGAAATAAGTATTGTCCCACTTCAAATTCAGAACGTGTTCAATGTGAATGGATGTGTTATTAGGCACTGTATATAAATCTAGTGAAGTGAGCTAATAGCATCAGCATAATCACTAGAGAAAAATGTTTTCTCAATAAGAACAGACAGATGAACAGCAAGTCTCCACATACATGCTATTTACTTACAAGGCTTCCAAAAAGCTGGTTATATCTTCTTGTAATAGGTAAATCAATACCAAAGTAATCACTGCCTCCTACTTCAGGTAAAGACTTAGCCTTGTCACTCTACAATCCTCCCCAGAATTCCTCACAATAGAAAAGAGCTGCAACCAAAAGTACTGATACTCAAAAAATGATCATACATGTACACCAGGAAAATTAGTTCTTAGTAAAGGTACATTTGTTAATGTTTAACTGTCATTATCCCATTGTCAGAACTTTCCACTAACATTAATTCCAACAGTTTGGAAAACACTGACACTAGCTACCTCCTATTCTAGAGAGCAGTGTTTGAAAGTTACAACTAGCACAAAAAGTTGGGAGATGCACTTTAGTTTTTTTAAAAAAAAACCACCGCTGTGAAGTCAATGAGCTCGGTGCATAAAAATGAACTTTACCAAAGTATGTTCCATTACCAACTGCTTTATCGGCCTATATCTCAGTGGTATTCTAACACATAAGTTGTGCTTCATTACACCAGATTACATTAATCTTCTCCTGTCTTCCCTCTTGCTCTGAATCAACTGATCATACTGTTTTTCCTAGAGTACCACAAAAGGTGTTTTGAAAGATCCAAGACACTAGAGTTTGCTTAACCTTTAAGTCAGGCTGCAGAGTCTCATTCACAGGCATTCATGGCCCCTTACAATAATTAAAAATAAAAAATTAAAAAAATCTCTTCTCAGCCCCTGGGAACTGAGGTGTATTTCCCAGAACCTCAAATGTAAGCCTAATCTGGTATATAAAATCAAGACACTGAGCAGCAAAGGTGGAATTAGAGTAGCAAAGACCACAGCTAGCTACTGGTTAATGTGCGGAACCAGGAAGCAGGGAGAGGTGAAACATGTGTTCCTGTAATTACATTCCACTGTTCTCCTGTGCCTTATTTTCCAGTAAATGAAACAGGAGAGATATTGCTTCTATCCCATTTCTTCTATCACTTCTTAAAAAACTCCTGCCTTTAAAGCTGTTGGTGCATGTATGCACACAAACATCACTCCACCTAGCAGAGCAGATTGTTTAGTAAAGAAATATACATATGCATGTTGAAAACAGGATTTTATTGGAAGTATATCAAAACCGTCTGAAATCTTATTCAGGAAAGGCACTTCAGACTTTGTCCTTTTTCTTTTTAGCTTTGGGTTCTTGGGACAGCTGAGATAATTCAGTTTCTTCGACTTCATCACAATGCTTTCTTTTCTTTTTCTTTGACTTTTTATGGTCGCTTTGGTAACCACTGGAGTCACTGGTAGGCAATACATGTTCCTGTTCTTCTTGCTTATGCCTTTTGTTCTTCTTCTTCTTCTTGCCTTTATCATCACATAATCCATTAACAGCATCAGCACTTTGCTCTTCTGCGTGTTCCCTCCCAGTGTTATCCGTCTCACCTAGAGGCTCCCCTGTGACATTGTCTCCCCCAGAGTCATTCAAACCATTTTCCTGGTGGTCAAGGTTTCGAATTTCATCTCCATTTGTACTGTCAGTAACGGTCACAGACTGCTTGGGCCGCATGCTGTAAAGAAATATACAAAATAGGCTTAAATAGAGACATCTAAGTGTACCTCAGACAGTGAAATGTCAGAATTTGCTAAAACATACTGCTAAAACCAACAACAAATGGAGAACATGATACTCTGGTTACAGACAATCATAAAGCCACTTTAATACTTTCAGGGTAATTTTTATTTCCTGACTTGCTTCTTTCTTACCACACAAGCAATACTCTCTTTCAAATCTTAGCCTAACTTTCTTCTATAAAATGCTGTACAGGCCATTTTGGTATTTCCTCTTTTCTTGTACTCCTTCATCCACTAATTCATAATTACACATTATGTAGTAAAGGGGTTTTTTTAAGTTATTCACAAACAGGCACAGCCAATGGCCTGTTCAACCATACGTGAGACACACTGCTGGTTTTACCAAGCAATTGCCTTGCTGAAGTCTATACAGTTAAAACAAAGGTGATGCCAGAAAAGTCAAAAAGAGAATAAAAAAACCACCTCAAACAAAAATAAAAAAATTCAGCAGGTACCTTGCAACCGAGTGCACTGGAGAATGGAAAGAATGCGGTTAAAAACCATGGAGGAGGAGACGTCCCCAGGGGCACTGAGGACAAAATCGTTACATTTCATTGCAAGTTCACTGAAACAATCCAGAACATCCTTCCAGGTTCAAAAAGAAAAACCAAACAAAAAATGTTATGATTTTTTCAATAGTAGTACTCTATGTGTGTGTGTGTGTGTGTGTGTGTGTGTGTAAGTAAACAGCATTGTAAACATTGTGTTCAGGAACTGGAGTGTTTTCACTTGAAAAGCCTATGCACATTCATAAACACAGCTACTCTAGACATTTGGGGGTGCTGTTTTGAATATATATTATTTATGCAATCAAGAGTTCACAGGTCAGCACAGGCACGATTTTTAAAGCTCAAAAAAAACCTAATTTTATTTTTCCAGAGAAAACTTCCATTCAAGTCCTTAACACTAGAAAGTTTAGTTTAAGATAACTAACACAGGGTATATATAGACATGGGTTTGTGTGAAAATAAGAAAGCCTAAAGATTAAGACGTTAATTGAAACAATTTAGCTTGTAACAAATCCATTAAAACATTTAAAAATATTCTCTATTAAGGGACAATACCTGCTTTTAGTGAGTCCTCCTCGAATGAAGAACACCCCAGCTGCATCGGAATCCAAGTGCAATACCTGAAATTTGAGTTCATCCCCTATTTTTAACCCCAGCTCTTGCCACTGTACGATCGACATTTGTTCGGGTTTAGGGATAGAAGCATTGAAGCATCCGTGTATCAGACAGCCAATATGACTAGGGGCAACTTTATTAATTATACCCTAAAATAGAAAAAGAATGTCGTATCAAGCGATAGTAAAGATCACCCCTTTAAATGCATACATGATACATATTTACTTTCCTATATGGACACTTTTCAACAAGACTTTATTTGCACAAGTTACAAAAGTCATTTTATCTAGCAAATAAGCTAACTTTTCTTCACTAAAATCAAGCTATTCCTGCACTATCTTCATACAATTCCTCCCGAAATAGAAATGAACCTGTATCTGGCAAGATCAGCCAAAGGTAATTCCTTCCTCACACTACAGCCATCAACTCCGCTTTAATGCCATTTGTAGTCTGACTTACTTGCTTAAAATGGCCTTCATGCTGGAACAGCACTACTTAGCAGCTAAAGATACAGATGACACATAAAATGCTTTTAAGTACTTCATTCAGTGGGTTTCTGACACATTTGCACGTCAAACATTATTCACCTTCGTTTTCCCCAAGGATAAATGAAAGACACTGACAGTTTTCCACACTCTTCCTAGCATGAGGACACATTCATTTCTTAATTACATGATCTATAAAGACACAGGTAATGCTGCAAAAGGTCTGGCACAACAATGAATGGACGCCAACTCTCAACTTATTTTTCCCACAAGCACTGAAGCAAGGGTGTTAACAAGCTTACAGCTGTTCTGAGAGCCACACATCTCCTTTTACTGAAAGGCAGGCTTCAACCTGATGTACTGCTCTTGTGCTCGAAGGAAATAAATCCATGAGAACACCCTAAACATTCCTGCCACTGTTAAGAACAAACACACCTATTTGAGATTATCTGGTCTTCAGAAAGAAGCATGGATATAAACGACATACAAAATTATATCAAAGTATTTAATACTATATAATCCTTATGAGGCAATATTTTAATAATACATAAATATAGTATATATAATTTAACAAATACAGGGACAGACAAATGAAAATAAAAACTACTACTACTACTTCTACAAATTGCTAATAAACTACCGTAAACTACTCATACACGAATAAACTACTAATATAGACTAAAATATAACTCCACCTAGGTCCCAGACCTCTGTTGATGATAGAGATAAGCCAAGCTGTGATCACTTAATTAAAAAAAAACGCCCAGTGAGACGTCAACGTGTATACGTACCACCAGCTTTTTCCCTTTTTTGGGGCTGAAGATGACGAAGTCCGCCTCGATGTTCAGGTGGATGAACCCTTGGTCGTCGTAAATGTCTCCGAGCTCACCCACCACTTTGATGTTGTCATAGGCCACCGGCACACCCTGAAGGCTGGAAGGAGGAGGAGGAGGAAGGGGGGGGAGGACCGTTAGCTCTTAGGCCGGAAACAGCCCCACCGGCGCGGGGTGGCGGCGGACCCAGCCGGCGCCGCGGAGCCCCCAGGCGGCCCGAGGCCTCCCCCGAGCCGGTCGCCCCCTCCCCGGCCTCACCTTTCCGAGTACCGCAGGAGCTCGGCGTCCAGCTGGGCGCGGATACCGGTGCGCTTGCGGCCCAGGTAGCGCGGCGCCAGGGCGACGTGCCGGCGGTGCGGCGCCACCACCAGGCAGGAGTAGCGCCGCCCCACCAGGCCGCGGGCCACGGCGAAGGAGGGGATGGCGGCGGCGGGCANGGCGGATCCGCGGCCACGGCCATGCTGCGGGGCGGCGGCGACGGCAGCCAAAGCACACGCCACGGCGCGTGGTGATGGCGTCACGCAGGGCAGGGGCGCGGGGTGGCGGCC